>OZ022244.1:5347265-5877265 GCA_963978895.1 Erpobdella octoculata | reverse complement strand
CCCGTTTAGTGGACGGGTCCGCTTCTTCCCCTGGTGCACAATTTCTAATTTATTAATTTTAATTGAACAAAAAAACTGAGATTGTTCTTGTTTTTCAAGCACAACCTTAAACAATCTACAGTTTTTAAATTTACAATAACATAAAATAAAAACGCTTTTATTATTTTTTCTAAAAGATTTTCTCTTTATTAAAACCACGCACGGATTTAATAAAGGTTGAATTAAATTAATAAAATAATAATTAAACTCATTTTTTAAAGTTAAAATATTTAAAACTGTTACATCCACAAATGTGGAAACAAGGGTAAGTGAGCAATCATTAAAACCCCCATTTATTGCTTTACTTACCTTTGTTTCTTGTTTTGGCGATGCGCCACCAAAAACCACACCGCTGTTGAAGCTCGCTGAATCTTCGCATTCATAATTTATTTCGTCACTCACCTTTGACTCGGCACTCCTTTGAAGCTTGTGTCGAGTTCTGATTCCCTCTTTATCTCTTCTCCAGGTCCAAGAGCCTGTTTTTCTCGACATTGAGAAGCCCTAGAACTTGACACGCTTCACCCAGAACGCTTTCGGGTGACCGGAACCCGAGACCCACCTCTTCAGGCAAACAATTTGCCACCAGAAACTGAAGAAAATTTTCAAAATCTTCAAAATCCACAAAATTCGTCATTTTCAAAATAGTTGAGAAAGCAATCCAACAAAAGAAGGAATGAACAGCCATGAAACACATATATATATAGTGTTATAATTTTACTGTGACACGGAATTAAACTTACTTACATGAATGGCAATTAAAATACAATTTAATGAAACTTCAACCATTTGATGGTTATGGCGCTCAGGTATGTAGCCGTCGTTTATGGCATTTAATTTGTACATTATAACAAATGTACGTTCTTGACACACAGCTTGAAAGCTGATATGCTATTTTATGAAAATACAAATGTTTAAATGTTTAACAACTTTTTTTGTATACATGAGCAGTAATAGTATTGAGATTATCAGATGTGTGGTAGTTGTTTATATATATACTGAAGATAGCCCTTCAAAAATTACTGTTTTTTTAAATCCCATTATATATTTTACGCAGAGGGAGGGAAAGAGAGAGAGAAAGAAAGAAAAGAAAGAAAAGAAAGAAAAGAAAGAAAAGAAAGAAAAGAAAGAAAAGAAGATGAAGTTTTTTAACTGAAGATCAGAGGATGTGAAATGACGAGGCACATAGCAATAAAATTCAAATTAAACAACTTTGAATAGGCAATGTAAAATGCATGCATAATGAGCTAACAATTTTGTTGAGATGCTACAACTTTGAATTTTTCATGCTAAATGCGTGAAAAGTTAGCAACGGATTTCTCAATCAGTTTTTACTGATTTACTCTGTTAATTCTTGTTGCATTTTGATGAAACTTTCAGATATTGATTTGTTTTTGAATTATCTATCTAAATATGCTAATTTTATTGAGATGCAACAACTTTGAATTTTTCATGCTAAATGCGTGAAAAGTTAGCAACCGAATTCTCAATCAGTTTTATTGATTTACTCTGTTAATTTTTGTTGCATTTCGATGAAACTTTCACATATTGCTTTATTTTTGAATTATCTATCTAAATATGCTAATTTTATTGAGATGCAACAACTTTGAATTTTCCATGTTAAATGCTTGAAAAGTTAGCAACCGAATTCTCAATCAGTTTTTATTGATTTACTCTGTTAATTCTTGTTGCATTTTAATGAAACTTTCACATGTTGTTTTGTTTTTGAATTATCTATCTAAATATGCTAACTTTATTGAGATGCAACAACTTTGAATTTTCCATGTTAAATGCGTGAAAAGTTAGCAACCGATTTCTCAATCAGTTTTTATTGATTTACTCTGTTAATTTTTGTTGCATTTTGATGAAACTTTTACATATTGCTTTGTTTTTGAATTATCTATCTAAATATGCTCACTTTATTGAGATGCAACAATTTTGAATTTTCCATGTTAAATGCGTGAAAAGTTAGCAACCGATTTCTCAATCAGTTTTTATTGATTTACTCTGTTAATTTTTGTTGCATTTTGATGAAACTTTCACATATTGCTTTGTTTTTTAATTATCTATCTAAATATGCTAACTTTATTGAGATGCAACAACTTTGAATTTTCCATCTAAAAATATACAGCAATTTGGAATTTATCATGCCACTGTGTTTATTCGCCAAGCGAGTAAAACGTAAACAGAGATATTACGACCGATTTAATTGGTATGTTTTTATCATATAACTTCGTTAATAATTGTTGCATTTATTTGAAACTAGTACAGATCGTTTTGTTTTTTAATTATCTATTTAAATATATTAAAAATATTAAAATGCAACAACTTTGAAATTTCTATGTATAATGCAGGCAAAGTTGGCTACCGTTGCTAACTTCAGCGACGTGAAATTTTTTGTTAATTATCATATTACTGTAGCTGTATTTATAACAGCAGAAGACAAGCACTCAAAATATATCAACAAGTAAATATAATTTATTTAATGTTTACTTTCAGATATACGTCTACGCTTCTGTTGTATTGTTTCAACATTGATTTGAATAAGAATAGTACAAGATGGCAAAAAAGTCAATGTCATGTATGGATTCTGGATTGATGGACTCAACATTATCTTTGTCGAGTAAGAATTTAATAACAAATTGGTTGAAATGTATTATATGTCAGGCTGACAGTGAGGAATGCTTGATATGTCCAGCATCTTCCTGGAGCTGGATATGCTACATTTGAATGTGATATCACAGGCTACAAAGATTTCAGTGACTTACCCGAGACTATGAATTTATCCAGATTGGATAACGGGAGTGGAATTGCTTCTACAATGATGCTTAATGAAGCCAAGTGGCACAAAAATTGTCGTAAAAAATTTAACAGTACGAATTTGCAACACTTGAGAAAAAGAAAAAGTAAAGAAACTTCAGACCAACCAGACATCATGAACATCAGTAAGAAAACGAGAGCAAAACTTGACACATCTCATGTCCTTGCTGATTTCACATGTTTTTTTTGTGATGAAACTAGTGAAAATGAAACTTTGTTTAATGCAAGTACTTTTAGTTTTGATTCTAACTGTTTTCTCTATTAAGCAATCAACTGGTGGACAGTGCTTCTCGAATTTCTGGGGATGTATTTGCAACAGTTGGTGAAACTGTTCTCAAATCCAGTGCAAGCGACTTAAGAAACTTGATGCCTTGTACACATGAAGAGGCTGATACACGTATCATGATTTACTGCAAAGATGCTGTTTTGAAAGGTCATCGATCAATTACCGTAAGAACAGTTGATTCTGATGTCGTCTGCATTGCCATTTCAATGCATGAAAACATCGGAGCGGAAGAGCTCTGGATTGCTTTTGGAAAGAACTTGAGATACCTACCCGTACATGACATGGTTAGTGTTCTTGGGCCAACAAAATCTCGAAGTGTTGCTTTCTTTCACGCTTTCACAGGCTGTGACACAGTTTCTAGTTTTGGTGGACGGGGTAAGAGAATAGCATTTGAAGTGTGGAATGCATTTCCAGAAATAACGGAAACTTTCTCATGCTTGTGCACTAATCCAAGCGATGTCACTTTGGAGCAATTAAACAAACTGGAACGATATGTTGTTCTTCTGTATGATCGCACAAGTTATTTGGATAAGGTATTTTGGTAGCTAATTTGATTATTTAATAATACAGCTGGATTATTTTTCTAATAGATATGTAGTTATTTTTAAAATTTATTTGTGATTTAATACAGGTTGACGAGTGCAGAAAATATTTGTTTACTAAAAAAGGACGTTCATACGATGCTATACCACCAACTCAATCTGCCTTGTTACAACACATATGTCGAGCTACGTACCAAGGAGGATATATTTGGGGACAATCTTTAGAACTGCAGCCGAATTTTCCAAGTCCACTTGATTGGGGTTGGTTGCACTCTGGTCAATATAAACCAAACTGGACCTTACTCCCACAATTGTCTGATACTTGCACTGAGCTTATTCACTGTGGGTGTAAAGTGTCTTGCCGTGGTCTGTGCAAGTGTAGACGAAATAATCTCCAGTGTACCAGTGATATTCAAGTTAACTGTAACACTAACTGAAATCGGAAAATAATAGAAAAATAATGGTCAGTTAAGTGTAATAGTAATAGTAACTGAAATACGGCAAATAACTCTAACTGTAATAGTAACTGAATAATAAATTCAGTTAAATAATACAAAAATAATTAATAACTGAAAAATATTTGTAAAGTAATTTTTTTCTAAATAAATTAATTATTAGATTTATTTTTTTATCTAAAGATAAAAATCGAGTTCTTTGGTGTTACCTAACAAATAGTATATATGGTGCTGTTTAGTTATTCGCGGTCTTTTGTTATTATTGATAGTCGATAGTGCTGTTGCGATCGTTCCGTGGAAAATGTTCAAGAACAATAGTGGCAGAAAACAAGAAAGTAGTGTATGGAAATATTTTGATTATGAGCTATCAGTTGACAAGTCAAAGTGCAAGATCGAAAACTGCGGTAGCTTTTTAAAAGGAAAAAATGGAACGAAATTGATGAATCACCTAAAAACTAGCACAACGAAATAGCAAATTCTCTGATATTAAAAGAAAAGGACAATGCCCATCCCGCTCAACTCATTCAACCTACACTGCAGGTAAATGTTTTAAATATTTTCTTAATTAAACTCCTCCGAAACGGCTGAACCGATTTTTATGAAATTTTTTGTGTACATTTGGTAGGTCTGAGGATAGGGGGTAGGTTATTTAGTTTTTTTTCAGTGAGGAGTTCAATCACAAACACTATGACACGAGATTTATATATATAAATATATATATATAGCTAGTATATACATAGTAATACTTAATATTAATAATATTGGATATCAAAATCGGTTATCTAAATATTTCTGACTCCGATTAATCAGAATTTTGCACTATTCCGTGAAATCAGATTTCCGATTCAAAATCTATTAAGTCGAAGATTCAAATAAATAATCTGACAAATGTATAGAATGAATTTTTTATCAATACCTTTTTACAGTTCTTAGTGCCGGCCAGTTCGCAACCAAGCTTGCCAAGTTTTATCCAAGGAGAGAACAAAAAAGCAAAAATGGGATAAAGATGCACCCCAGACCAAACTACGAGATGAACTTTGGACAAAAATATTTATAAGCACTGGTCTGCCAACTACATTTTTAAATAATCAGGATGTTCAGGAATACCATACAGTTACTGATCCGAAATATTCATTGCCAAGTGTGTGTTTAAATGTATTTTTTAATTTAAATTAATTTTTATAAATTAGATAAAAATTCTTGTGCAGGTTCATCTGGAATGATAAAACTCCTAAATGGAGCACACCGTGGCATGAGTTTGAGTATCCAGGAAGATCTTAATCTTGCCCGATATATTGTCATAAGCATGGACTGCTGGTCTAAAAAAAAGCCTGACAGCATCATATCTGGCTGTGTCAGCTTCATTTTACAGTCCATCCCAAAATCAACCAGTGCATGTTGTTTTGAATTTACATCAGATTGCTCATCCACATACAGGGGATATGTTGGCTGATAAACTTCTTACTACTCTAACAGCTTGGAACATCAGCAGGTCAAAAGTCTTGTTTGTTGTTACAGATAATGGATCAAACATGATCAAAGCTGTAAAAGTAGCTAACATAGAAAAGGAAAATTTCAATGAGCCAGATAGTGATTATTCAGATGATAAAGCACTTGATTCAGTGACAGAAGACAGTGTTATGGAAGACTCATCCCTAGAAGAAATTGTTCAACTGCATAGACTACCGTGTGTTGCACACACTTTACAACTGGTTGTCAAGGAACTTGAAAAGAATAACACTTATCGAACCTTGTTATGTAAAGTAAAAGGATTGGTGAAATTTATCAAAATCTCATCAGTGGCACAAGAAAAATTAATAAATTTGTGTGGAAAAGTGGTTGTAAAGAATTGTATAACAAGGTGGAACTCAATACTGTTTGTTGTTGATAGATTGTTGACGATTCGGGCTCCCTTAGAGCAAATCTTAAAAGAATTGAGACACGATTCTCTAACTAACACAGAATGGGAATCTGTTGCAGATTTACATAAACTCTTACAGCTTTTTGCAGAGATGACAGATAATCTGCAAACTGACACACTTTCTCTGTCATCACTCATTCCTGCTGTAGCTGAGTTAACTCTTCACCTCCAAGATACAACATTACCAAAATTGCAGGCTCAGATGTTGCTTCAGTCTCTGCGAAAAAGGTTTGCTAAATTTTTAGACGCTTCATCGCCAGAATTTGATGCCTTACCTGCAGCTGCTTGCTTACTGGATCCAAGTGTTTCAGCATGCCTTATGCGTGATGATATGTTGAAGCTTGTTGATGCTGCAAAAACATATATCAAAGAAAAGGTAAAGTATGGTTTATGATTAAAATGTAGATTAAAGTAAAAATTCTAGATTGCCTTGGGATTTGTTTTATAGTTTATTCATTTATTTAACAGGTGTTAAATTCTACTTTTATGCCAGCAAGTGTTGCATCTTCATCTTCTGATGAATTGTACCAACCTCCTTTAAAAAGATTTAAGAGGCTTGCCCAAGAAATTCAAGCTTCCAGTTCTCCGAGCAAGCAATCTAGGCACGGACGTTCTGTTGAGGAAGAACTTAATGCCTATCTTGGGGCTTCAAAAAGATTAGCTGCTAATGAAACTGGATTAAGTTTCTGGACAGCCTCAGAGACAGTGTATCCTCTAATAGCGCCTTCGCTAAAGACCTAATCTCTGCACCTGCTTCAGAAGCATATGTGGAGCGCATCTTCTCGGTTTGCAGTGATATGACTGCAGGAAAAAGAAACAGGCTCTCCAAAAATCTAGAAACTCGTGTTTTTTTGAAAATGAACTCGAAGTTTTACCATTTTGTAAATAAATAAAAAAATAATTTTATTTGGCTGTGTATAAAATCTACAGTTAACTGTAACTTTAACTTAAAAATAAATAAGTGTAATAGTAACTGAAAAATGTTTGTGGAAAAATAACTTTAACTGAAACTGAAAAATGTTGTAACTTTAACTGTAACTGTAACTGTAAAGTTGTAACTGAAATATCACTGCAGTGTACATCCTTGTGTGAATGTGATGGTGAATGTTTTAAATAAAGACAATTTACTCCCATTTTTAATAAGAGTAACAACATGTTCATTAGAAAAATATTATAAATACAGTTTTTACAAATGACGTGTTTTATTTTTTTATAACCATCTATGACATGTTGTAGAATTTTTTTAAACCTCAGCTGTTTTTTCTGTATCAATTTTACCAACTGGTTCGAGATAAAAAAAAAACATTTTTGAGAGAAAAATAACTGCTTAAATGCAGTACTTCACGAATTTATCGGTTTGGGGGGCCATCTTGAACTTATGCAATTTGACGAAGGGTGCGTTGTAAATTACAGAGCTAGTTGAATCCGGTGTCACCAGTGATCCAGTGCTTAACTCCTGCTTAAACTAGGAGTGAGCTGATAGGATTGGTTAAGCGTTAAGAGATCGGGTGCGCGCGTGTTGTTAAATTATAGATCTAGAGATCCATTGCTATCCGGGTTAACGAATCTAGTAAAAAACAGCGCGCCCGAAATATTTGAGAGTTAGACAACCCATAACATTGATCAGTATACTTTTATCTATCAAATAAACAAAATTTTATCTTATCTGCCACTTTTGATCAATTGCAATGGATTATTGATCTTACCCACCGTACTACAGAATTTAAATTTAATACAGCATTTGGCAATAATAATAATTGAAAAATCGGCTGATTTTGAAATTTGTTCTACTCGGTATATGTAGCTAAAAAAACATATTCAACATCTGAAATCATCTGTATTATATGTATCAAAGCCTAAATTATATGTACATCTATTAAAAAAAGTCAAAACATATGTCTACAAACTTTAGAAATTATGTACATCTTTGAAATCTACTGAGAAAACATGGTATAAAATATTTAGATTAAATGTACATCTATTTACAAAAAAGTCAAAACAAAGTCTAAGATTTGTAGACTATAAGTACATCTTTTTATGACAGAAAAAGTTAAAGCAAATTATAAAATCTTCAGCATATATGTACATCTATAAAAAAAAATCAAAACATATGTCTAAAATCTTTAGAAAATAAGTACATCTTTGCAATCTACTGAGAAAACATGGTATAAAATATTTAGATTAAATGTACATCTATTTACAAAAAAGTCGAAACAAAGTCTAAGATGTGTAGACTATAAGTACATCTTTTTATGACAGAAAAAGTTAAAATAATTTCCAAGTCTTTAAATTATGAGTACATGCACCTAAAAAAAATAAAATCAACATCTTAAATCTGTATTATATGTATCAAAGCCTAAAATCTTAAGATTATATAATATATATACATCTACTCAGAAAACCTTTCATAATATATGTACATCTATCTAAAAAAACAAGTCTAAAATCCATAGAATATTTGTACATAGGTATTGTACATCTATCATAAAAGTCAAAACATGTGTAAAAATTTTCGAACATATGTATGTCTACCGAAAAACGTAAAACAAGTCTAAAATTTTTAGAAACTATGTACGTCAAGCTAAAAAAGTAAAGAAACAGGTGTAAAATTTTTAGGATATATGTACGTCTACAAAAAAGTCAAAACATGCATAAAATTTTTAGAAAATATGTACATCTACCTAAAAAAATCTTGAGAATATATGTCCATCTACAAAAAATATCAAAACATGATGCAAGTGTTCATCTTGGTGTTTCTGTGGATGTTGTCTACACAGATTTTGCGAAAGCTTTTGACAAAGTCCCACATCGGTGTTTATTGCACAAACTGAGAGCGTACGGTATACAGGGCTCTCTTCACAAATGGATTGAATCTTGGTTAACCAATCGTCAGCAGAGAGTTCAGATCGACAGTTGTACTTCAGGATGGAAAAAGGTTACGAGTGGGGTACCGCAAGGCTCAGTACTTGGGCCTCTATTGTTTTTGCTCTATATAAATGACCTCCCTTACAAATTATCTCAACACATCAAGCTTTTTGCAGATGATAGTAAAATCATTGGGATTATCAAATCCGTGGAAGACTGTATCAGACTCCAAAACGATATAGATGAGGCAGTCCAGTGGTCACACAAATGGTTGATGCCATTCAACATTGACAAATGCAAAGTTATGCACGTTGGACGAACCAATCAGAAATCAAAATTTATTTATTCTATGTTAGACCCAGATGGAAATAGAAAGAATTTAGAAGTAACGACAGTCGAACGAGATCTTGGTGTTCTAGTATCGGATGATCTCAAAGCAAGGTCTCAAGTGAATGCAGCGGCTGCCTTGGCTAATAGAACTCTTGGTAGACTCAAAAAATTATTCCGAAGTCGTAGTCTCCATCTTTGGAAAACATTATACCAGGCCTACATTCGACCACACCTCGAATATGCAGTTCAAGTTTGGTCTCCTCATCTAAGCCGGGACATTGATACTCTCGAAAAGGTCCAGCACAAAGTTACAAAAATAATTACAACAATCAAACATTTACCATACTTAGAAAGACTACAGAAGCTTGGAATTACCACGCTTGAAGAACGTAGGGTTAGAGGCGATTTGATCCAACAATACAAAATACTGGCTCATATTCATGAAGTGAATTTTTTTGTATTGCAAAAACATCCCACATGGCAAACTAACAGATCCTAATGTTTGAGAGGTCACAACTGCCTTCTTTTACCACAAAGAATTAAAGGATGTGAAGAGCGAAAACACTTTTTCACAAATCGAGTAGCTTTCAGCTGGAACTCCTTGACGCAGGAAGCAGTGGACGCAGATTCGGTGAATGCCTTCAAAGATCAACTCGCTCTACTTTGATTGCAGTATAACTCGTCAGCACAGAGGGGCCTGATGCAGCACCTCTTCATCAATCATACATGCTATTATAATGACTATTTAATTATTATTGTTTTTTTTGTTCTGTCTTATTTGTGATTTTGAATGTATGTATTGATAACTGAATAAACAAACTCAAACTCACATGTCTAAAACTTTTAGAAAATATGTACATCTACTAAAAAAAATCAAAGCAAAGCATAGGAATGTTCAAATTTAAGCAATGGAACCATTTCATTATCTGAATAAGTGTGATCAGAAGAAGGTTTTGCAGAAATTAATTTAGAATTTCCTTCTAAATCTGCATATATTATTTCTTTTTCATCTCCTGATGGTTTTGAATATGATGTGTGGCTGTTTCCTCTTGGTTTTTTGGTTGATCTGAAAGATCTCTGATGAATGATTTTTTTGTTAGCGGGCTCTTTATTATTTGATAGACTAGGAAAAGATAGTTTAGGATTACTTAAAACAGATTTTGCTTTTTCTAAAATGTCAACAAGCATTTTTGCCTTAGAATGGTCATTGCTGACGAGCTGATATAAATCAGCAACAAGATGATCCACATGTAACAAAGTATCTGCCATATCCACTTGAACATTATTTTTATTCACTCTTTCAAGTAATATATGAGCTTCATTGTCTGTATTTGAGGTAACTGATGCAGGCCTCTCCATAACTTCAAAATTAATCCTAGGTTTCTGTATCTGCATTACCAAGTGCACATGCTTGCAAATAGTGGCGTGCAAGCCACTATCTAAGCATGTGCAACTGAAGTGATGAATGCACACATTACACTCTGAACATTTCAGTGGGCAAAAAGGTTCTTCATGTGGCATGGAAGATCAGACAACTCGATGCTGAATTTTGTTCGTTCCTCCTACCACATAAACCTTATCTTTTTCAACTTCAGTACAGAGTGTGGAATCAATTTTCAAACTGGAACAATGCCGTTTTCGTATGTTACCAAGATGTCGTGTCCATTTACCCTTGGTGTTCTTTGTAAATTGATCGATCATTTTATCATTCAGGTAGAACATCAGAGCATGAATACTTTTGTCCATTCTTTTAACTTTTCTTCCCTATAATTAAATATTGATTTCTACTTAAAATTTTTAGATTTATTTTATAGTTGCTCTTATTAAACATTTTATTATAAATTGAAGCAAACTACAATAAAAAAAATTATTTACTTGCAAATGGACGTGTTTTAAAACTCGATGCATAGCTTCTAAATGCATGTTGTGGTGCACTCTGAGCCCTATTCTGTGACACCACGCCCATGTTTCATGTCTGGATGCATACTCTGTTAAAAAATATTTATGAAAATCTTTTGTTTCTGGGTCTTCTTGCAGAAGTTCCAAAAACTTTTTTAAAAGATCTTCAAATTTTTGTTGATCACCAAGTTCCATCAAGGATCGAGCAATTTTGTATATTTTTGGATGCAGAGTTTTATTTTTGATTTTACACAAGTTTTTTTTCCAGGCACGGTCAACATGCCACACACAAAGCAGCTTTCTATGTGGCTCACCCATGACAAACGACCATGCATTATAATAAACGTCAGCATCGTCTGACATAAATATAACTTTTTCTAAAGAGCCACCAAGAGCATTCTTCACAGCCTCAAAAAAAAACTTTCATGGCTAAAAAATCCACTCTGTTGCTGAAGCAAAATGCAATAGGCAACCCTTCCCCATGATTATCAATCCCCATGATTGTGGTTAACTGAAAGTCATATGCATTGAGACCATGAGTGGAATCAATGCATATTTCTTTCGTTGGACCACAAAACTGCTTTGCCCCAGCTACCTGTACATTGTCACATATAACTAATATGAAATCCTCAGACTTGAATCCATCTATATTTATCTCGTCTTGAAATTTCACATAACGGATAAGATTTGAAGTTGAAGGACTACTTTTCATAAGTTCAACCCATTCAGCAACACTTTGAGCATCATTTTTGTCCAAAACATATTTATTGCTCAATCCAAATTCTTTAAAAATATTTCTTAAATCTTTCTTTCCAAGAAATAACGCATTTTTGGGGAATCTGGGGTTGCCTCTTACAGAATCTAAAACATCTTCAAAATGAATTCCAGCAGCCAATTTAGTTGCAATTTGGAGTCTTTCTTCTTTTCTAAGAAAAAGATGGGCCAGGTCAAAATTGTGTCCACTGTGCTCATTAAAATAACGAACAACTACTTTTCCTAAAATTTTAGAAAAAAAAATTTAATCTAGAAACCATATTTAATGAACAACTTAATTCACCTGTTTCATACACTTTGGCAATAATTGCAGCAGGACAAAAAGACCCAGTTTTACAGGAACCTTGAATTTTAATATATCTTTTTCTGCTTAATGGTCCCATGTACACTCCACTCCTGTGACAATTATATCTCTTTGTTGTATAGTTTTCATGTTTATAGTCACGACACTTCTTCACAAATCTTGTGCTTGTCTCATTTTCGTCATGCACCTTCCATATCTCATATTCTGTAGATTTTATCAATTCAACTTGAATGTATAGTTTGTATGATCTATATTAATGTTTTTTTTTAAATTAAACAAACCTTGAAATGAGCTAAACGTTAAAACAGTTTTAGGCAAGCCTCTTCTTCGACATTGAACATTAACAGCTGGAAATTCATTACCAGGATGAACATTTTTAATATGCTTTCTAAGATTGGGTTTAGCTGTGTATACATTAGTGCAATACATACACTTGAACTTTTTTAGTTCTACCTGGTCTGGGTCTGATTTGGATATGGATATGGTGGATTAGCTCCAGGAACTTAGCAACGCTTCGGGCAACGATTTTCGGCAATTATTATTTGTCACTAGGAAAGTGTAAAATGTAATTAGATATTTGAATTCTACGTTAAATTTGCTATAAGAATACATTTGTTTGAAGGGGCGGATAATTTTATTTATTTTTTGATTAATTTGTTTCTGATAGGCTGTGTCGGTAACATATTTGTAAGGTCAAGTCGTGGAAGGCATTTTTCATAAAGTGTCAATAAATATTTTAAAATAGTTTTTGCACTGTTTAGTCAAGCTAAAAGAAAACATTTGTTTGAAAGGGCGGACAATTTTAGTTTATTTTTTATTCAATTAATTTGTGGCGATTTGGAGTGAAAATAGACTTCGTTGCTAGCTTCATTCACCTTGGTGGATTCATATTTTCTTTTGCGTCCCTTAGGTAGAGAAGGCAAGACATTGCCGGGGTGAGATTTTCTAACATGATCCCTTAGTGTTTTATTAGCACTATAATTCTTATCACAATAATCACATTTAAATGTGTTCATTTTTTTTATACTCGAACAATAGAATTGGTATGATAGAAAAAAGAAAAAACCGCCACGATACTGCACATAAACAAGACAAATAATGAATATTCATAGCAAAACAAGCTGCTGTTATCTGATTGGCTGCTGCCAATTTGTACCTGTTTGCTGGGCAGTTGCTTGTGTGGTAAACCAGTCAACCCTCTCGACCCTACATTATCGTATCATAGTTGTAAAATGTAAATGTAAAAGTTTGATAATTTATAAAGCGTCTTTTCGGGTTGTTCAAAGGCGCTGTTCTTTTACATGCCTCAATTGCCCCACGGAAAGAACGATTTTATTCGCTAATTTTTCCGTTGACATGGCCTACTAGGCAGTGAGTGGAAGTCAAACCGTGAAGCTCTTACATTCAAGGCTAACACTCTACCAACTCAGCTAACCTAGCACCAGTTGTAACAGATATATGTAATAATTAACTTTTTGAAATAATTTTCTTGATTTAAATAAATGCAAAGAAAAGAACTAATGAGAAAATTTATCTAAAATATATTTTTTTGTAAAAATCAATTTTTATAAGTGAACACATTCAAAACACGAATAATGTGTAATTAAAAATAAAAAATTATACTTTCTTCAATTTAAAGAAGAGAACTTTTTTAAATTATACGAAGCTAAAAATGATTTTTAATAAATGGGTTATTTTTTAATTAACATGGTTTAGAGTGATTCAGAAGACTGCGAAGCCTGTGTGAAAAGGAGAAACACTTGAAGCACTACAAATGTTTTACTGCATTATCACCAGGTTATAGCGCTAGAAATCAATCAGTTGAATTTATATAGCGCTGTTTACTATAGAAAGCGTATACTTTGATTAGCAGATTCAATTAAATTACTAATTTTACTTTTCTTGAATACATTTGGTTTAATATTAATTTGAATAACATTACTATTAAAAATAAAATAGTAAACTTTAAGTTACATTTACATCGAGACGCGTGATGCTAGTTAAAATTTAAATTAGCAAGAAATCAATATAACGGATACGTATTTTTTTTAAATTTCACATTTCTGGGATAAAAATGATCAATAATGTTGAATAGAAATTACAGATTGAATTAATTACTAATTAAAAATGCTATAAATAGCTTCTTTTTTTCAGACTTTCAATTTCAAGCGCTTTGTTTTGTAGCCATTGAAAATAAGGAGAATCATTATTCTTCAAAATGTTGTTTCATGGAATAGCAATTGCTCTTATGATTGGTTCTCAGCTAAAACTCGGTAAAATTTATTTGCTTTAAAAATTAAAATCAAAAGAGCATAAGAATGTAAATAACTGAAATTTACATCAACATTATATGTAATTTTTCTACAGTAAATCTTCAGTTTTCACATAACAACTATAATTATAGTAGATGTACGATAACCGGGCACAAAAAAGATAAAAGTGTAAAACTTATTGTCACAATTATGATTATTGTTGTGATCATCATCACGAGACATACACTTCATAACTATAATTAGGGCATAACTATCATCAGGAAGCACGGATTCTTCTTATTCTTCCAGGGTGCAGTTTTCCAGACTTGTAATCAGTTTCAAGGTTTCCACACATTCCATATATTTCATGTATTATCTTTATGACTCATAGCACCTAGCGACAGGCCTGGATTAACCATTATGACACGTGTTGTTATGAGTTAATTCTTTTTAAAAATTCAGGGACTGGAATAGAATGCATCCAATGCCAAAGCGAATCGTCAGGAGACTGTAACCAACAAACTCTACTTGGTGCGAGTCCTTGCCCATCAAATTTTACTTCCTGTTTCGCGCATTCAAGCTTGATAGAAGGTTAATTATTTAAATTGTTGTGTAAGAAACTTGAAACAATTATAGCTGAAATATAAGCTTTGCCAAGTGTAATAATTTTACGTAAATTCAGGTCGCCCTACTTCGATGCCGATATTGAGAGTAGTGCGTGGATGCGGATTGATACACCGAGACACTGAGCCATGTGTAATTGTAGAAACAGAAAGATTTCAACAACGCGATTGCCTGAAATACTGTGACGAAAATTCCGGCTGTAATAATTGGATAATTTAAATCATGATTTGAAAAAAAAAGATTTTAGATGTCATTATTATTTTTTATCTCTCTCTCTCTCTCTCTCTCTCTCTCTCTCTCTCTCTCTCTCTCTCTCTTTCTCTCTCTCTCTCTCTATATATATATATATATATATATATATATATATATATATATATATATATATATATATATATATATATATATATATATATATATATATATATATATATATATATATATATATATATATATATATATATATATATATATATATATATATATATTCTATTCTATTCTATTCTCAGTTTATTTGTATCGCGCAAATTCAAGCGCAGGCGCTTCACAAATGCGCTGCGCCGTTCGTATAATAAAGAATTAAAAAAAAAGTAAAATGAAAATAAAATAACAGTAAAAATAATTAATTATTGAAAAAGTACAGTTTTCAAAGATGCTTTGAAAGTATGGAGGGAGCTTTCACAGCTTCGAAGTTGAGTTGGCAAGTTGTTCCAGGCAGTTGGAGCAAAGAAGAAGAAACCTCTCCGGCCTATTGATGTTTTTATTCTTGGCACCAGCAGATGTTGAAGCGCGGCTGAGCGAAGAGAGGTTCTTGTATCATTAATCAATGGTTTGCCGATAGCCTCCGAGAGGTAGACTGGAGCATGTCCACGAAGACTCTTGAAAGTGAGCACGTTCAATTTAAAAAGAACCCTACTCTTAACAGGCAGCCAGTGAAGTCGATTTAGGATGAGGTCAGTTACACTGGCTGATTTTGGCACCCGGAGAATGATCCTTGCAGCTGAGCGGAGTACAGATTGAAGTTGAGTGAATAGATAAGTTGGAGAGTTTGCTAGGATGGCATTGCAGAAGTCCAAACGAGAGTGAATTAATGCTCGAGCAAGAGTGTGCACCGAGCCAGGTGTAAGAGATCTTCTGAGGATGCGTATCTGCCTAAGGTGGTATTGGCAAAGCCGAACAATATTTGCAACATGTGGGTGAAAAGAGAGGTCAGAACTGATTATGACACCAAGGTCACGTACAGTAGAAGAGACTTTTGTTCGGGGCACTCATTATCAATTTGAATATATATTCCCCGCTTTTTTTCCCGCTCCCGGTCGCTTTCCCGTTCCTGCTTGCTCTCCCGTTCTCGGTCGGCTTTTCCTTCCGGTCGCTTTCCCGTTCCCGGTCGGTTTTTTGCTCCAGGCCGTTTTTCTGCTCCCAGACGCTTTCCCGTTTCAGGTTTTTTTCCCGCTCCCGGTCGATTTCCCGTTCCGGGTTGATTTTCCGCTCCCGGTCACTTTTCCTCTCTCGGTCGCTTTTCCGCTCCAGGTTGCTCTCCCGTTCCCGGTCGCTTTCTCGTTCGCGTTCCCTTTCCCGCTCGATTTTTCGCTCTCAGTTGGTTTTCCGTTTTCACTCATTTATGTATATATATATATATATATATAGCCCCGCTCGCTCACCCGCTTCACTCCGCTCATTTTGAGACGGATTTCAAATTTTTTTTCTCTATATTTGATTCCCCTTGACTCTCAAAGTTGTGTGAAAATTTAATTACGATCGGATGAATGGTGTAGCAATGCATAAAGGACATACATACATACATACATATTGCCGGGGTTTTTAGAGGTTTACCTAATGCGTTTCTTTTTCGCTCCCGTTTCCTTCCCGCTTGCGCTCCCGCTCCAGGTCGTTATCCGTTCCCTGTCGCTTTCCCGCTCATTTTTTCGCTCTCAGTTCCCCCCCTAGATCCGATTCTACATACATACATACATACATACATACATACATACATACATACATACATACATACATACATACATACATACCTACATACATACTTACATACATACATACATACATACATACATACATACATACATACATACATACATACATACATACATACATACATACATACATACATACATACATACATACATACATACATACATACATACATACATACATACATACATACATACATACATACATACATACATACATACATACATACATACATACATACATACATACATAGATACTTACACACATACATACTTTGAATGAGCATTTAGTGCCGAAATATTGTAAAAAACACATACATACATACATACATACATACATACATACATACATACATACATACATACATACATACATACATACATAAACACAGACACACATACATGCACATACACTCTATCAATGTATGACATACATACATACATACATAAACACAGACACACATACATGCACATACACATACATACATACACACATAAATACGCACATACATATATATATATAGTTCCCGCTCGCTCACCCGCTCCGCTCCGCTCATTTTGTGACGGATTTCAAATTTTTTTTCTCTATATTTGATTCCCCTTGACTCTCAAGGTTGTGTGAAAATTTCATTACGATCGGATGAATGGTGTAGCAATGCATAAAGGACATATATATATATATATACATATATACAAACATTCATTTATATATATATATATATAAATATATATATATATATATATATATATATATATATATATATATATATATATATATATATATATATATATATATATATATATATATATATATATATATATATATATATATATATATATATATATATATATATATATATATATATATATATATATATATAATTAAAAATATGAGTTCTATATTAAAACCCAAACCCGATGTTCAAAAAATGAAAACCCAAACCTGAACCCGGTTTTTGGAAAATTTCAAACCCGAACCAAAAAATTCAAAATGCTATAACCCGAAACCGAAAAAATCAAAAAGTTGAACCCGTGACATCTCTAGTGTGAATTTGTGTAGCTTCAAAGTAACAGAGTGAGTGTTATTTTATTATTCGATAACTATAATTATGTATCTCAGGTGTTTAAAATACAGCCGCTTGTGCCGACCAAAACCTGGTTATATGTATTATGCCAATGAGATGTCTAATGATTGAAAAATAGATTACAAAGTGTTGAAAATAAATTGTGTATTATAATATAAAACACTTAAGTTACAGATCTATTATAACAATAGAAAAAGCCATACTATTTTGATTAATAATAGTATAAATAATGTTTATAGCCCTATAGCATAAACCAGGCAATGTATCATTTTCTTATCCGTTTCCACATGGTGAAATGGTGATATAGAAATACATTATATTGGCCAAACTAAAACCACTTTTCTGGTAAATTGGCTATGCATGAAATCATCGCACAACTATTGATAGTTACCGAAATAGATTTGTCAAAAAATCTAAAATTAAATGCATGCTCTAAAAAGTGGAAGAAAAGTTTCTAAACATGAAAGCGTGGACACTTTCTTGTGCAGTCCAACGATTGCTTACATATAAAACAGAAATTGATAATTGCATTTTTTTGTCACATTTAATTGAACGAGGTTTCAGTGCAGTCACAAATCTTTTAGAAAAAATAAGAAACTGACTGCAAATAGCTATACTTTTTGAATGTCCGCTTAAATAATATAGATCTCCCAGGGGTGCTGAGTAAATCTTTCATAAAACGAGTTGGTATGCCAAATAAATATAGGAACTACTGCTTTTAGTAGATTAATATTAATAAATGTTCCTGCATTTGAAACTGCCATTTTGCCAATAAAAACATTTAGTTGATTAAGTTTTACTCTTATTTGAACGAAATGAAAAAAAAATCAGTGGGTAGGGGAGAACCGGACTGAATAGACACTGTACAAAACGGACACTGAGATTTTCTCATTTGTTAAATTATTTTTTACGCCCATCTCTGGTTTAAAATGCGTATATATATGAACTCTTTGTTCCATGTTGTTCTTTTGTGTCTCGTGTATTTCGTTCAGCATTTATAGAGCTTTTTGTTTTTTCGCACGAAAAAGTGAAAACGAGTCAGGTCAGAACTATTCTATTCTAATCAAATATTTAAGTTTATATTTTGTAAGATTTTTTTAGTAAATAAAGAGATGTTTGATTAATATTTTAATCTAAAGTTTGGATGTCAAAAATTATTATTTTGCTCGTTGCAGACTAAAATGCTCGTACATCTCGGTTCGTACTAAATGACCACTGTAAGGTCGTACTTAATGACCATAGTTATTCAGTATTGCTGAATGTTTAAATGTTCATAAATGTGTTTAGGTTCATTATTGATCAAAATGTTAATGTAATATAATGAAATTGTTTAATATATTAAAGACATATACATATTAATCACTACTTAATGTTGTTATGGTTATGTTTCAGAATGAGAAACAGACTATCTACAGCTACAGCTGTGAAGGGGGGATGGTCCCAGAAAAACATGGAAAGAGCAGTAGAAGATGTTTTGAAAGCTTGCTTGCCAGTTAAATCTGCAGCTGAGAAGCACCAAGTGAGTAGAACATCACTGAAGCGTAGACTGGATGCAATTCGCAGAGGAGATTGTTTTGAAAGTAAAGCTTATTCTCAATCATCAATGAGAGTTTTCAGTTCAAAAGAAGAGCTTCAGTTGAAAGAGTATTTAATACACGCCTCAAAAATGGGTTATGGGTTGAGTACACTTAAGCTCCGTTCACTGGCATATGAATTTGGTATCAGACTAAAGAAGAGGCTACCTCATTCTAGGAAAAGTGTAGAAAGCTCTTGGGTGAAGAATAAGCAAGCGGGAAAAGACTGGGTGCAAGCCTTTATGAAACGTCATCCGGATCTCTCTATTCGGAAACCCGAATCAACTTCGCTTGGCAGAATGTCTGCATTCAATTGACACAATGTCGATATGTTTTATGACAATTTGCACACAATTTTCACCAGAGAAAAGTTTGAGCAAGCACACATTCTTCCGATGTTGAGCTTATCCAAGCTTCAAATGTCCAGCAATTCCCAGTGTTGCGCCAGCTTAGGATCGATGAAATTGGAGAAAAAATGGATAAAGACAAATCGGAAAAAATTACAAAAGCTCTTGCAAGCTGGATCGCTAGAAATGGTAGGCCGATAAATATTATATCAGACGAAGGGCTCCAGGATGTCATACGTGTTGCATCTGATGGTAACTCCTATGTGCTACCGACACACCGAACAATTAATTCAAGAATAGATGAATTATTCCAACAGGAAAAGAACAAAATTTTAGTTCTACTAGAAAGTGCTGACCATGTGGCGTTAACAGGTGATTATTGGACTTCGGTGGCCAACGAAAGCTTCCTGGGAATCACCAGCCATTTTATTACTCCAGATTGGAAACTCCAGTCGTATGCACTTGGTGTTTATTTAATAGAAGATGGGCATTATGCTGATTTTTGTGCAGTACACTTTAGTGATGCGGCTCATGCATGGAAGATTTATGAAAAAGTTACAACATTTTCAACAGACAATGCACGCAACGTTATAGCAGCTCTTGATCGTTTGCCATTCGGTCATATGCCATGCATTGCACATGCCCTACAGCTTTGCATTCACAAAGCACTTGACGATGCTGGAGTTCAATCTCTTATTTCACGGTGCCGAAAAATAGTTGGACATTTCAAACATAGTCCTTCAAACAGCGCAGAACTCAAATCTCAGCAACAGTTTTTGAGATTGAAGGAAGAGGGACTGATTCAGGATGTTCCAACAAGATGGAACTCTACCTACCTAATGATGAGTCGTATTATAAACAACAGGGAACCGATCATGAAAACGCTGGCACTTCCGCTGCATAAACACTCCCTTGATTTACCAAGTGACGCAGAGTGGGAAAAAATGAAAATTATACAGGGACTATTGGAACCCTGTAAATATGCGACTGAAGTACTTGGAGGAGAAAAGTACATATCATGTTCAGTGGTATTGCCAACACTTTGCCATTTGGTTTGTTCATTGGACATAACAGATGACGATCCTCCGTACGTGGTTCGCTTTAAATCAGCTTTCGCACAAGATCTCAAAATAAGAAAACAATCTCTCAACATTCAATGGCTTCATATGGCTACTGTATTGGATCCACGTTTCAAAAAATTGAAATGTTTGCCGAAAAGTGAAGGAGCAGAAGTATGGAAAGATCTACAAAGACTTCATGCACGTGTGAATAATCAGTTGACACCAAACGATTCAACTTCTGGTTACTATTTTATTTTTTTTATCAAAGTGTTATCATTTATTTTAGACTAGAATCGAAACATAAAGAGCAAAATTTAATTTAATTTTTTTATTTTTAGAAGTCATTATTTAATCTCGTAATTATTTTTTATCTAGAACCACCAACAAAGAAACGGAAAATATTGGAAATGGATAATTCGGATTCGTCGTCTGCTCCTTTTGAACAATATAAAAATGAGCCGCAGATTGATCTGTCTGAATGTCCTTTGGAATGGTGGAGAAAGCATGAAGGTGCATATGCTAATTTAGCGAAATTGGCACAAAAATTCCTGGCTTCTCCAGCTAAAACTGTCCCGTGTGAAAGATTATTTTCATTATCAGGGAACATTGTGACTAAAAAACGTGCTTCACTCTCTGCTGACAATATTAACAAACTTGTCTCACTAAGTAGCTGGCTAAGAAATGATGACAACATGAATGATTTTGAGTAAATACACTTGTTATTTCAAATTGTTATTGAATAAATGCACTTATTATTTCAAATCAATTTTTAAATTATGATTTGAAAATTTTTTGCGATTAATCGTAATTAATTTTTGCGAACAATGGATTAATCGCATGCGATTAAGCGATTAAAATTTTTAATCGATTCACAGCTCTAATATATATATATATATATATATATATATATATATATATATATATATATATATATATATATATATATATATATATATATATATATATATATATATATATATATATATATATATATATATATATATATATATATATATATACATACATATACATATACACATAAATACATACATACAGCCATATATATATTTATAGCCTTACAATAAATATGGCTATAAATCCATACTCTCAACACCTCCCGCTCTTTATAGAAAATCATATGATTTTCTACTGGGGTCCAGTACTATCCGTTTTGGAAGGTTGCAATAACGTTTAGGTCTTGCCTCCGGTTCTATTTCTGTTGAAATGTGTGTCAACTCCTCCGGATTGACTTCATTATCCATATGGCTCGGAACATGGTCTTCTTGTCTATTCTCTCCATCCTCATTCTCCGTAACCCGAGGGGTTGCGTTTATGTCTGGTTTCAACCTCTTTTCTTCTCCTGGGAACACAATTATTACTGGGGCTTTCTCTCCATCACTTTTATCTTGCAGAGGTACTGGCATGTCGATTGTCTCAAACATTTCTTTAAGTGCCCAATCTAAATTTCTTGGTCCTAATTGATTTGTATGCCTTTTTGTAATCCTTCTGTCAATCTCAACTTCGTAAACCGTTTTTCTATTTTTTTTTAAATTTTCTCTGGTATCCATCTGGGATAGTTTGGATTTTTATAATTTCTAGCGTACACCGCATCTTGTTCTTTAAAGACTCTCGGTTTTTTCCCATTCCTTTTGTCAAACTGTCTCTTCATGCAAGATTTTTTTTCTGAATACTTTTCGTCTTTTTTAGTACTTAGTTGTAAGTCTGATAGTAGTGTACTAATTTGTCTCCCCAAAAAAAAAAATTTCTGTGCGAGATTTTTGATTTGGACTAGATGGGCATGGTGTAGATCTATAACACAATAAAAACTTTTTCACCAATTCCTCACCTTTCAGCTTTTGTATGGTTCTTTTGAAAGTATCAACAAATCTTTCTGCTTGACTATTAGTAATTTGTAGTTGAAAGGGAAGTATTCGGATATGACTGATAAATTTTGACTGACAAAACTTTTCAAATTCCATAGAAGTAAACTGTGTTCCGTTATCTGATACCAATGTCTTGGGAAATCCATACCGAGCAAACATTCTGTTCAGCTCGCGCATTGTCGTTTTTGAAATAGCCGCACTCATTTGTATTATTTCTGGCCATTTTGAATATGCGTCTACTACAACCAGAAACATTGAATTCTCCATTGGTCCCGCGAAATCAATGTGAATTCTCTCCCAGGCCTGTGATGGTTCAGGCCATGTTGACAATGTGTTTTTTATAGGCATTTTAGCTGCTTTTTGACATGCATCACAACTTTTCACCATACTTTCAATATTTTTATTGATTCCATGCCAATACACCGTCTGGCCAGCATTTTCATTCTCGTAATTCCTGGATGACACTGATGTAGCATCCTCAATATACGCTGTTGCAGTTTTTTTGGAATTACTGCTTCTATACCCATAAACAGAATGCCATCATGTAAAATCAAATCAGTTGCTCTACTTTGGAATGCATTCCAGTTTGATCCAGGTTTAACTTTTGGCCAAAATCCTTTTTTAATAATCTCACTTAACTCTCTGAGTTCAGAGTCTTTTTTTGTCATGATTTGAATATCTTTCTTACTAACAGGTAATTGTCTCATCGTATCCTCTTGTATCATTGTGATGTTTTCGTTTACACCTGCTATTATCAAATCCTCATTTTCTGTTGTTTTTTGGAATCAATGAGTTTTGATAAAGCATATCAGCTTGACCAAAATTTGCTGTTCGTCGATATTCGATCTCAAAATCATAGGCTAAAAGTATCAGTTCCCATCTCTGCAGTCTGTTTGCAGCGTGTGCAGATACTCCTTTTTTGGAACCAAATACTGACAAGAGATGCTTGTGATCGGTCAATAGTGTAAACCGCCTTCCATAAACAAATCTATGGAATTTTCTTACCGCAAAGACTAGTGCCAAAGCCTCTTTTTCTATTTGGCCGTAATTCTTTTCTGCTTGGGTCAGCGCACGGCCTGCATGAGCGACTGCTTTTTCTGTTCCATTAAGAAATCGGTGTGAAATCACTGCCGCATTTCCGTATTCACATGCATCAGCAGCTATTACGATGTCTTTTTTGGGATCACAATGCTTCAGCAATAAATTTGATTGTAACACCTTCTTAAGACTTGTGAAAGATTCCTGGTGTACTCTTAACCATTCAAACTTCTCATTTTTTTCCAAATCATTCAGTGGGCCTCTCATTTGTCTCATCTTTGGTACAAAATGTAAGATGAAGATGATTCATCTTACGTATTTTCGTGATATTTGTGTATTTTATTTTATTATGTGTGCATTTTATAATGATTGGATATGTTGAAACAATAGTCATTTGTGTATGTATGTATGTATGTGTATGTGTATGTATGTATGTATGTATGTATGTATGTATGTATGTATGTATGTATGTATGTATGTATGTATGTGTGTATATATATGTATGTATGTATGTATATTTGTGCTCTTGTGACATTGTGTGTGCGTATGTTTGAATGTATATATATATATATGAATGAATGCGTATATGTATATATATATATATATATGTATATGTATGTATATTTATATGTATATATATATAATTGCTATTTGTCTGAATATATATATATGTCTGGAATGTATGAGTATATGTATATATATGTATATATATATGTATATATATATGTATATATATATATATATATATATATATATAATTGTTATTGGTCTTTTTCCTATTCGGGGTCTTCATTGAAAAATTGAGATGGTTTTGAGGGAAGAGAAATTTTAATTATTAAGAGATTTGTTAGAACCGTGCGAAATTCTACAAAGTGAGATAATTTAGTTTTGAGTCAAGTAAAAGATTATATTCAACGAAGAATAATAAAGTTAAAATAAATTCGAGAAATATTGTGTTATAAATAACTTCGACTTTAACGTTACGAATCGCTAGAAAGCATACTCGTCTACGTTTACACAAAAGCAGAATAGTAACTAACCATACCCAAAAACGATTTTAACTGTTTTCTGTCTCTTGGTGGGGGCATTTCTACATTTGCTGTTAATTTTCCTGGGTCTGGTTTTCGGCCTTCTTTGCTGATAGTATGACCTAGAAATTTAATCTCTTTCTTGTCAAAAGAGCACTTGTCCATCTTGACTCTAAATCCAGAGTCCCATCTGGTCTGCCATTCGTTCAAAAGCTCTCTACGTATTGTTCTTTTTATGTCAAATATCTCTGGCATAACCTCAATCTCTATTTCGGGATGTTTGGTAGCTTCTTTGGCAAGACAATCTGCCATTTTATTTCCACGTATGTCCACGTGGCTAGGTACTCAAATCAGGGTAATTGTCTTCCCTTCTTTTGAGAGGTTGAATGCTATTGATAGGACTGACTGATGGCACAAGAGCAGATTTTGAGCATTTGCGGAATTTTTCAATGAAAGCATAGAGCTATATGAATCCGTAAATAGGGCTATTTTATGTGGACAGTCTGGTTGTGCCATCCACTCCAAGCCGCATTTTATAGCCGTTAACTCAGCTGTATAAATACTAACGTCATTCGTGACTCTCTTAGCCATTTTCATATCTTTTTCCGGGATATATATTCCCACAGCTGCTACATTGTCTATCTTAGATGTATCTGTGTACATATGTGTCGAATCTGTATATGTAGCAATCATTTTCTTAGCTCTTTGGAAAATTGACGGATCATCCTTTTTTAACCCCACCAGCCCTTCGTTAAAAAGAGGTGGAATAGGTTTCCATGGTAGGGTTAAAGAAAGAGTTAAGGGTAATGGGTTGAATTTGTCAACTAATTTGTTCAATGCCGCTGTTCTTTTGGCTGCTGGTTGTTCAGTTTCTTTCACTTTTCTGTGAAAGAACCATCGCCATTTAACCCCTTTTTGTCCTCTGGAAGGTACAAAGACGTCTTTTGCCGGATGGTTTGGAATGATCTTGGTTTTAGTGGCAAGGTTTGTAATTAACATCTTTCGTCGTATATCGAGTGGGAACAACTTTTTTATCACACGAAAATCATTTTTTAGCACTGGATCAATAGAAAACAGATTTTTGGGTTATTTCAGAAAAGTTAAAAATATCTAAAAATGTTTTTTATAGTTTTGGTTGAATATGTTATAATATACTTGTTTGTAGTTAGGGAATAATTGATAATATTAAACGAATTTAAAATAGCGCTAAAATTTCACAATTTTTGCATTGCACTTTTGGTCAACATTTGAAAAAAATTAAACCCACAGGGCCACCCTTAACTTTTTTCCAAACTCGAAAAATTTTTACACAGAGTGTTTTTGATGTAAATGGAACAATTTGAGGGGGTTTTACATAAACATTTCAAAAATTTATTTTTTAAGGGCCACCCTAATATATATATATATATATATATATATATGTACATATATATATATATATATATATATATATATATATATATATATATATATATATATATATATATATATATATATATATATATATATATATATATATATATACATAACATACACATACATATACATATACACAAACATACATACAGCCATATATATTTATAGCCATACAATAAATATGGCTATAAATCCATACTCCCAACATACCCCCTTCCAGTGATGGGCAAAAGTTAACTAAAAAGTTACTAACTTAAAGTTTAACTACACATTTTAATTAAAAGCAAAGTTTAGCTAAGTCAAAAAAGTTTAGTTAAAGTGATAGTTTAATTATTTTTTTAGTTGCTAACTAAAAAGTTTAATTAATAAAATTTAGTTACTTAAAAAAACTAAATAAAACTTTATGTTTATCAGTTCTCAGGTTTATATAATGTTTTGTTTACAATAACTTCTTTGTCAACTCCCGAACCTGGCCGTGTTATAATGTAGAGGATAGTATATAGATTTGAAATCAGTAAAGAATAGAATGTATAGCGCGCGTTGTTTTTTAAAAGATTCATTTGACACCACTTTGCTCCTATTAGTGTGCAGGCTCATGCCTTCTTACCGCTGTACTCTTACGCTTGACTCCAACTTAGAGTGGGAGCTACTGAGATAAACACCAGGATTCACTATCGCGATCAACTAGAGGTGTGCGCGGGGACGACTTTGTTGGATTACAACGATTTATTGTCTTTTATGTTAATTAGTTCTTTGCTCCTTCTTCCGATGTTTTGATTGTTCGACGCCATTGCCTGCTCTGTGCTCGTAACATTATATTCGATTAAGTTTGATAATAATAAACTTCGCAATTTGTTTTTCATAATCTAACAGGTTATGAGCCCAGTATACGTGTAAATTGCGATAAAGATAGTCGTTAAGTCAGTTTTCTAAGGTATTAGTCATCGCTCATCCGGGTATTTTTTTTTCGAGCGTAAGTTAAACTGAATTTAATAATGACTGAAAGTACAGCTTCGAGAATTACGAAACTAAATAATCATAATTATCAAACTTGGAAGTTTAAGATCGAACTTTTGTTGACTAAAGAAGATTTGTGGGATACCATTAGTGAAGACTCGCCGAATCCCACAAACACCGCATGGCAATTGAAGGACCGTAAAGCTAGAGCCACGATCGGTTTACTTGTAGAAGACAATCAGCTGAATCTCATCCGGAAGTTAACAACTGCTAAAGAAACGTGGGATGCTCTAAAGAAATATCATGAAAAGTCTACATTATCGAACAAAGTTAATTTGTTAAAGAAACTTTGTGGGTTAAAGTTGACAGAAACTGGAAATATGGAGCAACATCTGGCAAAAATGGAAGATTTGATCGACCAGTTGTCATCACTCGGTGAATCATTTGCTGAACATTTAACTGTTGCATTATTTCTAAGTAGTTTGCCTGATAGTTATGGAACATTAATCACTGCCCTTGAAACTCGACCTGAGGAAGACCTGACTCAAGAGCTTGTCAAGAATAAACTCTTAGAAGAATATAAGAGACGAACAGAAATGACTACCTCAGTAACAGAACATCAGGAACAACAGGCGATGAATGTACATGCTACTCGTGAGAACCAACCAAACGTATCAACAGGAAGATCAACCTTGACATGTTTCTTTTGTAAAAAGCCAAATCACATCAAAAAAGACTGTAGAAAATATATAGAATGGAAGAAGAAGCACCCTGAACATAAAGTAAAAGCTGTGAAACATTTTACTCAAGTTAATGATAAAAGAAATTTTCAACAAGGTTATGATGTTTGTTCAATAGCACGTACAGCTAATATCATCAATTCGTGGTATATAGATTCAGGTGCTACATCACACATGTGTGGAGATAGAAATTTTTTTGCAGCTTTGGACAAAAGGCTGAAGGTTGAAGTGGTTCAGGCTGATGGGGGTAAATTAACATCATCTGGTATTGGTTATGGGTACTTACAGAATTTTAGTCCTGATGGAAATCTCGGTTTGAAAATAAAGTTATTAGATGTGTTGTTTGTTCCAGAATTAAAAGGAAATTTGATATCTGTAAAGAAGCTAACTAGTTTTGGATTTGAAGTACATTTCAAAGGAAACACCTGTCATGTAATAAGAGATGGTGAAATTATGTTACATGCAGTTGAAGAAAAAGGCCTCTATGAATTCATCACAACCCAAAAGACATTCAGAGTTACTTGCAATAACATGCCTACAGAATGCATACATCTCTGGCACAACAGGTTGGGTCATAGAGATATTAATGCCATCAAGACTCTTGCTCATGATTCTGCAGTGAATTTCCATATAAAACCTTGTGAAATTTCAGAAATTTGTGAAACTTGTATCAAAGCAAAAATGAGTAGAAAGCCTATTCCAAAGAAATCTGAATCCAAAACAGATGATGTGCTTGACTTGATACACACTGATGTCTGTGGACCAATGTCTACCTCAACACCCAGTGGCAACAGATACTTCATGACTATGATTGACGACTACAGTAGATACACAGAAGTTTATTTGTTGAAATACAAATCTGAAGTGTCATCAAAAATTAAAGAATATGTCAAGTATGTTCAAACAAAATTCAGAAAAACTCCAAAGATAATCAGATCAGACAGAGGAGGTGAATACACAGGAGATGAACTAAAGATGTTTTTAAAGAATGAAGGCATTCAGACTCAACTGAAAAATCCCTACACACCTCAACAGAATGGTTGTGCTGAAAGGAAAAATCGATACTTGGTCGAAATGGTGAGAAGCATGCTGATTGATTCTGATTTACCTGACAGATATTGGGGAGAAGCAGTAACTACAGCCAACCACATGCAAAACAGGCTCCCAGTGACAGGACGTGAAGAAACACCCTACCAGATGTGGAATGAAAAGAAACCCGATTTGAGTTACATCAGAAAGTTTGGTTGCAAAGCTTATGTTTCAATTCCTGCAAATAAAAGACAAAAGTTAAGTGATAAAGCAAGAAAGTTAATTTTTGTTGGCTACGAGGAAGGGACAAAAGGTTACCGTTTGCTTGATTCAGAAACAGACAAAATCACCATCAGTAAAGATGTCATTTTCATTGAAGGAGAACCCCATTCAAATCAAACCAGAACTGAACAGAGACTTAATTCTGATCTTGCTAGTGAAGAAAATTTTGTTGAATTATCACTTGAAGATGATTTTGTGGATCATGATAAAGCAACGATTCAAAGTAATGAAATCGAATTGAATAAAGACAATACAGCTATTCAGTTAACACCAAAACAGCAAGTAGAACTCAGGAGATCTCAACGACCTAACAAAGGGAAACCACCAAAGAGGTTTGAGGTTATCAACAAAGTGACAGTTAACCCGATTGTACCCAGAACCTATGAAGAAGCTGTATCATGTACAGAAGCTCAACAGTGGATTGCAGCAATGAAAGAAGAACTCAGATGTTTAGAATTGAATAAAGCCTGGATTTTGACAGATTTACCCGAGAATAAAACAGCCATCGGAAGTAAATGGGTATACAAAATAAAAACTGATGAAAATGAAAATGTCGTCAAATATAAAGCTCGTTTAGTTGCTCAAGGTTATTCTCAGAAATATGGTGATAGTTTCGATGAAGTTTTTGCACCGGTTGCTAGGACAACTACACTTCGAGCATTATTAACTATAGCTGGTCAGAAGAAAATGATTGTTAAGCATTATGATGTACAATCAGCTTACCTTAATGCCAATCTGTCTCATGAAGTTTACATGAAGCAACCTGCACCTTTCGGTAACAACGATCTGGTATGCAAACTTTCAAAGAATTTGTACGGACTGAAACAAGGAGCCAATGAATGGAACAAGAAACTTCATGAAATTCTCAGTAATCAGAGTTACAACAAAAGCGAGAATGATCCATGTCTATATTTTAAAAGAGATAACAAAAAGTTAATATACTTATCCATTCACGTTGATGATCTTATTGTGGCGACAACTGATTTATCAATGATTGAAGAATTTGAACACCAAATGAATAAAGTTCTTGTTTTAAAAGATCTTGGAAATCTAAAGTATTATCTTGGAATTCAATTTCAAAGAGACCAAGATGGCATATTTTTGTTAAACCAGCAAAAATATATTGATAGTAAATTACAAGAATTCAATTTGACCGATAGCCGACCATCAAGCATACCGATTGATACTGGATATCAAAAGAGACAAGAACCACAAGAGTGTTTTGAGAATAAAGAAGTTTATAGAAGTGCCATAGGATCTCTACTGTATTTGTCGACAAACACCAGACCAGATATTGCAGTAGGAACTTCAATTCTTGCAAGACATGTTAGTGATCCAAAGAAATCTGATTGGACTGAAGTTAAAAGAATCTTTAGATATCTGAATGACACCAAACAGAAACAATTGAAATTAGGTTCTTTGAGTGAACAACATGCCACACAACTAATAGGTTATGCAGATGCTGACTGGGGAGGTGATCTGAATGACAGAAAATCTAACACAGGATTTTGTTTCAAGTACTTAGGTTCACCAATTTCATGGGTGAGTAGAAAACAGACTATGGTTACTCTCTCATCTACTGAAGCTGAATACATAGCCCTAGTTGAAGCAGTTCAGGAAGCTCTATGGATACTGAGAATACTTAAAGATCTTGACCAAGAAATAAAGAAGCCTGTTATTATATATGAAGACAACCAGAGTTGTATTAGAATACTGCAGAATGACAGGTGTTCTCAGAGGACGAAGCACATTGACACCAAGTATCACTTCATCCGTAACTTATACAGATCTGGTGAAATTGATGTTAGATACTGTCCGAGCGAGAAGATGATAGCTGACTTGTTAACTAAACCATTAGGACCAATCAAGATTAAACAGTTAGCTCAAGACATTGGACTGTTTTAACATTGACAACGAATAAATCGTTGAGGGGGGGTGTTGGATTACAACGATTTATTGTCTTTTATGTTAATTAGTTCTTTGCTCCTTCTTCCGATGTTTTGATTGTTCGACGCCATTGCCTGCTCTGTGCTCGTAACATTATATTCGATTAAGTTTGATAATAATAAACTTCGCAATTTGTTTTTCATAATCTAACAGACTTTTCGTCCCCATTTCTAACCATCCCCGCGAGTGTCATCCCCATCCCCTCCAGTATCATCCCCTTCCCCAACCATCCCCGCAGTGTTTCATCCCCATCTCCAACCATCCCCGCCGTCTTTCAATCTTTCATACCCATCTCCATCCATCCCCGCACTGTTTATCTCCATTTTTAATCAATCCTGTACTAGTCATTATTTTTCAGTACATCATTTCAACTCAACTATAACTTAAGCGTTGATATATAGCATTGCAATAACACCGTAATATGATTCGATACAATTTATTTAATTAAGTCCATGAATAAATAAATGTCCATCAATGTTTTTTCCACTTTGCTGAGCTATTTGATCATTAATGGTTAATCTACCTATAGAGAATGCTCTCTCAAAGGATGTGCTTGTTGCTGGCACACTCAAAAAATTCCTTGTTACTTGAGAAATAGCCAAAACTCTTGCAGCTAACTAATTTTTGAATTTCAGCCTTTTCCTTATTTAAATAAAACTTTGAACTACGACTTCGGAAAGTTAACAAATCTATGACTTTAAAACCTTGGGTAAATCAACATCAGCGATAAAACAACGGCGTTTTGCAAAGATTAAAAACATCAGCATATCTATGACTTGATGCATTTTCAGTGAATTAAATTTTTTTATAAAAAACATTTTTTTTATTTTTGCGGTTATACAGCAAAAACTCGTCCCCATCCTCGCGGTAATTCCGCAACGTTTGTTTTCATCCCCGCGGTAACCCCGTAATGTCAGCCCCATTACCGCGGTATCCCCGCCTCAGTCGTCCCCATTTCCGCGGAATTACTGCAAAATCCGTGGTATTCCCGCTGTCCCCACTACCGTGCACACCTCTACGATCAACTTAACAACGCGCCCATAGTGCTATAGTAAAAACTTGTTTTAAAAAATTAAGCTTAAAGGTGACAGTCAGTACAGTAAAATTTTCAGTACAAGGTGCCGATTTTGTCCTAATAAGCGAGTCTGTGGCAACGTTTAGTGATTATCTTTAAAAATAAACATTTAATATGCAGTTTTGTTGAAAATAAAATTTCAAAGATTGAGTCATTCTCCTCTTTGATCATGTTATTAAATGATTAAGGAAAAAAATTCCAAAAAATTAATTGAAAAAAACGAAAGTGCCAAAATCAGTACAAAAAAGTTAAGAAATAGTAGGAAAAAGTTTAAATACTTTTTTTTAGTTTAGTTATCAACTATTTTAAATAAGTTGCAACTAAAAATTTAACTAAGGTTTTCTAATTAAAAGTTAGTTAAAGTTTAACTTAAAAAAATAGTTTGTGCCCATCTCTACTCGCTTCCCTACAATCCAAATGTAGTTTTTGACGTTGAAATTGTTTTTATACCTGCTATTACAAATGCTATAATTTGTTTTGTTAAAGCAGTCAGTGTGAACAAATATTTATTTCAATAAAAAAAAACAAATTGAAGCTAATTTTCCGTTTAATAATATTAATAACATGCATAAATTAAACAAAGTCCAATAAAGGTTTTATAGATCTAACATTGAAATTATAACAACTTCATGTTTAAAATTACTAAGAGTAAGATGTTAGAGCTGTAACTATTATCTCATAAAATGTAAAAAAAATATTGCTATTATAGTTTATCAATGTGACTTTGACTCATTCATTTGTGTTTAATGGTTCAACAACTTGTGTTCTTTGTTTGAATCTATCTATTAAGAAAAAATATTTAAAATTGAAGAAATTATATATATATATATAAATTCTTATTAAAAACTTCAGATTATACATAAAAATTAATTTTAAATTTTGGCATAGACACAATCTTACAGTTCTTGATTTTAACAGAATCAACAATTTTATTAAATATATACCATAGGTCTTGCTTTCTTGCTTGATTGAATGTGTGCAAGCCTTTAGAATAAAAATTAACTAACTTTCCGTTATCTAATTAAGCTAAAATTTGAAATACAAGCTTGTTCTTTATGACAATGCATTCTAATAAAGTTCAAAAATTTTCTGAAAAAATTATTTTGTAATTAAAAAAAATAAATATTTTGTTTTAAAACAAAAACAACTCAAACACAATTTACATATGTAAATATATGTAATTCACATAAGTTTAAAGACAAACTAACTTAAAAATGTCGTTTTAAAAGAAAAATTTGCAATAACTAAAAAGCCTGCAAATCCTGAAAAATGGGATTTGGGAAAACATTTCGTTTTGAGGCTTACTTGTTAGATCCCTTATAATAATTACACCGCCAGTTTTGTTTGCTTGAATGTTTGCAAGCTTTGAAAATGAAAATTATCTAACTTTCCGCCATCAAATCAATTTGAAATTTGAAAAAATAGGCTCGCCTTCTCATGAGAATGCATTTTATTGAATTTTTAAATTTTCAAAAACATTTTTTAATTGAAAAACTAATAATCTATGTTTCAAAACAACAAATCATTTATATAAATAAATAAAAAAAAATTATAAATAAAAAAAATAAGTGCATTGAATGAAAGTCATCAAATTCTGAAATTTAAGGGATTTGTGAAAAATCTTGCTTTTCATTTTCTGCTAGTTATCTATATACACTTTGAAACGAAAATGCTAGCAAAAAAGTCTTTTTTTCAACTTACTTATGAATACTCCCACTACGGCAATAAAAATACTAGCTAGGACAAAGACAACCAATCCTATAATCACTGGAAGATATTTATCAGTTGGCATTTTTCTGGGAGATAGATCCATATATTCTACATCATCTAAATAAAAAAATTTGAAGACTCATTAAACACAAATCAGATTAAGCAACTTATTTGAGAAATGGTAAATATAGCAATTTTTAAGATTTTTGTTTTATTGTCAAATCATCCTAATTAAAAATCAAAATATGAATGAAAACAAGAATCTTCATTAGGGAAGCGTTAAACAGGAAAATTCACTAAGTGCTCGTGAACCTCTCTTAGCATTAGAAACAAAATTATTTAGAGTTATTTCTAAAAAGTATTTAAAAATAAAATAATTGTATGACATCTCAATCCAAGCAATTTGATGGGTATCAAGCATCTCTCATCATGATTAGCATGTTTCTTTGCATCAATAACAAATGTTAAAGAACTACCGGTAGATTAAAGCGTTTTAAAACGCCTAAACCAATAACCATAAATTTCCGTTATCAGCTTCTTACTGAAGAATCAACTGAAGGCTAATTCAGTGACATAAATCTGAACGCATACATTTTGTTATGATGTTTATTTGCCCAGAAATCAAGTATCGATTTCCAGAATGTAACTGGTTTTAGAATAAGATAAGATAACGTTTATTGTAGTTGTTTAGAAGACTTTACGCCTATAGACAACCACTTCAAATTAAAAATAAATAAATAAATAATAATAAGAATAATAATAATAAATAGAATAAAATAAAATAAAAATTATAATAATAGATAGATAAACTAATAAATAATAAATAAATTGTATAAAAATCCTTATCCATGCCTGGATAGCGCTACTTTAAAAGATGTGGTAGTCTCAGATGCTACAGTGTCATCGTCCAAGTCATTCCATTTATTTATAGTCTTTTCTTGTTTTTTAAAAAGCTTGAATCTATGTCCCCTAGTGCTTTGAATCGGTGGTTGTTCAAAAAACATTGCTGGTGTTAAATCCTCTTTTCCTGTTATTATCTTGTAGGTTTCGATCAAGTCACCCCTACTTCTCCTTTTCTCTAGAGTTGTTAAGCCGCATTGATTTAATTTTTCTTCGTAAGGTAACTGGCTTAAATGCTTAATCAACTTTGTAGCCCTCCTTTGTACCTTCTCCAACACTACTATGTCCTTTTTTAAAACAGGGCTCTAAGCTTGTACACAATATTCTAGATGTGGTCTTACCAAACATTTGTATAGCCTGATAATTATTTCCTGGTTTAGACTTATTATTGTTCTTTTGACCAATCCTAAAATCTTATTGGCTCGCTTTGCTGCTTCCGCACACTGTCTTGATCGTTTGCCGCTATTGTGTACTATAACTCCCAGATCTCTTTCCTCTTCAGATATCTTCAACAATATTCCTCCCATCTCATACTGAAACTTTTGATTACTATTACCCATGTGCATCACTGAGCATTTATCTACGTTGAACATCATTTGCCAGTCTAGGGACCATTGGTATATTTTTGCAAGATCTTTTCTTAAAATGTCGGCATCCAGCTCACACTCTACTTTCATGGATAACTTTGTGTCATCGGCAAATTTCGAGACCTTTGAACAAGTCCCTAAATCAAGGTCGTTTATGAACAGAACAAATAGTAATGGTCCCAAAACGGATCCTTGCGGTACACCACTTTTTATGCTTTTCCACTCCGAGTATTTTCCTTTAATTCCCCCTTTTTGTCTTCTGTCAGCTAGCCATTCTTTGATCCATCCTCGAATATTACCTCCTATTCCAGCCGCTTCTATTTTTCTCATCAACCGTGTATGTGGTACTTTGTCGAAGGCTTTGGCAAAATCCAGATAGACTATGTCTACAGGGGATCCTTTGTCTAAGTGGGTATAAACATTTTCAAAACAATCTAGCAAATTTGTTAGACATGATCGCCTTTGTACGAATCCATGTTGGCTGTTTATCAAAATGCTGTGGTATCTAATGTGATTCATTAATTCGAGCTGAATGATTTTTTCCATGACTTTGCAAATAACACACGTGAGACTTACTGAACGATAGTTACTTGCCTCAGATCTGCTACCTTTTTTAAAGAGTGGTAGAATGATTGCATCTTTCCAATCACGAAAAATTTCTCCAGTTTTCAAGGACCTGTTCATTATTTCTGCTAACTCATTGCTTATTTCGTGTCTTACTTCTCTTAAAAACATGGGATGTAATGCATCGATACCCGGAATAACAATATAAGCTGAAAATAACTAGAAAAGTTAAGCATGATCTTATTAATATCTGTAGTAACCGTGAGATTACTTTTAGGAAAATAGTTCATCGATATTAATTTATATATATATATATATATATATATAAATATATATAAATATATATGTATATATATATTTATATAAATATATATATATATATATATATATATATATATATATATATATATATATATATATATATATATATATATATATATATATATATATATATATATATATATATTCGTCGATACAGGCTCGGTTAAATTTTATTGACCAAGTTTTGTTGCAAACCTTTTCTATTATATGAGATAGTTCACGTAATTTAACTCGCCCACGAAGTTGTTCAAAGAACGCCCGATTATACAAATCTTTATTACTTTTTAACTTGCAAGTTTCGGCTATTTTTTCAGCCATCTTCAGAAAAAGCAAAAGGCCGGGCGGTACAGGAACCGAACATAAACAAAGACGATTAAAAACAAATAATGAAATGTGGAAGTACGTAGATAAAAATAAAATATGACCATAATAAAATGCGAGGGAAGGTATTAATTAAGACTAAAAATCAAAGAAGCAAATATAAATTAAATTTAACATAAGAATTGTTGGTGTTAGTTTTCCGTCGATACAGGTATTAGTTTTTTACTGATAAGAATTGTACATAAAAATTGAAGGCCTTAAATGTCGAAGTATACATAGATAGAAAGAAAATAAATAAATAAAATTAAGAGCAAAAACAAAACAAAGGGATGTATTAATTACCATTGAAATCATAAGAGCAAATATAAAATAAATATGACCGAAAATAATACATAAACTAGAATACCAAGAGCGAGAAAAATCTAAAATTAACGTCTACGTAATGTAATGTTTGGGTTATTAATTAAATGAGAAAAGAGGGTGATATGGTCACCATTACTAGTCAAAGCAAACAAACGAGGAATGTACAAAGTTCGACTGGTAGGAATCATGGTCAGGGGCCGTCTCGGAGAAGAAGCACGTTCACTATGGCAGGTTCTAGGAAGTAAGTAGGATGGCGAAGGGGAGAAACCATGACCACAATTCTGGGAATGATATCTTTGGCGGGATATCTTTGTATTTCCTGGTGACGAACTCTTAGTACAGAGTGCAGATCTAATACATTGTAAGGGACATTCAGGTTTGTGCTCCCCAGGGGGCACAGGAGCAACATTCGTTGGGTGAAAAGGCAAACGAAGACTGTATGGAGTATGCTGGCCTGGAATCGTGCTGACGGTCGGACGTAAACGAGAAGGACGTTCACTATGGTAGTTGTAAACACCAATTCGAGGAAGTAAGAAAGATGGTGAACAACGGGGATCACAGTCGTGAGAACGAGGTCTTTGGCGGGAAACTTTCATAGTTTTTGGTGACAAGCTCGTAGTGTAGTGGTCAGGTGCAATAGATTTTCTGAGACACGCTGCTTCGTGGTCGATGGAGGATGAAGAAGCACAGGTAGGTAGATGAAAGAGAGAACCAGGACTGTACTGAGTTTCATTAGTTGGCATGGGGCGTCGTGGAGAGGAACGTTCGCTATGGTAGTTATAAGCAACAATTCTAGGGTGTGAAATGGATGATGAAGGAGAAGAACCAAGATTATGGTCGTGAGAGCGAGATCTTTGGCGGGGAATCTTCACAGTCTCCGGTGACGAACTCTTAGTACAGAGTACAGATACACTAGATCGTATGGGACGTTCAGGTTTGTGACCGACGGAGGGCAAAGAAACGACGGCAAGTGAAGAGGAAGGCAATGCGTTAATCATTACATCTTTAGAAGTAATGGTATGAGCATTATGAAGTAGGTTCATGTTATGAACTGAGTGATTAGTAGCTGTAGTAAAAAGCTTTAGGATATGTCCGGAGTGATCTTCTTGTATATTTATGGAAGGTCGGTCACGGACTATATAAAGTGCCTCGGCAATTTTCAAACGAGCTGGTTCTGGCACGTGAGGCAAAATAATGGTATTATCCACAAGTGTTTGTCTAGTGAGTTTAACACCGTGTGCAGTCTGGAAATGTGCTGCTATGCTACCGCCTTGCAAGTGCATAGTGAGGCGCCGAGATAGAGTGGTGCGGGTAAGTCCAATGTATGTTTCTATTGAAGTATGTTTTAGAGGGCAGGTGAATTTATACACGACGTTAGTAGATTGCAAGCGATCAGGTTGATGTGGTCCGTTTCTTGTAATCATAGAGTGTGATTTATTGTTTTTATAATATATAGAAAATTGAAGTCGATGTCGGTTTCGGTCATTAACTGTCACGCAATTTCCGATAATCTGACGTAAAATCTTTTCATCAAGATGATAATTGTCATGCATTTGAGCGCAATACCAAACATCGATAGTCTTTATATTATTTACGGGAGTTGAGATATTGTTAGTTTTTCGTCGAACAAATTCTCGATGACGGCATCAATCATGGTATTAGTATAATTATATATATATACAGGCGCTGGTGGCAGAGCGGTAGAGCATTTGCCTGTCGATCGTTAGGACGGCAGTTCGAACCTCGCCGGCGTCACCAGCGTAACTCCCTTAAACAAGGAGTTTACTCGCATTGCTAAAAGGGTAGGCGCCTATAAATGGCTGCCTCTACAAGTACCCTTTCTCGCCTTCGAGCAAGACTTGTCCTAGAAAAGGCGTTGTGAAAGAGAAAAAAATATACATACATATACACACACACACACACACACACACACACACACATATATATATATATATATATATATATATATATATATATATATATATATATATATATATATATATATATATATATATATATATATATATATATATATATATATATATATATATATATATATATATATATATATATATATATATATATATATATATATATATATATATATATATAAGACTCTACTAGGAATCGAACCCACGTGTCTACGGCAACACCGCCTCGCCTAAATGCAAGCGCTCTTACCAACTGAGCCACGACCATCCCCAAAAAAGGATGGCTAGAAGTCTCAGTCTTTCGGAGCTACTTAACATTAGACTACGACCATGATAGGTTCAGAACTCCTTACTTCGGCTCGACAGCTTAGTCTGCTGCCAGATAGATAATTTATGAAGTGAAACATTGCGTTGAAATGTTTCAAGATACATGTTATATATACATATACATACATATATATATATATAATACTTCCCTCCTAAGCTAGACACCGCTGGTGTATGACTTGCTTTGGTGATTTATTACAAGTCGAGATGGAGCGTGTCGTTGTCTATCAGAACGCCTCAGTTGTAATGATGACGGTGAAGTGGTATTACTGATTCTGAGTTTTCAGTAGAAGGGAATGGCGTTGCTGCAAAGTCTTGTGTAGGCTGTTCTGGCTGGTGTTCGGTGTTTAGTTGAAAATGAACAGATTTTTTTAACGGTCTGAATCCTGACCTTTCAGAATGCCTCTTTTTGTGTTAATGTTCTTTTTCACCATTTGATCAGGTTCGGCAGTTGTTTTGGCATTTTCTCCTTGTTTTGTATTATGATAAGTTAAGTCAAATGTTTGGAGTAGTGTTGTCGTAAACTTCGATTCTTCACGTGGGCGTAACTGGTTGATGTGGCGCTTCCAGACCATTCCTTTTACAAATGTATTGTACAGAACTTTTCCCCTTCTACAAACAATCTGTCCTGGTATCCACGTGACAGGTCCCTGTCGATAATCGCGAACGAACACCAATTCACCGTTTTGGAACTGTCGAGGTCGGGCCCCATGATGGAAGTTGAACTGTTTCTCTATGTTATTTGTTTAAGAAATTTTCGGCTGGAGAGTGACCGTTCGGCGATGAAGCGCAAGGAGTGGTTCTGTAGCTGAATAAAAATGTTTGTAGAGATTTTTCGTAAGTTCCGTCATTTCTTAATTTAATCAAAGCCCTTTTGAAAGTGTCTACAAATCGTTCGGCCTGGCCATTGGATTGTGGGTGAAATGGTGGTGATCTCACGTGTTTTATCGCGTTTTCTGCACAGTATTCTTGAAAAACAGTTGAGGTGAATTGTGTGCCGTTGTCACTGACAATTGTTTCAAGCCATCCAAATTGTGCAAAGATCTGCTGGTGTGCATTTATCGTGATGGATGTGGTGCTGTTTGCCTTCTCTATTATTTCTGGCCATTTTGAGAATGCATCTACTACTACGAGATACATTTTTCCATGGAGCGGTCCAGCATAATCGATGTGAATTCGATTCCAGGGTTTGGTTTCTTTTGGCCATGAACATAAAGTGTGTTTTATGGGTGATTTAGCTGCTTGTTGGCATGAAGAACAGCTGCGTGTCAAGTTTTCTATGTCTTTATCAATGCCGCTCCAATAAACGTGTTCTCGGGCAATTATCTTCATTCGAGTAATACCCGGGTGGTCTTTGTGAAGCTCTTTAGAATACACAGTACTTGGTGTTCTAGAGGTTTCCCACTAGAACCCTGCACAGACCAAGTTTTTCAAACTAGGCTCGGACCATTTCATAAATCCAAAATTCCTGGCCCGTGATAGTTTGGGCCTATTTCCACAGGCGTAAAATCACAAGCTTCGGCACAATAGCATCGGTTCGTCTATTTTTGATAATCTTAAAATGAAGACCAGACGCGTGTAGAGTTTTCACGGTAAATGGAACGTAATTCTATAAAAACGTCAAATAATGGCAACAAGCAGCCCTGGTGTGCATGCGTCAAGCACCTATTTAAAAAAAATTATTACCTACAAGGTAATAATGTTTAGCAATGGGAATAAACCGGTCACATAATAAGTAAAAAAAGTAAAAACTTTTTTCGTATAAAAAAGAACAGATAGGCATTTGAAATGTACAGCGTTAATTTGTAAAACCTTTGCCATCAACCAAATTATTGCAATAATCTTAAAACAAGTCTAATCAATAATTTATATAAATTAAATAAAAACGTAATAAATTTATTACCAATGCAAATGGTGTAATCAAATTGAGGGTTGTCATATCCGTCGAAGCACTGGCAAATGTACGACCCGATTAAGTTTATGCACTTTGATGTTGTTTTGTCGCATGGTTCAAACAGGCATTCGTCATAATCTGTGAATTAAAACATAATAATTTACTTCAATACATAAATATTTTTATTATAAAAACTTGAATTTTCTTCACTTCTGCATTACACACTTCAGTCATCCACACTATGCCAACAGCCCCAGCAGCTTTCAACATGTCTGCCATCACTCCTGAAGGTCCTGCTGTTTGTTACGCATCATCTTATAAATTGCATTACTAACTTCCAGTGTAGTTATTAGGCATGGTCGTTTGGAGGTTTTATGTAAAACCGTTAATTTCCGCTGCGGTAAAATAATTTAACGGATTTACCTTCAAAAGCCGTTAGCGTTAAAAAAATTAACGCAAATTTCCGTTAACGGCCATTAATTCCCGTTGAAATTCGTTAAAACTCGTCAATTTAACAAAAAGTTATAATGAAAACAACGTTATGAAATTTATTATTAGAAAAATAAAGTTCATAATAAATGTTTTTAAATGAAATTTCTATTATAAACAAAAAATATTTCAACCGTTAATTTTAGTTCTATGTTAGATGGGCCCTCTTGAATGTTATCTTCTGAGTCATTAGTAATCATTTTCCAATTTTTGACTTTAATTTTTATTACCAATGCTTTTATTAACTCGTCGGCTCTGTTTCTCTGTCTGTTTCTCTGTCTGTTTCAAATCTTGCAATCACTTTTTGAGTCACTTCCTGATGGTAGATTTTTTTCAAATTTTGCATACATGCTCAAGATAGAAGACAATGCAATATTCAATTATTAGTTTTACAATAAGTCAATTAATTTAGTTAATTTTCTTGAGGATTTTATCGAGGGGTTTCTTGAGGGTTTTCTTGAGGGTTTTCTTGAGGGTTTTCTTGACCACAAAACGCTAACCGACTGGCAGACTATTTTACCAAGTTAACACGAACCACACTCACTGACCGCGATTCTCAAGCGTGTACGAAATTTTCATGAAAATAGTTGAGATATTTAAATTCGATGCTTTTTGATGATATTTTTATTATTATTACCAATGTTTTTATTAACTCGTCGTCTCTGTTTCTCTGTCTGTCTGTTTGTTTCTCTGTCTGTTTCAAATCTTGCAATCAATTTTTGAGTCACTTCCTGATGATAGATTTTTTCAAATTTTGCATACATGCTTAAAATAGAAGACAATGCAATATTCAATTATTAGTTTTACAATAAGTCAATTAATTTAGATAATTTTAATTAATTTCGATATTTCGATATAATTAAGATATTTCGACTTTAACATAAAATAAAAGAGTAATATAAGAAAAAATTGATAGCAAAATTTGTGTTTTAATTACATATAAGAGCATTGGTTTTAAAAATTCGTTTTTAATTTACTTGTTTCATAATTTTCATGGCAAAAGACTAATTGTTTAATTGTATCGGGGTTGAGATTATCTCTATTTTGAGTAAAAATGTTGCCTGAAACACTGAAAACCTGTTCAGATGTTGTGGATGCGGAATACAAAATCTTGCCCTATTTTATGCTGGAAGTTGATCTTTTGGAAAACGTATACACTTTTCCGCATTTCTTGCATTTTGCTACAACTTTCCAGCAACCTGTATTGTCTTCATTTTTGTCAAAATAATCCCACAATGGTTTCATTAAAGTGTTAAAGTTAGATCAATTAAAAAAATATAATCTTATTTCATGCAATTAACTCCCACAATAAAATAAACAATAATTTTTATCAAACAAAGATTTAAAGAAACCAAAGACAAATTAAAAAATTTTAAGAAATTTTAAGTTCAGTCCAAAGACAAATTATTTAAATATCTGCTAAATTAACAATACAATGATTAAATGTATCATATTTTTAAATTAACGGAAAACTTTGCCTGTCGTAAAAAAATGTAACGGAAAATTTCGGTATTTTCCGTCCGTTAATATTTTTTAACGGAGGTAACGGACCGAAATTCACGGACGGAAATTTCATACGCCCATGTTTAGTAGTTATCTTTTCACTAGGCCCGCAGACAAGACTAACATGAGTTAAGCCATTGAATCCCAAGTAAACTCATCGTTAGAAAGTCTATCATAATGCGCTCTCCATACCTCTAACAACCTACTATCTGCAACCGCAACCTTACCTTCGTTGTCTTTTACGCAGTTGGCCACCATTACATCTCGGTTTTATTATTTATCAACATGGGTTAGCTGAATGTATTGTTTTTGTTTTTTTACAGAAATTAAAAACAGCACTAAGCGGCCGATAATCGGCGAAAAAATCGGCCGATACCAATAACTGCTGCACCTCTAAATCAAATAAAATTTTTGGCACAGCAATAGTGCTAGGGGTCTCAACCGATTCTCTTATATCCGCCACAAAGTAGAAGCATTGGACTTTTTTTGCAGAAAAATTACCATATTATCATGTCAAATCTACAGCACTAGTTTTTAAAAATTTTACCATCAATCAAATTAATGCATTAATCCTAAAAAATTTAAATCATTAATTTATATAAATGAAATAAAAAACATAATAATTTTTCTACCACTGCAAATAGTGTTATTAGAGCCAGAGTTGTCATATCCGTCTAAGCACTTGCAAATGTACGACCCGACTGTGTTGACGCACCTTGTTACTGTATTGTCGCATGGATAAGACACGCATTCGTCATCATCTATAAATCAAAACGAAATAATGAACCCTCTAATGATAAAAGCCGGTGCAACGTGGTTTATAGTGTGGGAGAAAAAGATTCGGAATCGGAAGCTCACGTGGTCGAAACTTGCGTAGCTCTGTTGAAAAGTAAAACATCAAAGTCATAGACATAAGGAAGTGACAAAAGAACTTGGAGTTTTGGAGAAAAATCGCAAAAAGCTAAAGGTCAAGCGCAAGCTAATTGAAAATGATACAGTAAAAACGGTTAACCAGAATAGCGCACCGACTACTTTGCCTGCTTTTATTAGCAGCAAACAACTGAAGCAAAAACAAAGTTTTTTAAAAACACACTTTTCTATATATATAAAAATGAATGTTTGTATGTATATATATTCATGTCCTTTATGCATTGCTACACCATTCATCCGATCGTAATGAAATTTTAACACAACCTTGAGAGTCAAGGGGAATCAAATATAAAAAAAAATTTGAAATCCGTCACAAAATGAGCGGAGCGGAGCGGGTGAGCGAGCGGGAACTATATATATATGTATGTGCGTATGTATGTGTGTATGTATGTATGTGTATGTGCATGTATGTGTGTCTGTGTGTGTGTTTATGTATGTACTAGCGGAGATACCCGGCGTTGCCCGGGTTTTTTTAGAGGTTTTTCTAATGTTTGTCTCTTTCTCTCCCGTTTCCTTTCCCACCTGCTTTCCCACTCCCGTTCGTTTTCCCGTTTTCGGTCGTTTTCCCGCTGCCGGTCGCTTTCCCGCTCCCGGTCGCTTTACCACTCCCGGTCGCTTTCCCGCTCACGTTTGTTCTCCCATTCCCGCTCACGCTTGCTTTTCCGTTCTCGCTCGCTGTCCGTTACGGGTCGCTTTCCCGTTTCTATAATAGACAAACTAACCCACAAACATTCATATATATATATATAGTCTTAGCAAATCTATTTTACGTTTTATAGGCTAACAGAAGTTATGAAAGAATGGAAAAGATAAAATGAGCGTGAACGGGAGAGCAACCGTGACCGGGAATGGGAGAGCAAGCATGACCGGGAACGGGAGAGCAAGCGTGAGCGGGAACGGGAAAGCGACCGGGAACGGGAAAGCGACCGGGAACGGGAAAGCGACCGGGAACGGGAAAGCGACCGGGAACGGGAAAGCGACCGGAAACGGAAAAGCGACCGGGAACGGGAAAGCGACCGGGAACGGGAAAGCGACCGGGAACGGGAAAGCGACCGGGAACGGGAAAGCGACCGGGAACGGGAAAGCGACCGGGAACGCGGAAAGCGACCGGGAACGCGGAAAGCGACTGGAATCGGGAGAGCAAGCTTGGAAGGAAACGCGAGCAAGAGAGAAAATCGATAACAAAACTTCTGAGCGGGAAAGCGAACGGGAGCTGGAAAACGACCGAGAGCGGAAAAGCGACCGGGAACGCGACGAAAACGGGAAAGTGGAGAAGAAACGGGAGCGAGGGAGACAAACATTAGACAAACCTCTAAGAAACCCCGGGCAACGCCGGGTAACCCCGCTGGTATATTTACATATATATATATATATGTATGTTTTTATCCATATATATATAAAAATCTCGTGACATAGTGTTTGAAATTGAACTCCTCCGAAACGGCTGAACCGATTTGTATGAAATTTTTTTTTACATTTGGTATGTCTGAGGATAGGTCTTAAGCTATTTAAAATATTTTTTTTAAATTATTTTAAAAAGTTATTTTGGAAAAACAATGATGTGCAATTATGTTCATTTCATAGGAAAATGCAACAGATAGAGAGACATATATATAAATATATATTAATAATGTAAGATGGCATAAGATTTTCTTTAAGACAAGCTCGATTAAAAATAAGTCTCCATTTAGCCGCTATGAGTTTTATAGATACTTTCTCAATATTTCGGAACAACGTTTTTTGTTTACTGCAACACGTATTAAGAAAAGTATTAACATTTAAAACTTTCTTTATTTCAGACTTACGGGCCGTTTCGGCTTTCGCCATCTTCAGAGTCTGTAAATACGATCGCGTAAAAGGAGGCAAAAGATAAGAAAACATGTAATAACTAAATATACAAATAAACTAATATCCTCAAGAAATTATCTCAATAGAAGGATATTATTAAAAATATTAAAATAAAAAATCTATATATATATATAGATTTATATATATATATACACATACATATATATATATATATATATATATATATATATATACTAGCGGGGTTACCCGGCGTTGCCCGGGGTTTTTAGAGGTTTTTCTAATGTTTGTCTCTCTCGCTCCCGTTCCCTTCTCCACTTTCCCGTTTTCGTAGCGTTCCCGGTCGCATTTCCGCTCTCGGTCGTTTTCCAGCTCCCGGTCGCTTTCCCGCTCAGAAGTTCTGTTATCGATTTTCTCTCTTGCTCGCGTTTCCTTCCAAGCTTGCTCTCCCGATTCCAGTCGCTTTCCGCGTTCCCGGTCGCTTTCCGCGTTCCCGGTCGCTTTCCGCGTTCCCGGTCGCTTTCCCGTTCCCGGTCGCTTTCCCGTTCCCGGTCGCTTTCCCGTTCTCGGTCGCTTTCCCGTTCCCGGTCGCTTTCCCGTTCCCGGTCGCTTTCCCGTTTCCGGTCGCTTTCCCGTTCCCGCTCACGCTTGCTCTCCCGTTCCCGGTCATGCTTGCTCTCCCATTCCAGGTCACGGTAGCTCTCCCGTTCCCGTTTCCGTTCCCGCTCATTTTCTCTTTTACATTCTTTCATAACTTCTGTTAGCCTATAAAACGCAAAATAGATTTGCTAAGACTATATATATATATATATATGAATGTTTGTGGGTTAGTTTGTCTATTATAGAAACGGGAAAGCACCCGGAACGGACAGCGAGCGGGAACAGAAAAGCAAGCGTGAGCGGGAATGGGAGAGCAAACGTGAGCGGGAACGGGGCAGCGACCGGGACGGGAAAACGACCGGGAGCGGGGAAGCGACCGGGAGCGGGAAAGCGACCGGGAGCGGGAAAGCGACCGGGAGCGGGAAAGCGACCGGCAGTGGGAAAACGACCGAAAACGGAAAAGCTAACAGGAGTGGGAAAGCAGGTGGGAAAGGAAACGGGAGAGAAAGAGACAAACATTAGAAAAACCTCAAAAAACCTGGGCAACGCCGGGTATCTCCGCTAGTACATACATAAACACACACACAGACACACATACATGCACATACACATACATACATACACACATACATACGCACATACATATATATATATAGTTCCCGCTCGCTCACCCGCTCCGCTCCGCTCATTTTGTGACGGATTTCAAAAATTTTTTTTTTAGTTTTGATTTTCATTGACTCTCAAGGTTGTGTGAAAATTTCATTACGATCGGATGAATGGTGTAGCAATGCATAAAGGACATTAACATAAATACAAACATTCATTTTTATATATATAGATATATATATATATATATATATATATATATATATATATATATATATATATATATATATATATATATATATATATATATATATATATATACATATATATATATATATATATATATATATATATATATATATATATATATATATATATATATATATATATATAAATTTGTATATATATATATATATGTGTGTGTGTTATTTTTATCTTTGTTATAAATGTACCGTTTCCTTTAAAAGTAACTTAATCAAATGTCATAACCTAAATCTAAATTAATTCATCAAATATCAATTAGTTGTCGTCACTTGCCACATTAAGGAATAATTGACGGAAGAGCAATCGGAACGTGAGAACAAGCGGAAACGAGATAATAAACGGGAACGGGAAAGTAAACGGGAACGGTATAGCAAGCGGGGAAGGAAACGGGAGCAAGAGAGAAGAACGATAGAAAAACTTTCAAAAACCCCGGGCATTGTATACTCGATTGCTTTTCGAGATTGATTTTTTTAAATTATCATAATTTTGTACATTAAACTCTTAGTAAAAAACCAAAATAATTTAAAAGGCAAAACAACGTTTGCTGGGTTAGCTAGTATATGTATTAATAAACAACGAACATATTAGCATAGACAATAAATAGTTCGACAAAAATATCACATATAATTATTTAATTAAATTTTGTCCAATCGATCCGAAAATTTATATATATACTAGCAGGGGTGCCCGGCGTTGCCCGAGGTTTTTAGAGGTTTTTCTAATGTTTGTCTCTCTCGCTCATGTTTCCTTCCCCGGTTGCTTTCCTGGTTGCTTTCCCGTTGCCGGTCGCTTTCCCGTTCCCGGCAGCTTTCCCGTTCCGGGCCGCTTTCCCGCTCCCAGCCGCTTTCTCGCTCCCGGTCGCTTTTCCGCTCCCGTTTGCCTTCCCGTTCCCGGTCGCTTTTCCGTTCCCAGTCGCTTTCATGTTCCCGGACGCTTTTCCCGTTCCCGCTCACGCTTGCTCTCCGTTCCCGGACGTTTTTCTAGTTCCCGCTCACCTTTGCTCTCCCGTTTTCACTTACGCTTGTTCTCCCGTTCCCGCTTGCTCTCCCGTTCCCGCACACGCTTGCTCACATGTTCCCGATCTCGCTCATTTTTTTTTTCATTCTTTCCTAACTTCTTTTAGCCCTTCAAAACGTGAAATAGATTTGCTAAAACTGTCTAAAACTTGCTTAAAGCCAGTGATGACGAGTACTTAATTTTAATTAAATAAAAAAAAATTCTAAATTCTTTTTAACATTCAATTCATATAATAAAAATAAAACTCGTAACCCAACAACCGAAACTATTTGTCTTAATAAATAACCAAGATTCAGTAAATAACGTATTCGGTTGAATTTTAATTGTCATTATTATTAATAAATAGAAAAACAAAAAATCTCTATATTTTTGTTAACATTTATTTAATTAACTAGCGGGGTTACCCGGCGTTGCTCGGGGTTTTCAGAGGTTTTTTATCATTTTTCTCTCCTGCTCCCGTTTCCTTCCCCGCTTGCTCTTCCGTTTCCGTTCCCGCTTGCTCTCCCGTTTCCGTTCCCGCTCGCGCTCATTTTTTCTTTTCTACTCTTTCAAAGCTTATTTAAGCCCATAAAACGTAAAATAGATTTGCTAAAAGTTGCTTGATGCCTTCAAACGTTGTTACGTAAACAAAATTTGAATTTTATTATGCAATTACCTTCGATGGTCGTACATAGGAACTTTTGGCCTGGAAAGTTAAGAAGGGGAAAAAGTTAAGAAGGGTCGGATTCCTTCTCCGATCCCCGGCTCAGGGGGCCAAAAAACCTTTCGGACCAAAAGTGCCTATACATGATCATTGCATAAGTTTTCGAAGCACTGTTTACAATTGCGTAACAGGCATTACTTGCTAATGGACTTCTTAATATTAAGAAGTCCTTGACTTGCTTCCCAGTCTTGCATAATGTGACCGATTGCGCGTTATTACAAATTATTAAGAGATAGATGGGGCGGGAAAGCGACCGGAATCGGGAAGTGACCAGAAGCGGGAAAGCGACCGGGAGTGGGAGAGCAAGCGGAAACGGGAAAGTGACCGGGAGCGGGAGAAAAATCGGAAGCCAGAGAAAAACGATAAGAAAACTCTAAAAACTCCCGCTCACTCACCCGCTCCGCTCCGCTCATTTTGTGACGGATTTCAAATTTTTTTACTATATTTGACTCCCGTTGACTCTCAAAGTTGTGTAAAAATTTCTTTACGATCGGATGAATGGCGTAGCAATGCATAAAGGACATACATACATACATACATACATACATACATACATACAAACATTCATTTATATATATATATATATATATATATATATATATAGCTCCCGCTCCGCTCATTTTGTGACAGATTTAAAATTGTTTTTCTTTATATTTGATTTCCCTTGACTATCAAAGTTGTGTGAAAATTTTATTACGATCGGATGAATGGTGTAGCAATGCATTAATAACATATATATATATATATATATATATATATACAGTGTTGTTCGGTAACGAAGTAAAAGTAACGCGTTACTTTACTTAAGTACATCAGACGTACTTTTTGCCTGTAACGGAGTACAGATTATTTTCAGTACTTTTTACTTGTAACGAAGTAATATTTTCGGACTTACTTTTACTTCGTTACTTTTCTAGGACAAACCGTTACAAAGTACTGTAAAAAATTAATAAAACGACATAAAGTCTAAATCGATGTTGTATTAATTATCTATGATTATTAACGTATGCATTTTCGAACCCCATTTTACTTTTATGTTAGTAGTTAGTAGTATTGAAGTTTGTGGGTGGAGCTAAGATTTTCGCGGTCATACTTGTTTTGGTGTACAATAGATTGTTCGAGATTACCTACTATGGAATCTTCCAAAGGAGCGAAGGTGGCGATGATAGGCGCGTAACAACAATGAACTTAATAAAGAACGCCCATGGCCATATTTAGTTAAAATTTTCAGATTTCTAAAACGTTCAGGTTCGCATGCTTGCTGGGCAAACCTAAAGTAAAGTAATTATGCGTTTAGCATTCCACAATTCTCCGTCAAACTTGAAGAAACACGTGATACGCGTGCATTCAGCGCATGTATCGAAATACGAAAAATTGACAAAAAGGCACGTAAAAATAGAATTTTTTCATTAGTTTGCGTGTTACCAATTAGTTTATCAGTTTTATCAACGCAGTAGCGTTTGAAAGACAATGGAATTATGATAAAATAGAGTTAGATGATTGACGAATAACCATTACAAAAAGCGGCTTGAGTACTTTTACTTTTTACTTTAAAAGTAGCTTTAAAGTTCTGTTACTTTTTACTTTTACTTAAGTACATTTTTTAGCAAATACTTTTACTTTTACTTAAGTAACTTTTTGAGGCGTTACTTGTACTTTTACTTAAGTACTGAAACACAGTACTTTTTCCAACACTGTATATATATATATATATATATATATATATATATATATATATATATGTTATATCTTTATTATTCTAATTAAATGGTAATAATATAATCTACTTAAGTGGCTGCTAACACTTACTAGATCTTTCTGATTATCTATTCTTAATATAAATTTGTTTAGCTTATGATATAATAAAGAAGGAAATAGAATAAAAACTGATCTATATATATATACATATATATATATACATATATATATATATATATATATACACATACATATATATATATACGCCCATATATATATATATTTAAACAAACATATATATATAACACCTCCCCCTCTTTATAGAAAATTATATGATTTTCTACTGGGGTCCAGTACTATCCGTTTTGGAGGGTTGCAATAACGTTTAGGTCTTGCCTCTGGTTCTATTCCTGTTGGAATGTGTGACAATTCCTCCGGATTGGCTTCATTATCTATATGGCTCGGAACATGGTCTCCTTGTCTATTCTCTCCATCCTCATTCTCCGTAAGCCGAGGGGTTGCGTTTATGTCTGGTTCCAACATCTCTTCCTCTTCTGGGAACACAATTCTTACCGGGGCTTTCTCTTTATCACTTTTATCTTGAAGGGGCACTGGCATGTCGAAAGTCTGAAACATTTCTTTAAGTGCCCAATCTAAATTCCTTGGTCTTAATTGATTTGTATGCCTTTTTGTAATCCTTCTGTCAATCTCGACTTCGTAAACCGTTTTTCCAATTCTTTTTAAAATCTTCCCTGGTATCCATCTGGGATGGTTTGGATTTTTATAATCTCTAGCGTACACCGCATCTTGTTCTTTAAAAACTCTCGGTCTTGCCCCATTCCTTTCGTCGAACTGTCTCTTCATGCAAGACTTTTTTTCTGAATGCTTTTTGTCTTTTTTAGTACTTAGTTGTAAGTCTGATAGTGGTGTTCTAATTTGTCTCCCCAAAAAATTTTCTGCGGGAGATTTTTGATGTGGACTAGATGGGCATGGTGTAGATCTATAACACAACAAAAACTTTTGCACTAACTCCTCGGTAATTCCTTCACCTTTTAGCTTTTGTATGGTTCTTTTGAAAGTATCAACAAATCTTTCTGCTTGACCATTACTTTGTGGATGAAAAGGAGGTATTCGGATATGACTGATAAATTTTGACTGACAAAATCTTTCAAATTCCATAGAAGTAAATTGTGTTCCGTTATCTGATACCAATGTCTTGGGAAATCCATACCGAGCAAACATTCTGTTCAGCTCGCGAATTGTCGTTGTTGAGGTAGCCGTACTCATTTGTATTATTTCTGGCCATTTTGAATATGCGTCCACAACAACCAGAAACATTGAATTCTCCATTGGTCCCGCAAAATCAATGTGAATTCTCTCCCAGGCCTGTGATGGTTCAGGCCATGGTGACAAGGTGTTTTTTATAGGCATTTTAGCTGCTTTTTGACATGCATCACAGGTTTTCACCATACTTTCAATATCTCTATCGATTCCATGCCAATACACCGACTGTCTGGCCAGCATTTTCATTCTCGTAATTCCTGGATGGCCCTGATGTAGCATCCTCAATATACGCTGTTGCAGTTTTTTTGGAATTACTGCTCTTACACCCATAAATAGAACGCCATCATGTAAAGTCAAATCAGTTGCTTTACTTTGGAATGCATTCCAGTTTGATCCAGGTTTAACTTTTGGCCAAAATCCTTTTTTAATGATCTCACTTAACTCTCTGAGTTCAGAGTCTTCTTCTGTCATAATTTGAATATCTTTCTTACTAACAGGTAATTGTCTCATCGTATCCTCTTGTATCATTGTGATGTCTTCGTTTACACCTGCTATTATCAAATCCTCATTTCCTGTTGTTTTTTTGGAATCAATGAGTCTTGATAAGGCATCAGCTTGACCAAAATTTGCTGTTCGTCGATATTCGATTTCAAAATCATAAGCTAAAAGTATCAGCTCCCATCTTTGTAGTCTGTTTGCAGCGTGTGCAGATATTCCTTTTTTTAAACCAAATACTGACAAGAGAGGCTTGTGATCGGTCAAAAGCGTAAACCGCCTTCCGTAAACAAATCTATGGAATTTCCTTACTGCAAAAACTAGGGCTAAAGCTTCTTTTTCTATTTGGCCGTAATTCTTTTCTGCTTGGGTCAGCGCCCGGCCTGCATGAGCGACTGCTTTTTCTGTTCCATTACGAAATCGGTGTGAAATCACTGCTCCAATTCCGTATTCACATGCATCAGCAGCTATTACGATGTCTCTTTTGGGATCATAATGCGTCAGCAATAAATTTGATTGTAACACCTTCTTAAGGTTTGTGAAAGATTCCTGGTGTACTCTAACCATTCAAATTTCTCATTTTTTTCCAATTCATCTAGTGGGCCTCTCATTTGTCTCATCTTTGGTACAAAAACAGAATAGTAACTAACCATACCCAAAAACGATTTTAACTGTTTCCTGTCTTTTGGTGGGGGCATTTCTACAATTGCTGTTATCTTTTCTGGGTCTGGTTTTCGGCCTTCTTTGCTGATAATATGACCTAGAAATTTAATCTCTTTCTTGGCAAAAGAGCACTTGTCCATCTTGACTCTAAAACCAAAATCTGAAATCCGTTTGAATAGTTCAAGAACATTCATATTGTGTTCTTCCAATGTTGTGCCGGTCACAATTACATCGTCCAGGTAAGCTGCACAACCTTTTAACCCTGAAGTTAAATTATCCATTGTTTCCTGGAAAATACCTGGTGCACTTTTTACTCCAAAGGGAAGTCTCTGGTACTGATATAGACCTTTAGGAGTGTTGATCGTAACGAGCTCTTTTGACGATTCATCCATTTCCAACTGTAGATATGCATCAGCAAAATCTACTTGAGTAAACCAAGCTCCTTGGTTTAATTTTGAAAAAATTTCATCCGGTGTTGGAAGTGGATGTTGGTGCATCTCAAGCGCGTCGTTAAGGCCTGTTTTAAAATCAGCACAGATGCGCACCGTTCCGCTTTTCTTTGGAACAACCACAATCGGTGCCGCCCAGTGACTGTATTCAACTCTTTTAAGAACTCCTACATTGACCAGTCTTTCAAGTTCCCTAATGGTTATTTCTTCGTAAGCAAAAGGTATTTTTCGTGGTCTGCAAAATTTTGGCTGAGACTCTGACTTAAGGAGCAATCTTGCCTTCTTTTTACTGCAATGGCCCAATTCTTCCTTGAAAACATTTGGAAACTCTGTTTGTAAACGAACAGCTAAACTGGTTTCTTCCTGCGAAGGCTTTTCTGCAACAGAACAACAGATTGCATCAAACGCTTTTATCATTGGTGGAAGTTGATCCATCCATTCAATTCCTAGAAGCTGTGTCGTATTTTTGGCCACAAAACAGCGTCCATTGCCTGTGAATCCTGCGCACGAAAATTTGGTTTGAAATTCACCTAGTACTTGAATTTCAGTACCGTTTGCAGCACCAATTTTTGTTGTTGCCTTATCTAGCCGTGGTGAACCAATCTTCACCCAAGTTTTTGTACTGATGATTGTGACATCGGCTCCGGAGTCCAGTTGCATCCTAATTTCGACATCACCAAATTTCACAGTGGTGTATCTTCTATTGGCTGCTATAACTGTTCGCTTGCTGGGAATTGTTCTGACTTGCCGTATTTCGTGTCGCCTATACGACGGACTTGGACTCCTCCTTAAACTTGGACTTCTCTTTCTACTGAAAAATCTTTTGGGACTTCTATCATCAGTTCTGCAGTTGGCAGCAAAATGTCCCGGTTTTCCACAGCGAAAACAAACATTTTTGTTTACGGATGAACCCCGGATTTCTTGGCTGGAAGATTTTTTAGGTGATTTCTCTGTATAGTGATTAACCTTATTAACTAAGGTTTCTGAAATCATCATTTGTTCTGTATGTAACAGTTTTATCTTTTCACATTCTTCAATAAGTTCTTCCAGTGAGCACTCTTGTTCTACCCTGAGCAGTAATTTGTGCTTAATGTTTAAATATTTCGGATCCTTCAATCCCCATATAAAATGTAAGCACATACTGGCTTCTTTTGTAAAATTTTCCCATTGTGCTTCGTTGCACAGCCTGTTCACCCTTGTGCCGAATGCTCTGAAAGTCTCTGAGTCCCTTATTTGGACGTTTTCAAAATCAAACCGTCTTTGATGAATGCTTTTTTTATTGCCAAACAGTTTTTCTAACCAACCTTTTGTCTCTTCATAGTTTAGATTCTCGATTGTTTTCGGCAATATACTACCCTTAAGTAGTGTGTATTCGTTTTGTTGAAGCTTCCCGGTCAGAGTTGCTCTTTTTTCTTTATCGCTCATTGATTCGCCTCCGACTGACTGAACAGCTTCTTCAAATCGCCCAATCCAATCAGTGAATGTAAGGCCTTGATCTGGATCGTAAACAAATTGCTCAATTCGTTTGTAGAGGTCTGGTCTTACTTTGACGGAATTATTGTCCTGTATCATTGAGATTAGCTGAAGAAATTTTTTTTCAGTTTCTTCTTTTTCAATTCTCTTTTCTTCTTTTTCTCGAGCTTCCCTCTCAAGTTTCTCTTCTTTTTCTCGAGCCTCTTTTTCAATTAGAAACTTAAGCAATTGTGCTATGTTTGAATCTTGGTCCTTTGACATCCTCGTCGTCAATGTTATATCTTTATTATTCTAATTAAATGGTAATAATATAATCTACTTAAGTGGCTGCTAACACTTACTAGATCTTTCTGATTATCTATTCTTAATATAAATTTGTTTAGCTTATGATATAATAAAGAAGGAAATAGAATAAAAACTGATCTATATATATATACATATATATATATACATATATATATATATATATATATATACACATACATATATATATATACGCCCATATATATATATATTTAAACAAACATATATATATAACAATATATAAAGGACCTAATTGCACCGTAGCAATAAATTGGAAGAGCGACCGGGAGGCATATTTCTAAATAGTAGTATGCGGCAACACAGAGAGGTCGACTAGCAACCTATCAGGGGCGTGGGTTAAGGTTCTACTTTAAATATTTATTATTGCAATTCTCAATGTGGCACTAAAAAAAGCTATAGAACAGAGAGACGAGCTGGTTTTTTATATGTTATTATATATAACATATATAAAACCAGCTATATTAAATCACCTACATATATAATATGGTCGCTTTTTCTTTATGTGGTTTTAACTTAAATTTCAATGTGTTTCACCCGTCAATAGCCGTATTAATTTAAGTGAAAGTCGATTCAGCTTAGCTCCTATTCAATGTCTCTGTCTAAGCAAAACTTTTAATTATTTCTGATTTTTAACTCAACTATTTCAACTTTTAGAATATTTAATTTATTGTTTTAACAAAGGGCTCTGAAGATGGCTTTATATAGCTAGAAATGGCCAGTTAATCGTGATTGTTTTATTTTTTATCTATTTTTTAACTACTAATTTCTTTGATTACAATTCTCGTCATTTCAAATGGGTGAAAAGGTCTTTAAAAAAACAAATTTACTAGTTGGTAATAATGTTAATAGTAATAATAACATGAATGTGAAGTTTAGGCATTTTACGAATTATAAGTAAGTTTATTCTAATTTACTCAAACTAACTAAATCAACAATTTATATTATTTGCGACACTTATATTAATATATTTATTATTATCAACAACATAACGTTGACAATGTAGAATTGAGTGCGATTTACGTCTAGCCTCAAGCCCCGCCCCTCTTAGGCTGCTAGTTGACCTCTCTGTATTGCCGCAAAGCGGTTTTGCTGTTTGGCACTTTACAAATAAAAAAAATAAATAAAAATAAATTATTCATTATTCAATACGTCATTTAATCCTTTATTTCACCAGTCAAAAACTTTGAAGATTTAAGAATTAGTCTGATTGGTCTTTGTATATATACCTTTGTTCTTATTGGTCGGCGTATATATATATGTATATATATATATATATATATATATATATTTTATATATATCATTTATTAATCGCTTAAAACAAAACAAATTTTGATCGAAAGCGATATATGTCAATCTTTTTCCTTTTCTGTAACCTTAGTATATATATATATATATATATGTTTATATAGGACAACTCCGCCTTGCTAATTGCGAGCCAGTCCCAAGCCGGGTGAAAGGAGGAGGGAAAAGTAAAGAGGATCAAATTCTGATCCACGACAGGAAATACTTAAGTGCTTTCTACATACAGCCAATAGAGTCTTAAAACACCTGGTGTAAAGGACTATAAACTATTATAAAAAAAAAATGTTTATATAGGAAGCCTTTTTCTATTTTGTAACCTCAGGAGTTAGTTAAGTTGAGTTAGTCAACTCGCCTCGCTAATTGCGAGCCAGTCCCAAGTCTGGATAAAGGATGAGGGACAATTGAAAAGATAAAATATGATCTACTACAGAAAGTACTTAGGTGCTTTCTACACAGCCATTTCAGTCTTAAAACACCTGATGTAAAGGACTATAAACTATTATAAAAAAATGAGTTAGTCAAGTAGAGTTAGTCAAGTAGAATTAGTCGGTTCGTGAGATCTAGATTTAGAGTTTTAGGGAATAGACTCTGTAGTTAAACAAGTTGACAAAAGTTATCTAATAGAATCAAAAGAGTTGTCAGAATCAAGAGATTTCTGAAACGTGAGATATAATTAGATTGAGTCAGCGCGAAAGAAGTACTAAGCCGTAATTATAATTCGAGAAATAACTTTAAGCTCTAACGTTACGAATCGCTAGAAAGCATATTCGTCTACGTTTACACTGGGCTGTGTAAGAAATGTTTTGATAGAGGCATGCATTAATTGTAGACATTCGTATAACGAACAAGACATAATTTTTTAAACTTAAAACGTGAGGCGACTTTTACTCAAACTCTTTTTCAATCAGGATAAAACGCATTTTTAATATACATTTTAAGTAAATATAATTTTGTCTCACCAATACATAAATTGGCATGGTTTCTGTAACCCGAAACGCATATGCAGATGTATGAACCATCGTTATTTTCACATTTTGTTGAAAAATTGTGGCAGGGATTTGACAGGCATTCGTTAATATCTAAAAATTGCTAATTGATTTATTATACAAATTTCATATTGTTGTAGTATTGTTTGTGAAAGAAACTTTAAAACTTTAGATCTGTAACTACAAAATTTTCAAACTAAAATATAATTCATATCATATTATATTTTTAAGAAACCTGACATAAAAAACTGACTTATAAAAATTTCATAAATTTTTTTAAGTAATATGCCTTCAGAAACTAATTATTTCAATAATGAATACATTGTTCATAATCTGCTTTATCAATTTTGAAAACACTGTTTGATTTTACAGCAATCAAGTCACGTTTAACACAAACACTTTTTTTACTCTAATAGCAATCTTTTTAATAGAAGAATGAAACTTATTCTTATATTATTCTCTTTTTAAAATATTTTTACGTGACATTTTTTAATTCTATTATTTAAAACAAATTTCATCTTTTTATCTAACCTCCCAACCTCACTAACTCAGTCTGGAACACTGATCACGTAGATTTACAAAGTCAACGTTCACAAAGCCCTATTTTTATCCATATAAATAAAAATAAATCGCTAGATGTGTTGCTAAGCGCTAAACTCAAGAACGGCTGCATCAATTGCTACGAAATTTTGACACAACATAGTCCAAGGTTTTTTTTAATTTAAAACATCAGCTCATTATTTCACTTTTTATAAGCTAAACATTTTTCGGACTTTTACTGTGTAACCATCAGGACCATTGAGTACTGTTTATCTATCTATATAAATAAAAATAAATCTCTAAATGTGATGCTAAGCGCTAAACTTGAGATTGGTTCCCAGTTAGAGAATGACACGGTAACGGGAAATTACGGTAATACCGTGGTAACCGCGGTAATAACAGCGGGGTTGGACAAAAGTTACGATAATACTATGGTAATGGTAATAACGGGCACGGTAATACCGTTGTAGCGGTACCAGATGTTTAGTCATTTCCGCGTTAACAGTTACCAATTTTTCGCAAATTAAGTTTCACAGGCTTTTTAATTAAACTGTTTAAACTGAATACAACTGCCAAATATTTCATTGATACATTTTAGCTGAGAATATTAAACATGCAACCAAAGAAATTCTTGAAGAAATTGGAGCATGGCGAAGCGACAATTATTATATAACAGAATATAAGTGAATAAGTGTGTGTTAATACATTTGAATCGTATGAACAGTTTTAATGTCTTTAAAAACAAAAATGTTTAAACGATTTTTTTATGAGAAATATTGTTTTAGATACGTGGAATGGATGGGGAGAGAAGTAGTAATGATGGGGACGCGGTGGGGATTGGGACAAACTTGAGGGGGTGGAGTGGGGATGGAGCAAACTTGATGGAGATTGGGAAATGTTTATGCCGATGAGTGGGGGTGGAGGAGAATTTTGTACCCGTGTCACTCTCTAATCACAACCATGTAAAAAATCGAAATCTAATTAGTTTTTAAATCATGTGCAAAACAATAACAAAACGTTTCAGTTTTATATTATTGTCATTGAATGAAATTCAGCAATTATTGTACAGCTGCACAATGAGAAGTCCATACTTTCGCCAAATTTTCTGAAATTTTCATTACATAAAAAATAAAATAACTAAATTTGAGATATCTTTACTTCTATGGTTGCCTTTTTATACTGATGTCTAAAAAATTTGTCAACTTTGAGCCTATTCTCTGGCAGTTTTTTTTGTTTTCATAAAAAAATCTCAGGGAACGAACTGACAAGCACATCTTCTAGATCTGCTTTTTCAGACATTTCTGCTGCGATGACAATGTTGTCAAACGTTTTATTCACCAATAACAATGCAGAGATGTTTATTAAGTAGCCTTTATTTTACCATTTAACGTGTGTATGGTTGCTGTCAAAGATTTCAAGCTTCTGCAAAATTTATTGATTTAGAACGAGATATCAGGCTGTATCACGATGGACAAAATGGAGAACTTGCCTTAGTTGCTGTAATGACAGTTTTTTCATAATCTATATCGGCCTGTTATTTGGTGTTACTGCAGAGGTCTTTGCAGTTGATTCGATTTTTCAATCTAGCAACCGATTAAGATTTACTAGAGAACAAGCTGCTATGTTTTTATAAAATACAAATAAAAACACGTGTTTATTTAAATTTAATATATTTAAACAAACTGTAGTGTCATATTTTCCTGATGTTTTAAACAGTAAGCAAATTTTTTCTTTCATATAGATGACTTAGCTCATGAGCTTTTTCGGGTTTTGTGCCCCCCAATTGAGGAGTTTGGAAAGCCTTAGACACGGTCTTGGGCAGGTCATTTTATATACCCAATTTCATTCAAATTGCCCACTCATAACAGAGTTCACCAATTAGAGTATTGCACATCAGAGTTGTCCATGGGTCGGGTCGATCCGCGGGTTGGGTTGAGTCGGGTTGTTGAATTTTGACGTAAGTTAGTTGGGTCGGGTCGGGTGGGGTCGAGCAAGTTCTAGTCATAAGTTTTATCTGTTTTAAAATCTGGCATTAGAGTTGACTAAAAGAACACGACTGGATCCATATGCCAGTTAGCATGATACAATCCACGACCGAAAAAGCCAGAAAAGATGACAGTGAACATTCCTGTGAGAAAGAACTAGTAGCATATAAAATTTTTCGGGTTTCAATCAGTAGTATAAACCCATTTGAATATTGAAGAAAAAAAGAGACAAAAAACAATTACTTGCTCAAGTAGCTCGGCGCTTGTACAGCATTTTTGCAAGTTCAGCACGTCCGGAGTGGGACTTCTCGTCTGTATGAAACCGAATAACTGATCCCCGTTTCTGACTATCAGCTGCAAAAGTGAAATCTATGAAGATTGTAAGATTGGGACTGCGAGCTGGACCATTGCAAAATTGAAACTTCATTTTAATAAACAATTTGGAACAAAGTTAAATAACTTTAATAGGTATGGGTAAGGTCGGGTCAGGTCAGGCTAAAGTGGATCGGGTCGCTAATTAAAGAGAGGTCATGGGTCAGGTCGGGTCGTATACCCATGGACATTAACATGGTATTGCGGTAAAAGTTCGTCTGTCGAAGTGTTGGTCGGCGGTTCGAAACTCACCAGCATAGCTCCTTTAAACAAGTTCACTAGCAATGTTTAGGTTTGGTAAGGTAACTCTTTTCACTAACCTAAAAAAATTATTTTAGGTCCACAAAGTGAAAAAAAACGATTGCAAGAAGAATGCTGGAATCATCGCAAGAAGGGAGCATCTACAATCCATCTACATGCAATGGTACCAATCATCAAAAAGCGTCCATTAATGGACAAAAAGGAAAATCAGGACTGAGCTAATAACGAACAATTCGTAACCGTCCTTAGGAGGGAGGTATACCACGCTTGTGTTTTAAAGACACAATAGACACTAAGAGCCCTTCGTGTTTATACTATGTTTTATTTATTCTGAACACCAACCTAGTAGACAGCTTTGCTAGAATACTGTTTTATTGTGTCACTAGAAATACCCCGTCAAAAACGACGGTTTTTTAATAAATAATTGAAGGTGCTAATTAGACAACGTGTTTGCTCTACCTGTTCAGCAATATAAAAAAATGTTCAATGCTCTGGATCGAACATGGTTCGAGCAAATTAAAATACTACATTTCATGCCATGCCTTTGAAAGACAGATTCATATCTTGCGATGTTTTCTTTTGACATGGTTTCCGGTTTAGCGCTGTCATGGCGTTTCGGTCTGAACAAAATCGAATTCGGTTTGTTTTTTGTTTCTTGTGGAGACTGTGAGTTTTTTTATTACTATTCTCTTTTCTTAAAATTTCCTTTCTTTTAATGTATTCTAAGGATTTCTTGTTAGGTTCTCTTTTAAATTTTCTACTCTGCCTACCGCACTGCTCGACGTAGGATTCATTGTTTTAATATTTTTAACTTAAATTATATTTAAAAAATTAAACAAACTGCTAATTGTTATTTGACTTTTTTCGATAATTCTTAATTAAAACCTCTCTATAAAATAAATAATTTTAAATCTAATATAATTATAATAACCTTAGGCTTAATATAGCTACCCTTAATAATCGTTCTTTAAATAATAAATCCTTTTATATTTCTGTGTTCGTTTTGTTTATGTGTCTTAATCTCATTTTTCTGACTGAGACCTGGCATGAATCTGTTTCTTTTCTTTCTTTCCTTGCATCTATTTCCACTGGCTTTTCTTTTGTTGAGCAGGCTATGCCTCTTGTTGATCCTTTGTCTTCTCGACATTCTTCTAAGGTGGCATCTGCCTTCTCTTTAGCTTTTTCTACTTTGTCTCTCTAAACTCTTTTATTACATTTTTATCTTTTAAATGCTTCTTTACTTCTGTTAAAATAAACTTTTTTTAAGTTCAACCTCAAAGGTATCTATTGGTTTCCAAAACGTTGTAAATCACAATTTTTGGACGATTTCTAAAACCTTTCTGAATTTTTTTTCTCTATATACTTCTTTTATTATTGGGGATTTTAATATTCCTATAAAGCTAAGGGTTCTTTTCTCTCTTAATTTCTTGAAATCTTGTCTACTTTTAACTTATAAACTTCGCTTAACTGAACTAAACAATTATTTTCTGTTGCTAAACGGTGTTGTTCTAGAATTGATAAAATTCAGTTTTTAAATCTATTTCTCACCTCTGGGTTTCGACTCTTTTCTAAAAAAAGCTTCTTGATTTGTTCGTGATTGTGTTCTCTCTAAGCCATCAGCACGTAAAACTGAGCGAGATTATCGTTCTAATCTCTCTAAGATTGTTGTTGGCAAGCGGCGTGCGGTCTCTCACATATTATCGCTCGAAAATTTGACTTACAAATTTTTTTTAAAAGATTTTCAATTTTAGAAGGACTTCGTTGAATTGAAAATTTGAGCTTTTTGTTTTCTTTGTTTTACTATCAATTTTATCTTGATCACAGTGTTTTTTTGATAGTGGGTACGTTTTTGTCAGAGAACACGTGTTTGTAATAATTTTTTTCTATGTACCGTTTTGACTTGGATTCCTGTTATCGCACTAGAAACATACCGAAAAGTCGACTAAATGAATAACAACAAAAGAATTAAGCAAGTGTATGGAATGGAACATGTATACAATCGAGAAAATTTTGTAGATACAAATGAATATCTTGCTGTAGGTAAGCAACCCTTAAACAATCCATGATCTCCTTGAATGCAAAGTTTACCGAACTGTTGAAAATTACAATAGAGATACTTGAAAACCACAACGAGTAGCAGGAAAAGAAAATTGTTAAATTGTTGAAGTACCTTGAATATCTACAAAATCAGAAACTGAAAATCCATCTCCTCTCTACTCTCCTTCTTTGTCTTGATTTAATATAACTGGTAAATCACTTTTTTGGATTAAATCATATTTATCTGGTAGATTTATGTATCTATTGAATCTTTTAAATCTACTGCTGTATTTTTAAAATATTATTATTCATCAACGCTTTAATTCTTGGTAATTTTCTGTTTATTCTATATATTTCTGAACTTCCTTATATTATATCTTTTCATTCTCTTAATAGTCAAATATATGTATGTCTATTCTACTTTTTTTAACTCTTCTCTTAAATCTGTTATTAATCAAATAACTGCCTGCCGTCAATCTTTTATCTCCTGGAATTTTTTCTATGTGTATTAAACTTGATCCTGATAAATTTGAATTAATCTACTTCAATAAGTCCTCAAAATGTTTAACTTTGTTATTTTTTTAGTTCTGCCACCTCTATTTTCTTTTTCTTTTTCTCCTTCTCCTTTATTCGTTGTTTGTCTTTAACTGCTCAAATATTATCTGTTACTAAATCTTGCTATTTCTATATTTGACGCATCAAACAATTTCTTCTACTTCTGGATGATCTTTTTCTACAACTTCTAGTCTCTTCTCTAATTTTGTTACGAATATTGAATATTGCAATTTCTTGTATTATGATCTCCCTAACATTACATCATTCCTCTTTCTGAAACCTTCAATTTTGCTGCATGCTTAGTTTTTCGCATCTTTTACTGTAATATATATATATATATATATATATATATTGTTACGATATCACCAAATCGTATACCGGGCTCAATAGAATGGTTTTGCAGTTTATTGGAAAATAATAAATGAAGGCTTTGCTAAGGCTATTTATACCTTCAAATCTCTTAATAATTAAATGTTCCTAATTAATGTAAGGTTTATCAATAAGAAGTTGGTTATCAAACCAGTGATTTTACATTATTACCCCCTTCTTAATTCTGTTCATCCCGAACAGCATAGTCGCTTTTGCGAAATGTGACTCGGCCACGAACACCAAAATACCTTGATGTTTACTCGTGGATTTGACCGCAATTCGCAAACAACATCAAGTCTCTTGACCGTTTGATGCAGTTTATTCCAGTCCTTCTTTGGCTCATCAACAGAGTTTTTCTTTGGCTCATCGTCGCCATATCTGCACGGTTCATCACAGCCTTTTTTGCATGCCTCGTCCTGAACATCTTTGCACGGTTTATCGGAACTGTCTGCTTTTTCTTCTTCATTCACATCTTTTAGATCTTTTTCAAGAAACTCTTCAAAAGGTTTTTCGAAAACACGTTTCATAAATCTAATAAATCCCTTCATCAAACTGTTATTTGATTTTACAATGACTCTTAGTCTATCTGATCTAGAATCCTGTGTAGATTCATCCGATATAGAACTCTCGGTACTCTCGGTACCGTTCTCTGTTCTTGGCTCAACTTTTACAGAGTCTTTGCTTGCTGCATTGCTATTGTTGTTTTGGAGAAGTCATGTTTGTTTTCTTCCAAGCTACAATCGAACGTTTTCTTTTCACATTCCAACTCGGCTCTTTCGTCGGTGTCAACTTTCGTATCGTCCAGCGGATCTTTCTTCAAATTATCGCCATCGTCTCTCAAATCAGTGTCTTTTTTTTGTCAAGTAAACTCTGATGTATTTTTCCATTGGAGTTTCGTCCGTTTCTAAATCCTCGGTTGCTTCATTCGTCACTAAAATCCGACCCTGAATATTCGGCGCCGTCGTCTGTTATGGAGGCTTTCGTTTCAGAACCGTCGCAGTATGGGTAAAAGCCATAGTTGTTACTGCCATTATTATAATCATCATGGTTTTTAAAGTAGCTGCTACAGTAACGATGTGTCTAAAATTGCAAAAATTGAAGATAGACAGGAACGTATTACGGAGATCGAAATGCATGCAATAGATAGTTTGGAAAACCTGTTAGGTTATTATGCGGAGATAAGGGAAACGTTGAAAGAACAGCAATTACAGAAAAATATTGCTACTCTAGAAACTGAGTTTCTACAATAATGGAAAAAGCAGAATATTTTATAGAAAATAGCAAAAGACAATCATCTCCTCGTCCTCAGTCATCTGCCAACTTAATATCGTCCGAAGCTGGATTAATATCTTCGAATGTCTGGACGTCGAGAACTGCACCAACTGTCGTCCCGTTCTCATCCCATGGCGGTTTCGTTTCATTATCTACCACCACTCATGACTACCGCGTTCACTCAGCAAGCTTTCTCCCCAAAGCTCAGCAGAGTATATCACAGCAAACCATCATTCTTCCGTTCAACCAACAGCCAGCGATGTCGGTCATGACTTGTGGAGGCAGCTAAAAAAGGTATCTATTCCTGTATTTAACGGAGACAAACCAAAATATGAAGCGTGGAAAGCAGCCTTTATTGCATGCATTGACAAAGCTCCAATGTCCGCTGAATATAAATTGCTTCAGTTACGTCAGTACCTTAGCGGTGAAGCCTTGAAAGTTGTTGAAAATCTAGGACATTCAGCGGAAAGTTACGAAGCAGCAAAGCAACGTTTAGAAAGAAAGTTTGGTGGCATTCGTCGACAAATTGCTTTGAAGCTTGAAGCCGTAGATAACTTTTGTCCGCTTAGAGCTGGTAATGCCGTCGATCTAGATAGATTTGCCGATCTTCTCGATTTGACTGTAATCAACTTACGTGAATCTGGTCGATATGATGAACTGGGTTGTGGCTCAATATACCACAAGATTATTAACAAAATGGACGAAGCCATGAATGCGTTTTTTCAGCGTTGGCTATTTGAACATCAAAGAGTCGAAAATGTAGAAAAATCTGCGTCATTTCGTACTGCAAGAAGCAGAATTTCAAACAATTGCATCCGAAGTGGTTCATGGACTATCAAAAATTGAAGTCAGTTCTCAACGTCGTAATCCGAATCTAAAATCATCTTCGTATTTTGGAAAAAATGATGATGTAACAACGAAGACTTGTGAATGCTGCGGTGGATACCATCCAATCTGGAAATGCGAAGTGTTCAGCCAAAAACTGTCGACAGCAGATGGAAGCTTGCCATAGAAAAACATCTCTGTTTTCGGTGTTTGGGTTCATCGCATAGAGGGTCAACATGCACACGCAGTCGGTTGTGCGGTCTAGAAGGTTGTATGAACACTCATCATCGACTTCTCCACGGTAGATATGAGAATCGTCAACTTACTTCTGTTCGACCTCTTGCTAACGTACGAACAGTGATATTTTAGTAACGAAAACTAAAACTAATACGAAAAAGATCGACCATAGTTAACTAAAACTATAACGAAACGAAAATTGAATTTCACAACTAAAATTAGAATGGTTTGTCCTAGAAATAACTAAAACTAAAATAATTAAACTAAAATATTTACTTACTTTTGCGTTATTTGAAAAAAATTGTAATTAAAATTTTCAATGATCATGGACATCGATGTATTAAGAAACATAAACAAAATTAATTTCATTTCTTTGGTTTCTCAATATCGGCCTGAAATTATTCTCCGTATTTGACAGACGTTGGTGTGTTGTTTTTGCAACCAATATTAATTTGGCAAGTTTAGTTAAAAAGTTTTCTGGTCGCAAGCAGGCAGCAGTGTGTGGACTTATTTTAAATTTGAAGAAACAGAAAACAAAAGTCGATGTCTCGTGGCTTTAGCGAATGGTTCAAATTGCGACACACTTGTTGCAACTAAGAATCCGACTAATCTTAAAAACCATCTACAACATCACTACAAAGAAATTTTTAATGACATGATTGAGTTGGAACAAAATCAATTGTCAATGTAAGCAAGAAGATTCGAATTGATGGTTAGTTTTAATTTGCTACTATAGTATACTTTACTACAGGTTATATAGTAATATAGTTGATAGTATAAGTGTAAGATGAAGATGATTCATCTTACGTATTTTCATAGTATTTGTTTATTTTATTTTATTATGTGTGCATTTTATTATGATTGGATATGTCGAAACAATAAGTCATATATATATATATATATATGTTTATATATATATATATATATGTATGTGTGTACGTACGTGTGTGTGTTTATTATTTTTTTTATCTAGGAATTTATATATATATATATATATATATATATATATATATATATATATATATATATATATATATATATATATATATATATATATATATATATCTTTTTCCAGAATTTTAAGATTACAATTAGGAATATTATTTTGGATATGAATTTTGAGAATTTAGACAGTGGGTTAAAAGTTGAGTGTTCGAGAAGATAATAAAAGTTTGAAAAAGACGTGCTGCAGAGAGAAATTGGAATTAACAAAAGATTTGTTAGAACCGTGCGAAATTCTACAAAGTGAGATAATTCAGTTTTTTGAGTCCAGTTAAAAGATTATATTCAAGGAAGAATAATTAAGGTAAATATAAATTCGAGAAATATTGTGTTATAAATAACTTCGACTTTAACGTTACGAATCGCTAGAAAGCATATTCCTCTACGTTTACATTGGTGACCTCGACGTATTTACGCATTTTCATCCGTAAATATATTTTCTGAAGTTATTTGATCACAAGTGACCGAATTTTTTTTTCTGTGAAAGATGTCTGACGAGAAATTCATTGCGATGGGACAGGCTCTGGGCTATTCCGGAGAGGATTTAAGGAATTACGTCAAAGAGTTGAAGGATGAAGAAAGAGTTAGGAGATTGGAAGAACGCGAGGATAAAAAGGCTCAGCAAGAACGGGAAGAACGAGAACGAGAACGTGAGGAAAAAATAGCTGAACGTGAATTTCAACTTCTGCGTGAGCGCGAGCAACGAGAGCATGAATTGAAGAAGCTGGAATTAGAGGCCCTAACAAAAAAAGAGCCAAAGGTAGAGGTAACAAAGATACCATATCCAAAGTTCTCGGAAGGTGACGACGTGGACGCATTTCTGCTCCGTTTTGAGGCATTGGCCACGGCAAATGATCATCCGAAAAAGGGTTGGGGAATGCTTCTGGGTTCCCTGCTCAGTGCTAAGACATTGGAAGTGTTTGGCCAACTCAGCGAGAGTCAGATGCAGGATTACGAGTCGGTAAAAGAAGCACTCCTTCGCCGTTTTGGGAAGTCGGCAGAAGACTACCGCATAAAGTTTCGAGAGTCAAAGCCTGAACCAGAAGAGACTTGGGAACAGTATCTGGTGCGACTAGATAGTTACCTCAGGCGCTGGGTGGATCTCGCAGGTACAAAAAACTATTTGTTTTTGTTTCTAAAAGAGCAGTTCTTTGGAAAGTGTCCCTCGGGAATGGCTGAGTATTTGTTGGAGAAAGAAAGCGGTGACGTCAATGAGCTAAGTCGCTGGGTCAACAAGTACAATCAAGCTCACCCAGTCAAAAGCTTGGCAAAAGTCGAAAACGCAAGCAGGATTAGCAGAAATCGTGGTCAACCAGACTCTGGCTCGGGAATGGTTGGACCACGCTGTTACAATTGCAATAAGCTGGGCCATATGGCAAAGGATTGTCATCACGCTGGACAGATCGCGAGGGACTACAGTCAAGGCACTCAAGCAACTCCAGTCATGTCCAAGCGCGTAGAGAGACCAACTTGACACCACCATGCAAAGATTCTGGAGTAGTGAATGCATGCGCGGTCATGGTGTTGGATGGTAAAATGAATAAGGTCCAGATAAAATGTGGCTGCTTTTCACCGGTAATAGCGGATGGTTGTTTTCACTCAGGAAAAAAGTTTAAATTAACCAGAGGGTTTGTGAACAGAAAACCGGTAAAAGTTTTGAGGGACACTGGCTGTACTGCCATAATGGTAAAGGAATCATTAGTGCACCCGCGTCAGATGACCGGAAGAACAAGACCCTGTGTTTTGATCGACGGCACAGTTCGGGTAGCTCCAACAGCAGTGGTAAAAATCAAAACAGACGGGTTCAGAGGAACCAGAGAGGTTGTGTGCATGAAAAACCTACTTTGCGATCTCGTGCTGGGAAATGTTGAAGGGGTAAGGGGTTTTGATGCAATGGCGGCAGGAAAACGCTTTGGTCGGAAACCACAGAAACCCGTGCTTAACTACGACAGCACACAGAGAAATGATCGGGTAAATTTTAGAAAATCGTCGGCTAACTCGGAGCTGTATCAAAGCAAGGAAAGAAACACGTCTGCCATTTCAAAGGTAGGAAATAAAGTTGAGGCAAAAGTTCAAGCATTGAATTCGCCAAAAGAAAGACCAAGGCTCAATATTCTGCCTAGAGGCCAAAATGGAGGGATGGGGAAAGATGGAAAGTTGAATTCGGCAATCTTCGGAGATGCCCGCCCTGTTGACACAGCACGCAGAGAGATAGAGATTGAGAATAAGTTGAAAGTAAACTATTTCAAAGGCAAGGAGAACATCGGTGCTGACTTTCTTAGTCGTAAAGAGAGTGACGATGTAATCAAGAAACACTGACGCGTTTCTTTTTTTGAAGAGGGGGGATATGTGAGATGAAGATGATTCATCTTACGTATTTTCATAGTATTTGTTTATTTTATTTTATTATGTGTGCATTTTATTATGATTGGATATGTCGAAACAATAAGTCATATATATATATATATATATATATATATATATATATATATATATATATATATATATATATATATATATATATATATATATATACATATATATATATATATATATATATATATATATATATATATATATATATATATATATATATATACATATATATATATATATATATATATATATATATATATATGTTTTTATATATATATATATATGTGTGTACGTGTGTGTGTTTATTATTTTTTTTATCTAGGAATTTATTTATATATATATATATATATATATATATATATATATATATATATATCTTTTTCCGGAATTTTAAGATTACAATTAGGAATATTATTTTGGATATGAATTTTGAGAATTTAGACAGTGTGTTAAAAGTTGAGTGTTCGAGAAGATAATAAAAGTTTGAAAAAGACGTGCTGCAGAGAGAAATTGGAATTAACAAAAGATTTGTTAGAACCGTGCGAAATTCTACAAAGTGAGATAATTCAGTTTTTTAAGTCCAGTTAAAAGATTATATTCAAGGAAGAATAATTAAGTTAAAAATAAATTCGAGAAATATTGTGTTATAAATAACTTCGACTTTAACGTTACGAATCGCTAGAAAGCATATTCCTCTACGTTTACAATAAGTAATCTCGATAATGTAGATAGCATGATAACATTTTTAGAAATACTTGATTTTAACTTATTTAGGTAATTTGTTTTCATTTGAAACATATTTTATGTGTATAGGTTATGGTGCTGATGTCCATGCTGCTGGTGCTGGCGATGACAACGACGACGATGATGATGATTACGAGTTTCTGCCCGATGGCAAGTTCAGTTTCAAAAGAAAGGCAGGCTGCTGTTATCAGGCTCCGATACCGTTTGACACCCTGACCGATGATGGAGGTGACGATCTTTTCGGGTATTCAAATAAGGTCTTCGCTCCAGGTCTTCAGCAGCCACACCGAGATTTTTCACTGACGCATCTCAACTCTCAGAAATTGATTGGTCGTTTCAGGCAGCGAATAGGAAGAGGAGGAAGAGTTATCCTCGACCGAGTGGGTTTGACCGTCGATCCTTGCCGTGACAACTCTTCGACACTTTCCGACCGGGATCCGTGTTACCATAGGAAGTCGCCAGTCTCGTGGAAAGCTCCACATTGTCACCACACGGAAAATGGCAACATTGCAGCATCTAAAAATTACATCAGTCATAGTTTGGCTCATCATGCAGCACCTTCTTCTGTAGTAGATGTTTCAGTCCACGTCGGTGATAATGGCATCGGATCTGAAAACACAGAATTGAAAATAACAGAAAAAGAGACCGACTGCATCTCGTCATTCCTAGAGCGAGCACGGAACAGTGCTGCTGGTCTGTCTCCGATAGAAACACGTGCAACTGGGTTATCCGTACCTGTAGCTTCATCAACGACACTGAAAGAGGACAGTGGCCACTTGGAAGAGTAGTTGACGTGATGCCTGGCAAAGATGGTCATGTACGAGTAGTGAAACTTCAAGTAGGTCAAACTGTCCTGACACGAGCGATTAGCCATCTCTCTCCGCTAGAAATCGCCGACGATTAAATGTTTTCGATAGTTTTGCCTGAGCGTAATAATATGATCTTTTTGAATAGAGTGTCAGAATAATATTAGACTTTGAAATACTAAGAACATTAGGCTTCTTTAAGACGTCCGAAAGATTGTAATTACTTTTGATGATTTCATAGAGTGATCGTGAATTTAATTGAATGATTAGACGCAGAGATGTTGCGAGTACTTATGGTCCGAGTACGAGTACGAGTACCATGGTATCGAGTACGAGTACGAGTACGAGTACCATGGTATCAAGTTATCGAGTACGAGTACGAGTACGAGTACTGAGGTCTCGAGTACAAGTACGAGTACGAGTACAAGAAATTTTTAGCGAGTACTTTTCGAGTACTTTCTAAAGTCAACAAAATAATAGTTTATTCTACATAAAAAAACTATTACATTTCAGAAAAATCAGCTATGACAGTTTAGAGTCCGACATCTTAGCCCTATGGGTTCTTAAAATTATTCCGTCGTGGCTGAACACACGTTCTACTGGTGAACTTGAAGCTGGAATACTTAAGGCACGAAGTGCTGGGTGATACGGTTTGTCAATGTCACTGGAATGATTCTGCCAAAACGTTAGTGCATCATCCACATCACCAGTGATCCTCATCTCAAGATATCTGGTCAACTGTGCATCGACATCAAGGCAGGTGTCATCTAACGCCGATGAATACTTGTGAAACAACTTTGACTTTTTGCTGGTGGGGGTGACCCAGATGGCGGCACCAACGTAACAGCAGATGACTGAGTAATGATGCCAAAGAGAGAATTAGTTGATTCAACAAAGAATTTTACCAGTTCTGAAAAAACACAACCAAATTTAAAAAATCCAATATTGTGACTGCAAACAACTGTTTAGTAAACAAGCAAACTTTTTTTAGAGAAGGTGTCGCATATGCGAGTACGAGTACGAGTACTTCGTGGAATAACGAGTACGAGTACGAGTACGAGTACTGAGTGGAATAACGAGTACGAGTACGAGTACGAGTACCAAGGTTCCGAGTACAAGTACGAGTACGAGTACCTGAAAACGGTACTCGAGTTGTACTCGAGTACGAGTACGAGTACCAAGTACTACATCTCTGATTAGACGTTTATGAATTCTGATGATGATCGAGATGTTGCAATCACTTGCAATTCAATATTATGATAGCAATATTCTATGAGATTATTACGTTGGTTTTGTTGACTCGATATTTATTATAATATATGATCGTTATCTTATCATCTAGACATTAAATATTATTGACATTTGAATTCTCAAACTTTAAATTTTGTTGCTCTGTCTGTCCTTGAAACTGAAACATTGAACCTATGACTGACATGGCATTTGTAATATGGATTATTGAACAAGTGTTATCACACCTCATCCGCGCAGCTGAATTTAATTTGACATGATGAACAGATTCGAATTTCTCCTTCAAATTCAAATGTTTTTCATGATGTTTGACTTCAAACGCGAGTAGATAGCTTCTGCGGTTTCTGGTTGTTCCAGCTTATTTGAACTGGCTTAAATTGTAACGGCTTCTTTATTGAATTGTTTGCTTTACATGAATTGAATTAAACGTGCGACCGAATTACTGATGTACTGTCATTCCGTCCTAAACCTAACATAACAATGTGAAGCTTAATTATCGATCAATAGAGATTAATTTCAGTTTCCGTCCTTGGAGTGATGTTGATACATCACGAAGGGGAGAATGTTCGGGAGACTTTTTGTTAAGAATTAACTTTTATTTAGTTTCTTTGGTTCTTCTTTGATTTTCTTCCAGCGAGCATTGTTGTTTCACGAGTTGTTAAAATAAAGAAAGTTCGAAGGATTGTCGTCGAGTTGCGTGGTGTAAAATAGAAATTAGCGAAAGAATTTCTAACGAACATATATATATATATATGCATGGTAATAGTGCCAATGTTTCTTCAGGTATTTCTTCGTTGAATGAATGTTTTGTACCAGACGTTTGTGTTTCAAAGGTTATAGATATGTATGTGATTCTTCTTCCAGTCACGTCCTTGAAGTTGACTGTAATTCCGTTGTTAAAGGCTTTACTAACTGATCTTAATTATTTAGTTATTACTGTTATTATTATAATTAATTTAATTTAAATATTTTTTATGTTGTTACATTTGTATATAATGAATTTAAATTTTATTTAAATTGTATTTTAATTCCTTTCAATTAGTTGTATCTTTTATTTATTTTTTTTTTTTTGAGCACCAACATAAGTATTAAACGTAAACAAAAGAAAATAACCAAAACGACAAGAAAAAATATAGAACCAAAATTTCAGAAAAAGAAAAAAAAATCGATTGGTTGAGAAAGAAATAAGGTGCCCAAAAGGTTCGTCCGAAGGGAATTCCTTCCCGCTTAATGGACAACCTTTACAAAAAGAACCAAATGAGCTGGTTGAGTTAAGACATTTCAAATAGTAGTTCAATAAACTTATCAAGGAAGAGACTGAAATTGGTATGCTAAGGTAATAGGTATTGAGTAGTTATGAGTGAGACAATAATAAGTAAGATTTCAGAGCTTGCTTAAATAGCGAAATACGTTTCAAGGAGGAGACAGATATTGGAATGATTGAATAAATACGAGGGCCAGAGCATTTAATAGAGAATGTTTTAAGAGTTGTCCGAGCAAAATCCGTTCATTTAGTCACTGCATTTTATTTTAAAAAAGTTAAACGGCTCTGATGATGGCAAAAAATTGCCGAAATAGATCTATAAGCCTATAAGATTATGGAGTTTGTGTTTGGTAATAAATTATTTTTAAACCGATTTAGAGTATTGGAAAAAATTAAAAATAAAATCGATATATATATATATATATATATATAAATTAGGCTTTAAATCAATTAAAATTATTCAAATCAAATGAATTCCTGCCATCTAGCGGCTTTCTATTTCAGTCGCTAGATGGCAGGAATTAATTCGTTTGACAACCGGCCCCAAAGCTCTGGCGATCTATATTTCGTATCTAAGTTCGAGTTTGCAATAACGTTTACTAATCTAAACATGGAATTTGCTTTGAGGCAAATAAAACAAATTTTTTAAATTTATTTTTTATCTTTACTGGTTTGCCAGTCTTTCTTTAGCCAACACAAACAAACTGGATGGTCTGCCCACGCCAGAACATGCCACGTATAATTGTCCGTGAGAAAAACATGGCGTGCCCAAATCTAAGCCACAAACAGATATCGTTTGGCCTTGCGACTTATTAATTGTCATTACAAATGCCAATCGAATTGGAAATTGAATTCATTTGAATTCAATATGCACTTCTGTGAAAATTATTGGGATCCATGGCAGCAAAACACCTTCGCATCGGAACTTGCCATTCAAAATGCTGGCTTCGACAATGTTTTTCATCAATTTTTTTAAGTACTAATCGCGTTCCATTGCATTGCCGCGGTGGGTTCAAATTCCGAAGAAGAACAACCGGATATCCAGCTTTAAGTTCTAGATGATGCGGTGACATGCCTGGCAAACCCAATAAGTTCAAAAACTTAGTTGGATAACTTACGGCTTCGCTGGCATCGCAAACGGTATCAATCGATTTGTATGACACCAATTCGCCTAGAAATAACTGCCGTATCTTGAAATTTAAATCATTGACATCCACATTTTTTGTTGCCAAAATGACTTTCTGCCAGCCACTCACGATTCATGTATTGTGTGCGTAAATCGGGAAATACGCTGTCAATGAGAGATTTTTGCGAATATTCAACACCTGGCTCTTTTTCTTCTGCACGTTTGCAGTGCTTAGACTCCGAGTTGCATGGTCGGCGTGATAAGGAATCCGCATTCTTGTGCAGTAATCCTTTCCGGTGCTGGGTTTCGAAGTCGTACGTCTGCAACCTTTCCATCCATCTAGTGATTTGACCCTCTGGACTTTTGAAAGACAGCAACCATTTCAATGCTGCATGATCCGTCCTTAAAACAAATCGTTGTCCATATAGATACTTGTGAAAGTGCTTGATTGCATTTACTACCGCCAGCAGCTCGCGTCTTGTGATACTGTAGTTTTTCTCGGCTTTTGACAGGGTTCTGCTATAATAAAAGATCACATTTTCCATTCCATCTATCTTCTGTGGCAAAACTGCACCTATCCCCGTATTGCTTGCATCAGTGTCCAGCAGAAACGTTACACCAGGAACAGGGTATGCAAGTACTGGAGAAAAACGTAGACCATCCTTCAACTCATCAAAAGATTTTTGGCATTCTTCGTCCCAAATAAACAGTCTCTTCTGTTCCGTCAATTAGTGAAGTGGTTTAGCAATGTTGGAATAACGTGTACAAAGTCCAAAAAAAACCTTGTAATTCGCGTACATTTCTTGGTTCAGGCCAGCTTCTGACTGCTTCAATCTTGTCAAGGTCGGAAGACACAACATGTCCAAGATATTTCACTTTCTCTTTAAATAGCGAACATTTCTTTAGGTTGAGTTTCATTCCTGCATTTCGAATTCGTTGAAGAACGTCTCTTAGAGTTGCAAGGTGTTCGTCAAATGTTTTTCCAATTACGATTATGTCATCGAGGTAGACAAGGCACGTTTTCCAATTAAGATCCCTCAAGATGTGTTTCATTAGTCTCTCAAAGGTGGCTGGAGCATTGCATAATTCGAATGTCATAACAGTGATCTGCCACAGCCAGTTACCTGCCGAGAATGCTGTCTTTGCTCTATCTTCCGGATGTAAGCCGACTTGCCAATACCCACTCTTCTGGTCTAGGGTTGAAAAGATCATAGAGCCCGAGAGAGTATCCAAGGTGTCATCGATACGGGGCAGAGGGTAACTGTCCTTGTGAGTAACCTCGTTCAAAGTTCTGTAGTCGACGCAGAAACGGAGCGATCCATCCTTCTTTTTTACGAGTACCACAGGCGAACTCCAAGGGCTGTCAGACTGTTCTATCACACCTTGTTCATGCATCTGTTCTAGCATGTCAATAACTTCGCGTTGCTTTGCCAAAGGTTAACGACGTGGCATCTGTCGTATTGGTTTGGCATTCCCGGTATTGATTCGATGCTGAACCAGGTCTGTTCTTCCACAGTCATCTTCTTCCGCGGCCATGATATCCTCGAACTCTAGCAGCAAAATTTCAGCTTTGAGATAATCACTCTTAGACAGGTTGTTTTTCAACTCTAGCAAAAGTTTCTATAACAAAAGATTCTTTGCTCGTTTTTTTTTGTTGAACCGCAACTAGCTTTACAGTCTGTTATCAAGTCGACAGCATCACAATAAGCAATCACATCGTCTTTGTGCAAGTGCTGGTCATAATTAGCAAGGTTCATCACTCTCACTGGTACAAGACCGTTTTTATGGATGGCCACCAATGTTTATCAACAATCAGTTCGTGGCTGTTTCCCTGATTAGCCTCTATTAGCACTGTTTTTATTTCATCATCACCATAGTCTAGTTTGGCCCATAAGACTGTCTCTGATTGTGCAGGAACTCTAACATCTTCGATCAGAAGAACCATTTTAATTGTCGTCTGGTTGTCTTCGCCTTTCCCCAGTAGCGGATATTCCATGTTTTCATATTTCAATGTACCTTTATTCATGTTGATACCCAAACCATACGACTGCATAAAATCTAACCCTAAAATGCATTTGTCTGTAATATTGTCTATCAAAAATTCATGATGAAATGTTAGGTCCCCAGTTGAAGCTGAATATCCTTTTATCCTAATATCGGCATCAATTCGCCGCTTGCTGTCTTCAACGGATACCCACCCATTCTTTTCTTGTGAATGCCATTGACCAGGTCAGGCCGAATGATTGAACGTAATGCTCCAGTATCTAAAAAAATTACAAAAACAGTCTCCCAATCTTCTTTTAACATATAACCCAGAGTTTTCTCCCAAAGTCGCAACAGGAACGATGACATCAGGGGCTTTGATGTAACGTTTTGCCAGCTTATGCCACACAAAGCTGGCAAACTTTATTATTCCTGGTTGCCCCTATGACCTGGTGGCACATAAGCTCCATGTTGGTAGGTGGTGTATTGACTGGGTGCCGCACAATCTCTACGAAAGTGACCCGTTGTGCTACAATTCCAGCAGCGGAGGCCGTTTCTGTCTTGTTTTACTGAATCTCGTACACCATTTGTTTTCGTTTCTGCCTTAACTTCCTCAACAAGCCTGCGCACCTCGTGGATGAATTGGGGTAGACGGTCCTCTTCAACCTCTAATTTCCTGGCATAATGCACAGTTTTCGATGCATCCGTTGCCGCCTCGTAGGAGAGGGGCCTAGGGCCTCACTTGCCCTGCGTTTACCACTGATTCGGATGGCCCTTTTTAATTCTGGATCACGAATGGCATCAATGAAGGCATCAGTTATGATGACGTCGAGAAACTCTGGTGTAGACAACGGGTAGGACAGGCGAGCCAGTCGTTCAATGTCCGCCTCCAGCTCTTGCAATGTTTCACCTGACTCCTGTTGTCTCGTTTTCATCTGTACCCTGTAAACCTCCTGCATGTGTTCGTCACCATACCTCAATTCCAACGCTTTTACGATGCTATCGTAATTTCCTGGATCAGTGGTGTGAAGTAGTTTAGCTGCTTTGCCTCTCAATGCCAAAACAAGTGCTGTAGCTTTCTCTTCACCTTTTGTCCAATCGTTGATCTTGGCTGCTGCCTCAAACTGTTTTTTGTAAACTTTTCAACTGAATGTGAATTTTTTTCAAACCTTGTTTTTTTTACAGTTCCTCCCTGACGGCCCTGATCTCCCCCTCGTGCCTCATGTTCATGTCTCGTATTTTTCATTCAAAAATTGCAACTCCCTTTTACTTTCGTCATTCGTAGACTGTATTTTTTCCTTCAAGGATTGCAATATTCCAAAGAAATATTTAACATCGGCTTCTATTCCAAATTCATAAATTTTCGGTTCTTTCACTTCTTCGACCAGCGCTTGTTTCAGACGTACCACCAATTGTTCTTTCTTGCCAGCGGTCGGAAGACTTCTTTCTTCCAATTCATCTTTTAGGTCCTTGACCCGAAGCTCGTTAATTTTTTTCGTAACGGTAGCCATCCCACTTCTGACACCAGTGTTGCAAACTCGAACTAAGTTCGGTAATTTCTTTCAGCGCGCTACACAATAAACGCCAACAACAGTAGCATAAAACTACAACACTTTATTTATATCGAAAACGTCACTCAACACGCCGATTCAATCAATGCAAGTTCTTCCGATAGTCAGAACGTAGAAAATTTTGTTGCATTGGAAGTGTGAAAAATCCTAGCAAGCATAGAATTTTCAGATTAGGTGTAAAATAGTAATAAGAACTTAGCATTCTAAATTCTATAAAAATCGGAGTTGTATGTCGTGAGTTATACGGCATTTAGTTTGATGGGCGATAGTTAGTAAAATTAGTGTTGTTCGCTTCTGTGCTTGGCGACTAGTATACGTTTAGATTAGGTCTATTTGAAAGATAAATAAGACAAATTAAAAAATATCAACAGAAACAATTTTTTTAGAAAATTGCTATTTTCTTTTCCGTTCTCACTGGAAGTTTACTACATTTTTTGTCGAGTGGTTACTTTAATGGTGCAGAAGTGTAGAACATGTATGTATGAAGAGGAAGTGAGGACTTCTGTAATTTCTGAGGAAACAGAAATAAATTCAGATTTTTTAAAATGTTCATTTTGTAAGCATTTCTGAACACACTGCTGAAGTTGTAAGAGCCTTTCCCACTGTAATTAAAAAACTGGAAGTTACCGGTTGTTGTGATTTGGTAAATTATATTAATGTGCACTACAACAAACATGTAATTAAATTGCATTTGCCGTGCCGCATGGTTCTGCAAAAAAGCAATGCTACGGATGATGAGGTGTGCAGAGCTGGTTCTAGCCTGTTGGTCAGTCTGTATGGCGGGAAAGTATGAGAAAGATTGGCTGATTTACTGTATGAGTCATATTTCAAATTGGCTCTGTCGTCGTTTTCAACCAGAAAGGCTGCCACTATCAGAATGTGCTGCTCACCTGCATGTCCGATGCGTTCATTTGCATGCTGTGATTTGGGGGACTCTGGACAATGTAGTCTTGAAGGCAACCGACTGGGGCTGGGAATCAGTTGAAAGCTGCTTAAAACCCGTGAAAATAGTGGGTGACATTGCACCTCAGTCAGTCCTGAAGTTTGTTCGATGCTATTGTAATGGAAACTGCTCATCCAAATGTGTTCATGTCTGCGAAACAATATGCACTGTGTTTCTGTTTGCGGAAATTGTCATGGAACGGATTGCTCAAATGGCGGTGTGACAGCAGATGAAACAAATAATATAAGCAGTGACAGTGAAGAAAAATCTTGTGGCACAGAACATGTGGTTGAGAGCAATGATCCACAGTTTTTTTATGAAGACATTGATTTCTTCTATGTGGAAGAAATTTAATATTTCTTGCTGCTTTCGAACTTAGACAGCAATTTTAGTTTTTGACGTTTTGATTGTAGTTATTTGATATTCTAGTCTGACTTTTTGATGATCTCACTGAAAGTATTTATCAGTTGTGGTTATAGTATCATTCAAACTGAAGATCTGAATGTTTGATAACAGCTTCATTTATGCTGGCTTAATTTTGGTTTTTGAAATTTTGAAGGTAAACGAGCTAGTCAATTAGTCCTAAATGAAGATACGAACAGTTGCAGTTAGGCCGGACTTGGAATTTAATTAAGCATACCACCACCTGACAGTTGCGGTTTAACCGGACTCGGAATTTAATTAAACATACCACCACCTAACAGTTGCAGTTAAACCGGGCTGAAGGGTAAACTAACTAGTCATTTGTGTGTATGTGTTTTATATTTTATGTATGTGTTTTAATTTTTTTTAAAGCTAGATGTGTGCACATGTTAAATTTATGATTTTCTTAATGTGTTTCCAAATATTCCAGCAAACCTAGAGGAGTGTGTATATTTAGATATAAATATGTACATATGCTGATACGTTTCTTGTTTGTATGTTGTTTGTATATTAGGTAATGAGTACGAATCAGCCTTCACGTGGCACTCCCTGTGATTAACCAGGCATTAGGCAATAAATTGGGCAACCAGGTGAAACCAATGACTCAAAATATCAATATTTTCTAATTTATAAAAATAATTATTCACAAAATGCTGGATGTTTACAATCAAGAATCTAAGAATAATGTCTTGCAATTTCCAGGGCAGGAAATAAATATTGTTATTTTTAGTGTTTCTGTTTTTTTTCTGTTTGTTTTTTGTATTATATGTTGAAATTGGAAATTATTTATAGATGCATGTGAATAAACATATTCTGGAACTAGTTTGTATTTGTTGTTCATAGGTTCAATTTTGGCAGTAATGACTTTTGAAAACCATAAAAAGCCATTTTTCCAAAATGGCTGATATCGCAAAATTCATAATCAAGATCAAATTTTACCAGTGGATCTATGTACTACTGGACTAGCTTTAAAAGGCCCTCATTACCAATGTCATCCAGGCCATGGAGAGAAGGGTCTATAAATTTCTGTGGTTTTTCATCTTTTTCTTCAAAAGGTTTATTAAAAAATTTTTTTTTGAAAATTATTCAAGTAACACTGCTTTAAGACTATTAAAGTCAAGTTGTAACATTGTTATAAATAATTGTTTTGGAAAGATATTTTTGAATTGTCGGCCATCTTGTTATTTTGTTATGCTACACTCCCCCGCATTGTTATACAGTTATAGAACTACGTTTTTCATATTCTCCTAATTCATACCTTTCCAACGATATATAATAAGTGCTTGCTAGGATTTTTTCACGGTTAAATTTATTTTTTGCTGACTACGAGCACGCTATTTTCAATCTCTATTTTCGTCCACGCTACACGACGTGCAGGGATGTGCCTGTCATCAGGGATGTGCATGACCAAGGGTTATTACACTATATAAATAACTTCAAATTTACGACGTTACAAATAGCTAGTAAGCAAAATTCGTCAACGTTTACACTTCTGAACTTCCTTATATTATATCTTCTCAATATCTCAATAGTCAAATGTATGTTGATGACTCATGTCTATTCTACTTTCTCTAACTTTTTTCTTATATGTGTTGTTAAACAAATAACTGCCTGCTTTCAATTTATTATCTCTTGGAATTTTTCTCTGTGTCTTAAGCTTAATCCTGATAAGTTTGAATTAATCTATTTCAATAAGTCCTCTAAATCTGTAACTCTGCTTCCTTTGGTTCTGCTACCTCCATCTTCTCTTTCTGTTTCTCCATCTCCTTTTATTCGTAGTTTAAGTTTTCTCTTTGACTCCAACTTGTCTTTAGCTCCTCAAATATTATCTGTTACTAAATCTTGCTACTTCCATAAACAATTTCTTCCACTGTTCGATGATCCTTCTCTACAACTTCTAGTCTCTTCTCTTATTCTGTCTCAAATTGACTATTGCAATACTCTCTACTATGATCTAAGTAACCCTACCATTCATCCTCTTTCTAAAGCCTTCAATTGTGTTGCACGCTTAGTTTCTTGCACCTCTTCCTTTTCTTATATTTCTCCATTTCTTGTTCCTCTCCATTGGCTTCCTCTTAATTATAGGGTGATTTTTAAAAGTTGCTTACTAATGTTTAAGATTCAAAATTGCCGTTCTCCACTCTACCTAACTTAAAAAAAATCTAAGTCTGGTCTTCGATCTTCCTCTCTTAGTCACTTTCGTATCTTCACTGTTAAGCATTCTTTTGTTAAATGCTCTTCTTCCTATCCTGGTCCCTTTCTCTGGAACTCTCTTCCTACATCTCTTGCTAACTCTACTCTTCTCACTGTTTTCCGTCATGGACTTAAAACATATGATTGATTAGTTCACGTCCGAGCCAAGGGCGGATCCAGGGAGGCGAGGGGGGCGCTCCTCAACCCATTGTGGAATAGTTAAAAATAATTTACATTAAACAAATCAATAAACAAATTTGAATTATGTACATAATATTTAGTATTAAACTTATAAATAAAATAAATTTTAAATAAAAGTAAATTTAGAAAAGAGTTAAGTGCTCAATCAATGTATACGCTCATTTCAAGCGTAAACATTGTTGGATTTCTATTTATAGCACACACATTTTTACCATTATGTTACATTTTAAATTTTTACTTGAGGGGACTAATCCATTATACACAAATAAATTTGTAAACAATACATTAATAGCAATGGTATAAAAATGTCATTAATTTTACAAGAGGGGGTACTTTTTGCCCCTATAGGCGGGCACTCATGCCTCATGGATGCGCCCCCCCTTAGCAAAATTCTGGATCTACTCCTGGTCCGAGCGCTATTGAACGCCACGGAAGTAGCGCTATATAAATACTAATGATTGATTGATTGAACACTAATATAAATCCAGCATAATGTTTGATGTAATCAGGCTTGTTATCAAGACTACTGAACCCAAGACCAAGATCAAGACCAAGACTTTTATTTGCAAGGCAAGATCAAGACCAAGATTTTTATTTGCAAGGCAAGATCAAGACCAAGATTTTCATTTGCAAGGCAAGATCAAGACCAAGACATATTGAGAAAAGACCGAGTTTAAGGCTAAGACTTTGTAAAAATCATTCAAAATGAAGACGTCTTAATAAACTTTTTTCAACTAAGAAACTGAAGCATGAAAAAGTCAATAACTAAATTAATAAACTGTTTAAAATTTAAACTGTTATTATTAGAGATGTACCGGAGCTCCGGCCGGATCGAATATTCGCCGGATTTTCGCGTTTTACCGGAGCTTCGGTTCGGCCGGAGCAAGGACCTCAAAAACCGAAGCGACGGTTACGTAACTCAAAATTTAATTTTTTTCTATGTTTTTAGTGGCAATTTCTATGGTTTACGTTTTATTATCGTCGTTTTTGTTAATACCGGGGGTGAACTTTTACGATAGTATATAGCAATTAGTACGCTTATAAATTTTAGCTATCTTATCATTAATTGTCAAAATGTCTACAAAAAGTGCGGTTTAGGATCATTTCAAAGTTGATTCAGTCGACATAAGTTTCGCGATTTGCGGATTTTGTAACAAACGGATATCGCGTGGACCCAGCAAGGATAACAAAGCGGGATTTACAACGTCGATGTTAGCTAACCTTCTCAAGAGGTTTCACGACAAAGAAATTCAGCAAGCAAGAGTGAATGCAACAATAAGTGCGGAAGCTGGATCATCATCTGCAAAGGAACTGCAGCTTCAAGCAAAATTTAAAAGTAAGTAAAGGGAATCAATAATTAATTGAATTATTTTACTGCCTTTAAATTTGATCATTTAATTTAATGTATTTTTTGTTAAATTTCTAGCTAAAGCTCTGGTAATTAGTAAACGTTAAAAAATTAATAATTATATTTGCAGGTCAGCTAACAGCAACGCTTGATAAAAGGAAGTTGTTGAGCTCAAATGATTCCAGATCCACAGATTTTATTCAGATTTTGTAATTTTTTGTGTAGATAAGTAACTTGATTATTCATGTTAGTATATTTATTAATTCTGTCATGGATTTAATTAATTATATCAAAAAAATGGAAATCAAATTAGGCACAACTATGTTGTAAATGTATGAGACGTGGTGGTCACGCTGGTCACCAGCCACCAGTTAGACACCGGCCTGGATATCATGAGTACCCGGTTTTGATTCCAGGGTTGGGCACGTAATTTCCTTAAGCAAGAAACTAACTTGCAGGTGCTCACGTCAACTCAGCGTTTTATCCTTTAGTCGTCGAAAAATGAGTACCACCTTCGGTTGGGAGTTAAGGTTCTTTGTGCGCTTGTGGAGCTAGTGAGTTGTGTGCGGGGCTGCCAGCGGCGCCGTAAACAACGCACACGCCGCTGGTCCTATCTGCAAGCTGCTAACATTGTAAAGTGGCCGCTAGACTGTTCAGTAAGTGGAACTCAAAAAAATGTACTTAAACTTTTTTTAACTTTTACGTAGTCCAGCAGTTTGTAAACTGCCTTGTAGTATTTTCTATCTATTATCGAGCGAATGCATTATTAGTTGTACATCTATTACCCTGACTTTGAATAGGCGTGATGACAAACATCAAACCTTTTTAGAGATCAATTTACAACTTCAAAACAAATTTCTATGTGCTTATTATTTGAAGGATTAATTTTAGCCACATGTTGCCAGTCGGGTTTCTTTCAGCTTTGATCTGCCGTAAAACAGTAAAACAGATCATATAACTTCATCTTTTAGCTTTTTTATTTCTTATAATTTGTAATGCTGTTTGTTCAATTGTCATCAAGCTCAGGTTTCACTTGAAACAATGAAAATTTTTCTTCTTACCTTCCATGTGTGAAAATACCATTACACGAGATCACCAAAATTGTGTATTATTATATACGTTTTCAATAGAAGTTCACTTTTTTTAATACGACTAAAACCTCTGTAACTCTTAAAAAAATGACCGGACTCTTGCATTTTTTAATACCATTGCGTAGATAAGCTAATATTATTTTAACAGTCAAATTTGCATTTTTAAAACATGTTCTACGTAAAAAACTTTGATTGAATTTCTTCTTTCATTAGAAATAATTTCACAGAAAAAACATTCTACCTTTGCAGTTATCAATCTGCGTCATTCGGTAATATCCCACATCGCAAATACATTCAGGGATTTCCATATCATAAAAAGGAATTTTCATGCAGTCGGAGTTCTGGCACCCTCCAGAGTAAAGACCACATTCTACAAATTGCAAAAAACAGCCTTACTCTATTTTAAACATTATTTGTTTGGCTATTTTCTCTAATTGTTTTCTATACTTGTGTTTATTGATTCTGCCAGAATTGACACATCATTAACTATTTACCGAGGGGTTGACCACTCAACAAATTCCTCGTACACCCATGGAATTTACGCAAAAATTCCAAAAAATTCCAAATCACGCAAAAATTCCAAAAAATGCAAATAACGCAAAAATTCCAAATAACGCAAAAATTCCAGAATTATTTGAAAAAATTCCAGAATATTTTGAAAAAATTCCAAAATATTTGGAAAAAATTCCAGAATATTTTTAAAAAATTCCAAAATATTTGGAAAAAATTCCAGAATATTTTTAAAAATTCCAAAATATTTTGAGAAAATGGAAAAATTTCATATTATTTCAAAAATATAGCAAAATTCCGAAAATTATTAAGGTTTTTAAACAAAAACTTAAAAGTATTTTACGCACAGCGCACAACTAAATTTGAAAATATGGCAAGCCGATCGGATGACGCAAATTCTCGTCTACTTTCCGGCTACACGGTAAACTAAGCGTTATGTCAATTTATCGACTTTTTGTTTTCTATCTGTCACGCTAACGGCTTTGACTTCCTCGACTTTTTCATCTTAAAGTTGTTCTCTTTTAACCCAAAATGAATGAATCTGATTATGATGACGATGAATGAAAATTGGATCTTGTTGAGGGAGAATCGGGTTACCATACCAACTCATATAAAGAATATTCTCAAACAAATGAATATGGTCGGGATCCGAGTCCTAGCACAGATTGATGACAAACTTATAAATGAAATTGAGACGTTTGTCAAAACAGTCCTTGCTTCCGATGAAATGATTAAAGAGAAAGAATCCCAGAGCATGGTCTCAATCTTTGGTCCATTGTTCGCTTCCCAGCCGAAGCGTTTCCAGTTCTTGCCTGGTGACAAAATGGTACTGCAAACTATCAAGCAGGTAACTATAGACCTGTCAGTCTAACATGCATTATATGTAAAGTTATGGAAAAAATTATCAAAGAGGATATGATGAAACACATAGAAAATCACAAGTTAATTGATAAAAGTCAACATGAATGTATGAATAAGAAATCTTGACTGACAAATCTTTTGGAATTTTTTGAGGACACATATGATGCATTAGATGATGTCATCAGTAGATGTCATTTACCTTGACTTTGCCAAAACTTTTGATAAAGTGCCCCAAAAAAGACTGAGCAACAAAATTTATAAAAGGAATGCATGATTTAAGTTAAAATGACAGACAAATAAGGTGTAAATTGACAACGCTTGAGAGACGAAGGACAAGAGTCGATATTATGACGGAGAACTCAGGCAGCTCTCCATCGTCACCAAATTCAGTGCGGCGTTCACGCAACCGATCTCCATGTGGTTCCCGTCGCTCCCGCAGCAAATCCAGTAGCCATTCCCGACAAAGGAACAGTATTCGCTCCTATTTGAACGATGGTCGTCTCGGAAAGGATACATTCATTGAATTATGAAATATTGATAACTTTTCGAGACTGATTTTTTTGACATTTTAGGACGTGGAGGCGTCAGTCAGCAAGATGAAACTGCTCCCAATGGGGCCGGCGCTGGATCCAGGAGTAGATTTTTTTCGGATTGACTAGATCCCACTGGAGGGAACCCATCGCCGTCCCTTTCCTCCAGTGCAAAATAGAACAGTCGGAAGTTTAGACGGCAAAGACAACGACAAAATCAAGCAAGCCTTCCTGGACAAACAAAAATACTCGACTACTTCAACATTGCAAACAATCTTGAAAAAAGATTCGCTGATCTGAAACTGCAAAATGAAAATCTATCGTCTCGAATGAACAGTATGGAAAAACAATTCAACTCGTCATCCTCTCTGCAACAACTGCCAGAGGGATCGCTTCTTCATAGAATGATTCAGCAAGCTGTTCAGCAAGCGGGAAAAAATCCAAGAGGCAACCGCTTTGAGGATCCAGTACTTGAACATTTCTGTCTCAACGTATTGATACTTGGTGGACGTAGGCTGTACGAGATATTTAATGCCAATTTTAAGGGGGTTTTCCCATCTCCCACAAACATTCATTTAAAGCTCAAAAAGTTTGACTTGTCAGTGGAAGAAGGATTCCTCAACATAACAGCTGTAAAGGAATATCTCATGTCCAACAAAGCACCGCTGGTTGTGGGATTGTCAGCTGATGCAACCGGCGTTGTGGGCCAAATTGAATATTACCCGAAAACCAACTATCTCGTGGGATTTTCTGTCTGGTTTACTACAAGACAATGGATTCCCAGACTCGTCTCAACTTTTTGCTAGGACAGCTCAAGATATATTGAGGCAGTTTAGGCTTTATGAACGAGCAAGGTATTCAGTCTCGTGATGCTCGGGATGGTTCAGCCCCTAGTGGATGGTCTGCCGCCCATTCGCTTATTCGCTTTCAGAACCAATAACAAGCATACTGCAGTTGATGTGAACAACCGCCTGAACTACATGACGGAAAAGCTTGAACAGGCTGGGATCACTGTCCTCTCCTATTCAACTGACGGCGATTCCCGTGAAATGAAAGTGATGCGCTATAGGTTGAAGCTCGTCTCTCGTCAAATCTCAAGACCACGTCGACGTCCAGGACACTTTACGGACCAACTCACTCTCAACGAGAAACTGCGATTGACAATACCCGAGTTTGTCTGTGATTTAGCCAGCAACGATCCTGCCATGGTCCAGGACCCTGTTCATCTTGGTACTAAACTCCGCACCAGGCTTTTAAAAACCCAGAAGTTTATGCCTTTCGGTCAAAAAATCGCTGGCCCTGCTCACATCACGGCATTAACTCAGCTCGTGGGAAAAGATCATCATGGCCTACGAGTAGGTGATCTTCTTCTCGAAGATAAAATGAATTTCGACGCCGTCCGTCGCTTCTCAAATCCCATTTTTTGTGAACTTCTAAGCCAGAAGGTACCAGGCTCTGAAGGAACCATTTTTTTCCTTGAAATGATGGATCAGTTGGTGTCCAGTTACTTGAATAAAAAACTTGATCCATTAACTCGTGTCTATCAAATGTGGCGCTGTGTGTTTTGTCTTAGAATTTGGCGTTTCTGGTTATCGTGTGACAGTGCCTACCCCTTGAATGACCATTTCATTTAATCTATCTCATACTTAGTTGCCGAAATAAATGCTCATGTTTTGATTTATCTCATTTTGAAACTTGATCGTATTGGTACACCTGAACTTTTTAAGCCTTGGTTGTAAACTAGCCAGCGTTGCTAGTCATATTTCAAGGCAGCTCGCTCGTTCACTCCAGTCGGCAGCTCAATGTTGACGTTTTCATTGTTGGACTTTTTGTACAACTATTGTTGTAAAATAGACGCACACACTCGGTTAAATGGTCTCAGTACTTCTGATGGTATCGTTTATCCAAGGCATATTAAAAACTTAGAGCGCTATGGAGGACCCTCTGGGGAATCTTTTGTTTGCACTTCCCTACCTAATCTAGAGGAAATGGCGGCTACTATCCATAAGGCGAAAAAAGATGCCAGATTTTTCATGGAGAAACTAGGCGTTTTACTAGACGACCCTAATGCTCTTTGTTTTGATTTTGATGCAATGCTAAATTTCAAGCCATTAGTTAACCCCGTAGATCTATGGGAAGAAGGAATCAAAAGTGATGATGAGGATTTAGAAGATATAGTTAAACCAATAGATGAGGTGGATGAGTATGAAGAGAGTCTTATGAGTACCCTTGCCGATGGTAATTTCAGTGACTTAACATCAGTCCTTGAGAAGAGCATTGCGAAGAACTGTGGCGAGCAAAGAGATTTTCCTCAACGTGACGTCAATCATGCTATTTTATCAAGTCCATTCGTTCAACTTACACGAAGTGATGGAAGTCAACTGGTAATCAGAAAAAGGACTATAGTGTGGGTCGTCGAAAATGTAGTGAAGAAGCTGAGCAATGATCGCTCTAAGAGGGTCACTCAGAGTTCAAACTTTGTTTTTGACCGCGATTAAATAGTCTCAGAAGTAGAAAAAAGAAAGCTTAGAATAGGAGATTGGGCTGTTTTCAGTCAACAATCTACTTCATCTGCTCCGAAAAAAAGACTTCCAAAGCTCGCAATATTAATTCTAAAACCGTATTGATAGGTCACGTTTTGTCGTTTAGTTTATTATCAGGAAGAAATGCTAAAAATAAAAAATTCGCAATCAATAGTTGGAGATCAGGCGATAAGAATATCGGGGTCCAATGTGATTGGTTTCAACTTAATCTGGACCCCTTCTCAAATCAACTAGGTCATCTTATCGAGCAGCCGATGAGCCTGCATGGTTATTATCCTTGTGAAACTTACATTTGTAGTATTCCTCCACCAAAATGTGTCATTATCAATGAAAATTATTGTGTTGTGATGGCCAATGAAAATGTTATAAATCTTGAAAACTTTCTCAACGGTTCTTAATAAACGCGTAACTCAAAAGAAGCTTTACTTATTTAGTTTTAGTGTTGTAAAATGCTCAAAAAATCAACAAAAATTAAAAAAAATTAAACCGCCAAACCAATTCCAAAACATTCCAAATTACGCAATTTCGAAGTACGCAAAAATTTCGAAGTACGCAAAAATTTCGAAGTACGCAAAAATTCCAAAATTATTCCAAAATACGCAAAAATTCCAAAAATATTCCAAAATACGCAAAAATTCCAAAAAAATTCCAAAAAATCCAAAAAAATTCCCAAAAACGCAAAAATTCCATTTGGAATTTTTCCGTCGTACACCCATCTGGAGAGTGGTCAACCCCTCGCTATTTACTAATATAAATATATAATAATAATAATAATGTTTATTTTCTACAGCATAGTGTCACCTGACGCTATGCGATGCCGGACCCCTATCGAGGTCTTCAGCTACTATTAAAGTAGCTTCGGCTATGGTAGAACCTTACTAAACAAAAACAAAATGAAAATTCAGTTCAATAAATTCACAAGTTTTAAATGAAAATCGTCCTTTCTGTAATATTCAATCAAAAAGGTGTCAAGCTTGTTTTTGAAAGCATTAACTGAATTGGTGCAAGTTATTTCGTTCGGCAGTACGTTCCAAATTGCCAGGACTCTGTTGCTGAAGAAGTGTTCACGGGGTCGATAGTTTGTAATGGCTTCTCGTTTCAGACGATGATCATTATTTGCACGAATACCACCAGCTGGTCCATCTATCCTTGCTGAAGGAAACGGTTGATTTGGGTTAACCCAATTGACTTTGTTAAACCCCTTGACAATTTTAAAATATTGTATGAGGTCTCCTCTAGTCATTCTCTCAAACAAATAAGGAAGGCCGATTGCAGCCAGTCTCTCAGAATAAGGCAATGATCGAATTTGAGGAATTAATTTGGTTGCATTGCGTTGAACAGATTCGAGTGATATTATGTCTTCTATTCTGCAAGGTTTCCACACAGAAGCACAGTATTCAAGGTGAGGTCTTACATATGTGCTAAAGAGGATTTTCAATGTGTGAGTCGTCCAGTAAATGAACGTGCGCTTGAGTGTTGCAAGCGCCGCATAAGCTTTCGCCTTCGAGTTCTCTATTTGATTCGTCCAGCTTAGTTTGTTGTCAACGTAGATGCCCAGATCACGCTCAACCATGGTTTCGCTGAGAATGTGGGAATGTCCATCAGCATCGGTCATTGTAAACTTCTGGTGTATGTGGTGCGGATCCATCGCGTCCAAAGGAAAGTTTAAAAATTCGGTGTCCTCAATAAAGCCAGTGTTAAGAACGTTGCACTTACGTTTTTCAAAATACATGACCTTACATTTATCTTCGTTAAAGCACATGAGCCATTCGTGAGACCATTTTGTTAGCATATCAAGGTCCCTCTGTAGCAATGATCGGTCATTTGCGTTGCGGATGATAGCAATGAGTTTTGTGTCGTCGGCGAAAAGCTTGCAGAAATGATGAACCAGAAGTGGCATGTCGTTGATGAAAATGACAAAAAGTAGAGGCCCTAGCACAGAGCCCTGAGGCACACCGCTAAGGACTTTTTTCCAGCCTGAAGCATGCGTGCCCATAATCACTCTCTGATGTCTGTTCGAAAGGAATGCTTTTATCCAATTGTTAGTTTTGTCGTCGAATCCAAGTGCTTTAATTTTAGTGAGTAGATGTTCGTGACACACTTTGTCGAATGCCTTTGCAAAATCAAGAAGAACCATGATGACTTCGTGACGTTTGGACATTGCGTATGTTATGATATCAAGAGATTCTAAAAGATTTGTAGTGCAGGACTTGGAGAACACAAATCCATGTTGATTCGGACTGATGAGATTATTGTCTACTAGAAACTTAAGCATAGAGCTTCTGATTATCTTCTCCATTACCTTGCAGAGCACCGAAGTTAGGGAAACAGGACGATAGTTTACAGCTGTAACTTTTGACCCTTTTTTTTAAAAATAGGAGATATGTTGGCGAGAGACCAGGAAACTGGAATTTCACCTTCGTCATATGACCTGTTGAAGATAAGCGAGATAGGCAGTGAAAGTGATGAAGAGCATTCAGAGAGTATGAAAGGATGAATATTGTCAGTGCCCGCTGGCTTTTTCCTATCAAGTCCTCTGAGAAGATTTCCAACTGCTGTTGAATCAAACACAGAAGAGTCTATTCCCTCAAACCATTTGTCTGAGCTTACTACCCGAGGAATAGACTCAATGGGTTTGTCCGAGCCAAAAGCTGAAAAGAACTGATCATTAAGAATTTCTACGATTTCATTTTTGTCAGTTGTAAGTGATCCGTCAGCTCGGCTTAGCGATCTTATTCTGTCTTTATTCCTCTTATGACTATTGATGTAGTTATATAGAGGCTTTAAACTAGACTTACAACTATCAGCAATTGACCTCTCATAGTTTATGATAGCCTTGAAGACTTGCTTTTTCACCAGACGACAAGCTTTGTTGAATTGATATTTGAGTAGTTTTTTTTTAGAGAGTGAGGCAGCTCTCCAGGCGACAAAAGCTTTGTATTTGGCTTTAATGGCAATTTCGACCCCCTTGTTGAACCACTTAGCATCAAATTTCTGAAGAAGAGTAGATTTTCGTTTTGGGATGAACTTATTGCAGCCGAACTCGAAGTATTCCAGAAAAATATCATAACATTCGTTTGTTGTCTTTCCAGCCAGAAACAATCGCCAGTCAATGCTGCTAAAATATTTGTTGAGTTCCATATAGTTGCCTTTTTCAAATGCAGGTCTGAGAAGAACAGAACTAGGAGTGTTGGCTCCTAGGTAAAGTTCCCAGTAAAGAGAAGAGTGGAGATGCATCTTGTCAGATAGACTAATAGGTTCGTGGAGCTGAACATCAAAGATTGAAAGAGGATCGTTGACAAAAATAATATCAAGTGTATTTTCGCCAAGCGTAGGTTCAGTAACGGCTTGTGTTAAGAAGTTGGTATTAATATTTTCAAGAAATTTCTTAGATGTTTCATCCGAATTTTTCAGAATTCCACCGTCGTTGTTCCAATAGATGTTAGGGTAGTTAAAATCACCAACAATCAGTAGGTTGTCGTATTTTCTTTCGTTGACTAGCTGGGTCGCACGCATTATTGAGCGATTGATCTCATCATTTATGGATTCTGAGTAGTATTTATATAAATAAAAACAGCTTTTAATTTATTAAAATTAAAATTTAGAATAATTTTCTACCACGTCACAAGGTATAATAAATTGAATTAAAACATACTTGTACTAATACAACGGGGTCCAAAGAAAGCAATTGATTTACATTTTTTGCACATAGCCTCTGCTCCGTTGATACAGTTTTCTTCGTTGAAAGTTATGCACTCAGCATCTGAGAAATGACCCTTGCAACCTGCAAAATAAGTTTTTCTATTGTTTTATTTTTGTACCAAGTTTTTAGTAGTTTTAGTCTAAATTATTCGAAATTTATATATATAAAAGAACATGTCCTGACCGACTGACTGACTGACTGAAAATCAACGCCGAGCTCAAACGCCTTATCCTAGGAACGTGAAATTTGGAACTTATATTACTTTTATAGCGTAAACATCCGCTAAGAAAGGATTTTTGAAAATTTTGCTCCTGAGGGGAAAAAACTGGAAAACAAACTTTTTTCTAAAACAATGTATATCTCGAAAACCAAAAATGAGGAGATTTTGAAATTTGGTATATAGATTTGTTTTGAAAAATAAAGAGATACGTGTTTCACCATTTTTTGAAAATTCGGTTTCCCGGACCTCAAATGTGGGTTGGAAAATTGGGTTATTTGGTTTTTAAAGTAGCTTCTACTCAAAAATGGTAATGCTACAGGAGTAAAAATTAGTATTTAGTTTCTACTCCAAAAATAATGAAATACGTGTTTTAGCATTTTTTGAAAATTTGGTTTCCAGGACTTCAAATGTGGGGTGGAAAATAGGGCTAATTGTCTTTTATAGTAACTGCTACTCAAAAAAGTAAATTTCACAGGTGTAAAAATTATTATTTAGTTTCTTTTCTAAAAATAAAGATATACGTGTTTCACCATTTTTTACAAATTTGGTTTCCCGGACCTCAAATGTGGGTTGGAAAATTGGGATTTTTGAAAATTTTGCTCCTGAGGGGAAAAAACTGGAAAACAAACTTTTTTCTAAAACAATGTATATCTCGAAAACCAAAAATGAGGAGATTTTGAAATTTGGTATATAGATTTTTTTTGAAAAATAAAAAGATACGTGTTTCACCATTTTTTGAAAATTCGGTTTCCCGGACCTCAAATGTGGGTTGGAAAATTGGGTTATTTGGTTTTTAAAGTAGCTTCTACTCAAAAACTGTTAATGCTACAAAAGCAAAAATTAGTATTTAGTTTCTACTCTAAAAATAATGATATACGGGTTTCACAATTTTTTGAAAATTTGGTTTCCAGGACTTCAAATGTGGGGTGGAAAATAGGGTTATTTGGTTTTTAAAGTAACTGCTACTCAACAACTGTAATTGCCACAGATGTAAAAATTAATACTTAGTATCTACTCAAAAAAAAAAAGATATACGTGTTTCATCATTTTTTGGGTTATTTGGTTTTTAAAGTAGCTGCTACTCAAAAACTGTTAGTGCTACAGAAGTAAAAATTAGTATTTAGTTTCTACTCCAAAAATAATGAAATACGTATTTTAGCATTTTTTGAAAATTTGGTTTCCAGGACCTCAAATGTGGGGTGGAAATAAGGGTTATTTGATCTCAAAATAACTGCTACTCAAAAACTGTAAGTGCTACAAATGTAAAAATTAGTATTTTGAAGTTTTGTGCCGGTTAAAAGTAGCTAAGTCCAGTTTATCATTGGCCGGGCCAAGCCGTTATTTTAGAGTCTTCACACGGGCCAGGACAAACCTTAAATAAATGTGGGACGGACCGAGGTTTTTCACCAAGTATATAGATATTTTAGTGATTTTAGGGTCTTCAGTTTGGCCGGGCCAAACCTGAGGTCAAGGTGGGACGGGCCGAAGTTTTTCATCAAGTATATAGAACTTCTAGGCCTGTAAAAATGGGCCGGGCCTAATTCAGACGGGCTGTGCCGAGCCAGGAGTTTGGGTTTTTAAAACGGCCTGGGCTAATTTGTCAACGGGCCAAGCCGAGACCTAAAATAATGATCTCTACTATGGATGCACGGTTCAAACTCTCTAATTTCATTCGAGCGAAGCCGCTACGGGCACTGCTAGTTTAATTATGAAATAGACTCTAAATAACAGCAATTTCTAGCTATAGGGGAGACGAGGCATCCGTGATCCTAAATTCCGATTTTTCTTAATTTGACGAAACTGTTAGAATTTTTTTTAAGTTGTTCACGTGAAGTGAATAGATATTCAAATATTCAGTGTAGTGGTGTACAGCATTTAAAAAAATATCTGGTAAAAAGTTATATTTAAAAAATAAAAGTTTCAAAATAGTATCAATGATGCCTTATCTGAGCACCCTTGAGACTACGTACTGACAACCTTGATACTATGTTGGCACCTTTGATACTAAATATAAAACAACTGTTATTGCATTCAAAATTCACGATTCAAATGTATAATACTAATATCATTATTAAAGCAAAGCTATATGAAACATGATAAATAATATTAATAACGAAGAATCATTTCAACTTTGCCTGATACTTCACCCATTATGATCAATTCGTTGTTTTCCAAAGCTACACCGAATGCGGCTGGGTTCATTTTCGCCAGGAGTTTGATCAACAGTGACTGATTCATTGTTGCCAGATTTCTCACCAACGGTGATCAGTTCTGTGTTGAATAAAAATTGGCCAAGTGTAACAGTTATGGATTCGGCATTATCAACAGGTTCTGAACAATCTGTAACATACGATGCTGAGAACTCATCTTTATTAAGAATATTTGCACTGAAAGGCTTGATTCCAGCCACCTTGAATCCTGCAGTGATGTTTGATGGAGTGAAAACGTTTGCATAAGCCGTGTTTACAGTTCCATTAATGTCATAGGCCTTGGATTAGAAACAACCCAAATCATCGCATGCAGCGTTGTAAAATCGTTTTAATGAACGTAGACTAATTTATCGAGTGGTTGAAGCTTGTGGCTACAATGTGGTGGACAAGTGAGCAGTGTGATGTCAATCTGTTTTGCCAAATCCAGAATATCCACAGATGTATGTCGAGTCCGTACTTCTCTCAGATTATCAACGATTGAAGGCAATTGCTCGTGATAAGCTGGTGGCTACTAGGCTTGCTAGTGACAGTTTTTTTTTCTTGGACATAAACCTGGCCCAGCAGATTTCGTGCTATGCCACGATTTTGAAAAGTTTTTAGAAAGTGAAATACCGAATTCATAAGTCAATTTTTGGTGGTCTTTTGTTGATAAACCATAATAAAGTTTTGCTGCACGTAAAAAGTACTCAGAAAACAACTTTTCTTTTTCATTTGTGAATATCTGATTGGTCACGTTGTTCTGACATTACAGCGTATTCGGATCTGTCTGAGATTTTTTGACAAACCATATTAATGTCATAGCTTTAACACCAGTCTTTTTAGCAACACTATATACTGTCCGACCCTTTAATATAGCTGCAACTGCAGCTCTTATTTAGCTTTCAGGTACTTTACCTCGTTTTGTTTTGAATAAATTTTGCAGAATAAAAGACGACTATAAGTTAAAATATTGTTTATTTGTTCACACTCAAATACTGATTGCAACAAATAATGTTGCCTAACGATAGCCTACCTAATACTATATTAATACTATGACGTATATGTTAGTAATAAGTTAATTTCACTGATTATTCAAACATTATTTATCATTTTGTTTTTGATGGCATCTTTGATAAGATGTTTAAGGCACCCTTGATACTAGTATCAATCACCGTTTTAAAAACAATTAGTCAAATGTAAATGGTTAAGGTTAAGGCGTCTTTGTTGCTGAATAACAAACGTTTTAAACTAGAAAAAAAATTTTTCAAAATAGTATATAGAACAACTGGAGACAAGCTAGCAGGCGCTCGTAACATAAGAAATGTGCAGTAAAATGCATGTGTCAAGCTATCAGGCGCTCGAAAAAAATTCAAAAAATAAAATAAAAAAAAGTATCGGTATTTATTAGGCAACTCAAAATAACTACGTTTCATTAATTTTTATTATGTAAACCCGTGAAATTTTCTCAGAAAACCTATTTTAGATTTCTCCAAATGTAAACAAAATGACCGGTATTGTAGCGTTCGGCTTAGGCTTAATATCTCTGGTATAAACTAGTTTTTAAATAAAATTAAAATGCCATTAAATAGTAAATATGGGCTACTAAAACATATTACAAATTCAAAACTGAAAACTCAACCAAAATGTGTTACGGAACTATACAAACTCAACAAATACTCTATGTCCCAAAAATGTAATTCGCATAAAGCAGATAACTCAAAAACTAGCCAAATGTTGATAACAAGCAAAGTGTCATTTTAAAGCTATGATGTGTTTCTATAACATATTAAAAATTCAAAATGAAAACCTAAACCAAAATATATAGCAGGCGCTCACAAACTCGGTGTTTTTCACACGAATGCTCTCATCCCCATCACTGAGTGAACAAAGCGCTTCTAAGCATAAAGCGTATATCTCAAAAACTAGCTAAATGCTGATAACAAGCAAGGTGTCATTTTAAAGCTATTATGTATTTCTATAACATATCATAAATTCAAAATGAAAACTTAAACCAAAATATATAGCAGGCGCTCACAAACTTGCTGTTTTTTCACACGAATGCTCTCATCCACAACACTGAGTGAATAAAGATGTTCTAAGCATAAAGCGTATATTTCAAAAATTAGCCAAATGTTGATAACAAGCAAGGTGTCAATTTAAAGCTATTATGTGTTTCTATAACATATCAAATAATCATCACAAGGCCTATATATAGGATGTTACGTTTCTAAATATTTTGATGGCAAATAAACAAAACTTGGCAAAATGAATTAAATTTTCTTAATTTTTTAAGACCTTGCGAGGATACATAATCTACAAAAATAAACGGACTCTTTCAAGTCTAACTGGGTAATCTTTCCACATGTCATATGTAACGATTTATCGCAACGATCACATTGTACCATGTTCTCGTCTTCGCCATCATTGTCCATATAATTCAGCCGACAATTGCAATAAATTTCTATTATTTCGTTTTTTGGCTCATTTTTACGTTTCCTCGAAGACTTTTCCATTTGTTTGAATTTACCCTCTCTGAAAGCATCCGAAATTTGTAATCTAAGAGTTTCTTGGTCGTAACTACAGCCGGCGGGGTGCTTGCGAATTGTTACGGTTGCTGCAAAAGCAATGGCAAAAGGACCACAGTCGTTTCCTCCTATTTGCTGCAGAACGTGGTGGTGCCTAAGAGTAAGTTCTGTGGTGGTGGTTGTGAAGTTCTTACAACACTAACTTATTACCCTCATGTCTTTTTGAGTGAGTTTTCTATTTAAACTTTCAAAAGCTCCTTCTCTTAAAACGCCTATATCTTTTAAGTATTCCACATAATTGAAACCACTTATATTGTGATACTGTCTGCTCAGTATGTAGAGGGCAGTATTGATGTGGGTGGACGTGAACCACTGATCTCCAATGAGACTTGAAATGAACGTGGCGTCGTGTTTGGGTCTATCAGATATGCAGCATCTGTGGTCGTAGATCTATTAAGTTAACAAGTTAAGTATAGAATAAAACCTGGCGTCTTGTTTGGGCATGTATCAGATACATAACATCTGTGAGCGTTAACCTATTACGTTAACAAGATGAGTATTAAATTAATTTAGATTTACCAAAATTACTCTTATTTTTTGTAAAAGATCTATGTTTTTTGTTGGGGCGGAAACGTAAATTCCTTTCCGTTTTGTTTTTCTTCTTTTCAGCCATATCTCAACTTCTTTTTTATACTGAAAAAAAACATAAACATTAAAAATCATTACTTAAATTATTATAAATTAGGAATTCAAAAATAAAACTTTTGGAGGTGCAGACTTCAAGGAGTCTCGATTTTCTTTTGCCTGTTTTTGAGCTACAATAATTGGAATTATAGTAGACATCACACACTGAGTAAATAAAAATATAGAAAAAGAGAGAAAAAAACTTACAGCAGTCCGAGATCTCTTGCTAGCACTGTCAAATTTTTAAAACAATCCTACATATTTTTCGTGGTATAAATAAACAAAGTCATCTAATTTTAAGACTTGCATTTTAACTCTGATGTGCTTATGAGGGTGAAGTTAGCTGCGCAGCTGGATCCCCGAACTATGGTGCAAAAAAATTTCGTGTATTGGGGTCGTTAGAAAGGTATTTAAGAAAAAAATAGAATTGGGTAAAAATAAATTTAATATTGCAAAAAATAAAAAAGTTTTAGGCGAAAAACTGTCGCCGTCCCTATGTAAATGTATGGAGAGGATTTGTCACTTGCGTTTGGGGCTATGTAGATTATAATTTTTGACTGCATTGGGTTTGTAATTTAATGCATTAGAAAGACAAATATATTAGCTAAACATAGAAACTAATATTTTGGAATCAATCCAAGAAATAAAAAAGTTATGAAGCAAAATGTAGATCAGGGTATGTCTTCCGTGTAATAGAACCTAAGGTTTTCTCCATACATTTAGATACGGAAAACATACCCTGGTCTATATTTTGCTTCATAACTTTTTTATTTGTTGGACTATTTAAAAAAAAATTAGTTTTTATGTTTAGCTAATATATTTGTCTTTCTAGTGCTTTAAGTTATTAACCCAACGCAGTCAAAAATTATAATCTATATGGCCCCAAACGCAAGTGACAAATCCTCTCCTTACATTTACATAGAGACTGCGACGGTTTTTCGCCTATAACTTTTTTATTTTTTGCAATATTAAATTTATTTTTGCACCATTATATATTTTTTTTAAATACCTTTCTAACGATCTATAGCACAACCCCTATGCACAAAAAGGTTTTGCACCATAGTTCGGGGATCCAGCTGCGCAGCTAACTTCTCCCTCGTGATGTGCTTGAGATTCCGCTGGCTCTTCTACATTATTCCCTGAGTTCGGTTATCTTTTGAAACATTTTGATACGAACTACCAGCAAGCTTTCGAAATACGGCTGAGTACTTTTGGTAACTAGTGCTAGTGCTACTACCGTGACGTCCTAAGTCACATAAAATCAAGTAAAAATAATTATAAAATAGAATTAGATGCAGCTGCTAAATAAAATCAAACTCAAAAGTATTGCTGTCCAAAGTGGTGCGTGTGGTAGAAAATCTTTTTTTAAAGAACTCAAGAAATTGAGGCTATAAAAGCAATTTGTTATTGTTCCATTGTCATCGGATGGGTAATAAAACAGGATACTTTCAAAATCTTTCATGAAAGAAGAAGAAGGCAAAACCTAGAATAGATTATTTAAAAACTGGTGAAGGCTAGCATCCGACAATGCGTACCAATTTAATAACTAACCTCTTCCTGAACTCATTGTTAAACGTTGTTACGTAAACCAAATTTGAATTTTATTACGCAATTACTTTCGATGGTCGTACACAGGGACTTTTGGCCTGGAATGTTAAGAAGGGAAAAAAGTTAAGAAGGTTTGGACTCCTTCTCCGATCCTCCGGCTCAGGGGGGCCAAAAGTGCCTATACATGATCATTGCATAAGTTTTAGAAGCACTGTTTAAAATTGCGTAAAGGCATTACTTGCTAATGAACTTCTTAATATTAAGAAGTCCCTGACTTGCTTCCCAGTCTTGCATAATGTGACCGATTGCGCGTTATTACAAATTATTAAGAGATAGATGGGGCGGGAAAGCAACCGGAATCGAGAAAGTGACCGGGAGCGGGAAAGCGACCGGGAGTGGGAGATCAAGCTTGAACGGAAAAGCGACCGGGAGCGGGAGAGAAAACGGGGAATTAAACGGGAGCTAGAGAAAAACGATAAAAAAACTCCCGAGCAACGCCGGGTAGCCCCGCTAGTATATATATATATATATATATATATATATATATATATATATATATATATATATATATATATATATATATATATATAGTTCCCGCTCACTCCGCTCATTTTGTGACGGATTTCTAATTTTTTTTCTCTTTATTTGATTCCCCTTGACTCTCAAGGTTGTGTGAAAATTTCATTACGATCGGATGAATGGTGTAGCAATGCATAAAGGACATACATACATACATATATACATATATACATACATACATACACACATACATACAAACATTCATTTATATATATATATATATATATATATATATATATATATATATATATATATATATATATATATATATATATATATATATATATATATATATATATATATATATATATATATATATATATATATATATATATTAGTTTCTACCAGAGATATTTTGAGTTGCTTAATAAATACCGATACTTTTTTTATTTTTTTTTGAATTTTTTTTTTTGAGCGCCTGCTAGCTTGACATATTTATTTTACTGCACATTTCCTATGTTACGAGCACCTGCTAGCTTGACTCCATCCAGTTATAAAACATGACAAACACTGCATTATTGTCTTAGCTAGAGCATTCATAAAAGCAGTAAAAAATTATTTTATACCTTCAAAAGTGATGATTTAAAACGATTAAGTTGAAATCACAACACCAAAATAAACAAAAACACCGTAAGAGGGAGAAATTGATATTTTTAATAGACTGGTGCCGTGCTCGATTCGATTTAATAAGTAAGTAATCTGAAAACGTTATAGCATCAAGGCGCCCATGCTCTAAAACTAAATATATATCTATAAAACAAGTAAAAGACAAAACGAGTTTTTCAACAAACACTTTTATTTCAAATACACTCAATTTAGAAATACGAAATATATTCAAATTAAGCTTCATTGTAAATACCACTAAATTTATTTTGAAAATACCACTAAATTTATTTTGAAAATACCACTAAATTTATTATTTGTAAATACAACTAAATTTATGATGAAAATTATGTTGAAATCAATTAAATCATGTATTGTCATCCAATATAGAGCTATTCTGAAAGTTTCAGCTTCCTAGCTAGTCAAAAAGCTGGTTAAATTTTACATTGCAGGATTTGCGTACAAAGAAACACACCCACTAACAGAGATTAAAAGTTGAATAAAAGTGTGTGAAAAATCAATTCTTAAATTTACTTACCGTAATATCTACTGAATTTTCCAGATGCATTACAAGATTGTTCGGTTGTGCTTCTTAGTACTTCGCTTGAACGAACAGTCAATGAACAACCAATATACAAAGAATAAATACCTGAAACTAAAATTGAAATTTGATGTTTCGGTAAAATTCTAATTTTTTTATGCTACAAAAGTGACCTGAATAAACAGCATAATATCCTTGGCTACCAGATGGTGTCTTGTCATCATCAAATGGCTCAAGGCAATTGGTTGATGGGACAACGGAAGCAAGATTTTTATTGAAATTTATACAAAAGCATTTTTTTCTCTTTAAATTTAATAAATGATAATCAAAATTATGTCAGTTTTAAATAAAAACAAATAAACTGTAAAAAATCTGGTTTTTTAACAAATCCCTTATATTTCTGAATTTTCCGGCTTTACATTTATTGCAAAAAAGTTTCTTTTAAAACGACGTTTTTTTGGAATTTATAGATGTTAACATTGATTTAATTGTAAATGATTTGTTATTGTTTTAAAACATAGATAATTATTATTTTAAATTCAGCATTTTTCAAATTTTAAACTTTTATTGAATGCATTGTCATAAGAAGTGAGCCTATTTCAGCTTAATTGGATGACGGGAAATTAGTTAATTTTTACCTTCAAGATTAGCAAACATTCGAACAAGCCAGCAACCAAGACCGGCGGTGAAGTTAATATAAGGGATTTGAAAAAAAATCTAGTGAACCTGAATTGCGACAAATTTCCTATTTTTTGCTTTACATTTTTCACAACAATCAATGAATGAGTTGTGATCAATTTGTTCTTCAATAACTACATATGTATTGTAGCAGCCAACCAAAGAGTTGAATGGTGTATCTGATTATTTTTGTTATTAAATTAATGCTTTGTTTTAACTTTTATTATTATAACAAAATAACATAAATAAAAAATAACCATGGCCATAGACAAGTGGTGGTTCAGGCGTTAGATCGCCTTGATAACGAATATATAGATATTCAGACCAAATTCCTGTTGGGCATTCCCAATAATCTTCATGCTCCAATGTGCAATTTGTTACTTTATCAAAGCGACCAACTTTAACAGAAATCACTCTCGAAATATCTGTTATTTGTATCGATTACAGACTTTAAGAACCAGATAAGAAAAAAAACACGTTTACATTGAAAATGAATACAAAAACATCAAGTCAGTACGATAAACAAAATGCAATGCCATATATCACTAAAAACTAGAATGTGATTAGGGTTTTTACAGTTACTGAATCTGAAAACTGAAAACTGAAAGATTCAGATAGCCAAATTTTTTTTTAGATTCAGTTGCTGTAACTGAATCTATTGAAAAAACTGAATATAACTGAGTTTTTTTTAAATATTTTTTTAGCATTCTTTATATTATTTTTATGTTTGTGGTTAAGAGTTTTGATTCTATGGCACAGACGATAACTTCAGTTGAAGTTAAGAAGTTCTTTCTTTTTGTATCGTTTTAGTGCAGTGATTTTCAATGGGTGTGCCGCAAGAAGTTCATATAAAAATTTAAAAACATATTAAAAATAAACGTAAATCAAAAACATATATTTTCAAATTTTGTTCGTTTGTTTAAAAACGACAGGTTGTTGTTTATAAGTCTATCTATATTTAATTTCAATCTATATTTACATTTAACAACTAAAAATGTGGCATGCCGTGTGGGGTAAAAGTGCACTATGCATTGGTATCTGGCAGATATATTTCAACATTTGAACGTTGTTAACTCCGGTCTGCAAGTTCGTCATGAAAATCTCTTAAGTTCAACAGATAAACGTGTAGCTTTGCAACGCAAAATTAAAATATGGAAATCTAGAGTTATTGTTGAAAAATATAGAGTTCCAGAGCAATTAACACGATAGACCTAGATGTCTATAACTTTATTGAAACACATGCGACAATAATAAGCAATACAATTATAACAAACCACAGTAAGCTGAACAACAACAGGAAACATAGGTAGTTTTATCATAGATTGCATAACATCGAAATTACAAATACAATTTCAACAGTTATTAGCGGTAATTTTGAAATGTTTCCTCTTGTTCCGGGAAAATTTAGCAATGAATTGACACCAGTGATATATGATCACATCACCACTCTTGGAGAAAGGATTGATCATTACTTTCCTTCACTGCCATCACAACAATATGATTGGGTGAGAAACACATTTGTTCAAATTGCAGGCAACACAAGCATATTTGTTGCGTGGTTGCAGTGTTGGGTAAAATCATTTTTGAAATGATTTGAAATCAAAATCAAAATCATCAAGAAAAATATGATTTCAAATCAAAATCAAAATCATTAATTACAAAATGATTTCAAATCAAAATCACTTTTAAAAATGATTTCAGATCATCAAATCAAAATCATTTTCTTTATAAATTATTATTACACGGTATGGTTTAATTTAACATAATTTTGTCTATAAAATTATGTTTTAACACAATTTGACCTAAAATCACTTAAACAATGAAATGTGACTAAAGTTTATTCATCTTCAAAAGCAACAATTTCTCAAATATTGAATCAGTCAAACTATTTCTTCTGTGAGTTTCAATTAAACCGGCGGAACTGAACAGTCTTTCGACAGGAGCTGACAAAGGCAGTGTTGTATTATATCGTATGAACACTTTTTTAATCAATTCATATGAATTAAAAATGGCAAAAGTGCTGTCAACATCCGATAAATAATTCAATCATTTTTATCTTAATGTTGTAGACATTGTTAGAGGTACCGATGGTCTGTGAAGAACACTGGTCATCATAGTAGCCGTAGTCACTATCAATTCGTTCCATGCTTTGACTTTTGAGTCCATCAGCAGTAGCTGACAGATATGACGCTCTTCCTTTAAATATTAAAATCAACAAAATTCTACTGCATTTGAGTTTTCGGCATATTAAGATAGCAACGTAATTGATTTAATAATTGTTCGGTAGGAAAGTACGGTTTTACCGTATCTATTATAGTATAATAATTATAGCACGTTACCTTCAAACGACGAAGAAAATTTTGATCCTGAAATTGACTTAGCGCAATTAACATACTTAGCTACCACTCTGTCACTTTTACCGCTAGTTATTTAAAAAAAATTACCATCAATTAACGTAGGCAAATTACACATTCTTACACAATTCAAATCGCAATCTATACTATCTGCCATGTTGTTAAAAACTATTTGTATAAGTTTAAACCGCTTAAAGCGATTGTTGGCTTGGCATAGAAATAGCAGCATAGAAAAAATATGTTATGATTTTGATTTTCAAATATTAAAATAAAATCGAAAATCGTCAAAAAATGATTTCAAATCAAAATCATAATTAAACTTTGCAAAATGATTTCAAATCAAAAATCAAAAATCAGTATTTTGATTTGAAATCATGATTTGAAATCATTTGATTTCAAATCCTACCCAACACTGCGTGGTTGTATAATCTATGCTTTGGCTACTATTGTCTTATATTTTCCTTGCATGTAGTTTCCGTTTTCTTGGTTTTTAGTAAACGAGTTGGTTGCGTCTACGTGTTCTTATTGATACTTGATTATATTATTATTATTATTATTATTATTACGTCGTCAAATAGCAGGGCCAACGGCCACTTACGCCATTTGGATAGCAATATAAACAAAAAAAACAAAAGTGGAAGAAAAAGAAGCAAGAAAGGAGACGCAAAGTGATGGTTCAACCTCAGAGTTCAGGCTACAAAACAAAGGCGAGGAGCAATTGAGAATGCCATGTAAGGAGACGCAAAATGACGGTTCGACTTCAAAGTTTAAGCCACAAAACAAAGGCGAGGAGCAATTGAGAATGTAATGTAGGGTAGATTAATCAGGAATAATTTCCCAGATGTTTCCACTGTATGCCCAGAAAAAAAACTCTGTAGATATGAGAAGTTCGGTGTTGTTGACTTCCATCTCCGACAGGACTGCCAGCCGTTGACGAGAAACCAGGCTAAGTTGTGGGTCAGGAGACAGGACTTGAAACGGGAAAAGGTTGAAGAGTATATAATTTTAGGTGGGAGCGAGTTCCATGGGTTTATCACTCTATTTGTAAAGAAATGTTTCCTGATGTCTCTGGAACACTTCTCCTGTCGCAGACGAAGTGAGTGGCCACGAGTGCGTGTACTCTGGGTAAGTTCTGGGAAGCCTGCAATTTCACAGTTGGCAAAACCATGTATGATATTGTAACAAAAACAGAGGTCATTGATCAAGCGGCGATGCTCCAGAGACATGAGCCCAAGACGTTTGAGTCTGATATTGTACGGTAATTTTCTTAGGTCGGGAAAAGCTCTTGTGAAATATCTTTGTGTGCGTTCGATCTTGTTTATATCTTGTTTATAATGAGGGCTCCAGATGGGGGAGCAATACTCTAAGATGGGGCGGGCATAGATGGTATATGCTCTTGTGAGAAGATTGTGGTCTCTTGAACGAAAACATTTGAGGTGAGAGCTCTATGGACGATATAGTCGATATGTGACCTAGATGTTTGTTTGTTGTTAATGAATACTCCGAGGTCGCGGATGGTATCAATAGGTGATATCTTTTGCAAGCCGATTGAGTATGTAGAAACTGGAGCTTTACAGTGAGATCCTCTGATGGGGCAGTGGAAACATTTTTCGGGGGCTAGTTGAAGTTGCCACGTTTCACTCCACAGCACTAATTTGTTAATGGCTAACGGTAATGATACATTGTCAGGAGGTAATGATGAGTACAATTTGATATCATCCGCAAATAACGTAATCTTCACGGAGGTATCTCGAAATAGATCAGCCACGTCATTAATGTATAAGAGGAATAGGGTTGGACCTAGTACGCTGCCCTGGGGGACACCGCTAATCACGTCAGTCGAGGCAGAAAGGTGACCATTCACTTTCACAGTTTGAGATCGATTTGATAGAAATGCCTTTAACCATAGCAGTAAATCGCCAGAGATTCCATAAGCTTGGAGTTTGACTATATGTTTTTGGTGTGAAACCGAATCAAAAGCTTTTTTGAAGTCGAAGTAGATAACATCGACATGTTGGTTTGATTGAATTGCTTGTGTCCAGTCGTTAACACACTCGATAAGGTTTGTACATGTAGACTTCATCTTTAGGAAACCATGCTGTTCTGGGGTAATAAGATTGTTTTGATGAAGATATGCGAGGATGTCTTTGTTGATTAACTTTTCCATGGCACGACAAGACGAGGAAGTGAGAGATAAGGGCCTATAGTTAGCCACTTCTGATGTTGCTCCTTTTTTTGTGGATCGGTGTGACATGCGCGGAGCTCCAATCGTTAGGCAACATATGTGCATTGAAAGAAACATTGAAGATGTGGCAAAGCGGTATGGCCAGACTTGTTGCACACTCTTTAAGTAAATTGTTTGTATCTGGACCCGACGATTTGGAAGATTTGAGATTACGAAGGATCTGGATGATGTGATCTGGGGTGAAATCGATCTTTTCAAGCGTACTGAATGTACGCGGAGGCATTTCAGTGCTTGTTCCATCGTCAGTAGTGAACACACTGGAAAAGTAATTGTTGAAGGTGTTGGCAATCACCACTGGATCCGACGTTAATGTGCCATCTGATTTCCTAACTTCCTGCAAAGGACAGCATGTTGATAGCTTTCTATTTATAAATTTGTAGAAGCTGCCCATATCGCCACGAGAAATGAGTCCAAGTTCTTGTGATTTGTGATACTCGTCAATCAGTCTCCTAACGTTTCCGGAAAAATGATTGTAAATAATTTTGTCCTTAATTTTCCAACCGACAGTCCATCTTCGAAAAGCCTGAAGTTTGTACCTCTGGACATTAACTATGAGTGTTGGATAGATTGATTTTTGACTTTTAACAGTTTTCCTAACTTGGTTACGTTTTGGACAAAACATGAGTAGGGCATCTCTAACAACAACAAGGAATCTAAACCAACAATCATTTACAGAGAAACAGTATTGAAAAACTATGTTCCAGTTAACTTCGTTAAAATGACTGTTGAGTCTGGCAAAATTTGTTTTGCTTAAGCTAACGCTATTCACGGAGTTTAGAACAGGAAATGGTTTTGAAAAATTAGGCTTGAAGATAATTGTATTATGATCACTATGAGCAATAAGAGAAGACGGTTCAATGTGGGACAGAAACCGATCATCATCCGATAAAATCAGATCTAGAATGTTTGCATTCCGTGTTGGAAAATTCACGAGTTGGTGAAAACCCATCTCATTTATAAATTTCATGTATAAATTGTAAACTTCATTATTTGGATGTGAATGAGTGAGCCAGTTAACATCAGGGAAACTGAAATCACCCATAACACAGATGTGATTTCTATTGCTGCACAGAAAATTTAAACATTGAACACTGTTGATTGCATATTCTGTAGCTTGTGGATTAAAACCTCCTGGTCTGTAGTAAACAATTATTCTGTAGGTTGAAGAATGTATTTGTACGTCAATGCACACTATTTCAATTTGCTCGTATTCCGCAGGAAGAAAAATCTGTTTAACTGGTACTTCCTTTTTTGTAATTACAATTGCACCACCACCACGTGAACCTCTGTCATAGCGAAAAGCTTTATAGCCGCGTGGAAGGAACAAGCCATCAGGTCCTTGATTCAACCATCTTTCCACCAAACCAAAAATATCAATATCGTTCACCTCCAAAAATAAAGAAAGTTCTTCTCGTTTGTTTATTATACTTCTTACGTTTGTAAAAGCCCAACATACGAGTTGTTACAGACCACAAACCACTTGAAGCCATAGTTACCAAGCCACTCTCTAAGGCACCAAAACGTCTATAGGGACTGGTACTACGCACTCAACGAAACAATTACACTCTTGAATACCGCCCAGCTAAAGATATACCGCTAGCAAATGCACTGTCCCGAGTAATACTTAAGCAAACCCACTCAAAAAAAGAAACAGTGACAGAGAATAACGTGACATTCTGTGCAATAAATAACGACGGGCTGGCAGAAATACGAAATTCGACGGACAAAGACGCCAGTCGACAGATCGTCAAAGACATCATTATGAAAGGCTGGCTGGAATCAAAGACAGATATTCCGTGACAAGCCATGCCCGTTTTCAGCTATCGTGATGAACTCTCCCTCCAGGACGGCATCCTGCTACGAGAAGAACTTGTAATCGTGCCAACTGCAATAAGACAAAATATCAAAAAACGCGTTCATGCCGGCCATCTGGAAATAAATTCATGCCTTAAAAGAGCTCGAGATGTGGTATTTTGGCCAGGCATGTCAAGCGAGATCCGACAGTTCGTGGAAGCATGCAGCGTTTGTGCTATCTACAGTGACCGACTTCCCCAGGAAACCATCTTCATGTACGAAACATGTCACCATTCATGGCAGAGACTATTTGGTGACTGTTGACTGCTATAGCTCATTCTTTGAAATTGACTTCCTGTCAGACACCTCGTCAGAATCAGTCATCACCAAGCTCAAACATCACTTCGCTTGACATGGCATACCAGACGTGGTAATCAACGATGGGGAACCACAATACAGCTCTGCCATTTTCAAAAAATTCTCTAAAAGTTGGAATTTCCAGCACGAAGTGACCAGTTCGGGGAACAGCAAAACAAACGGGGCTGCAGAGGCGGCAGTAAAATCTGCAAAGTGAATTCTTAGAAAGTGTCATGCCGCACATGAAGACCCATACCTAGGACTGCTATATTTCAGAAATACTCCCACGGAAGGAAGGAATGCAAGTCCAGCACAGCGCCTACTTGGTCGACAAACGAAGACAACAATGCCGTCCACATTCTCCTTGCTACAGTCTTCAGCACAGTCAACATGATCCTCTGATATCAAACGTAAAGAGAAACGTGCCCAGATTGCCAACCGGGTGAACCAACATAAACATGATCTCAGGCCACTGAGACACCGGGATCACGTCTACCTACAGCCATTAGAACGTTTGCCATTTGCTCTCCCGTTTCCTTTCCCGCTTCCGGTCACTTTCCCGATTCCGGTCGCTTTCCCGCCCCATCTATCTCTTAATAATTTGTAATAACGCGCAATCGGTCACATTATGCAAGACTGGGAAGCAAGTCATGGACTTCTTAATATTAAGAATTCCATTAGCAAGTAATGCCTGTTACGCAATTTTAAGCAGTGCTTTGAAAACGTATGCAATGATCATGTATAGGCACGTTTTATGGGCTAAAATAAGTTATGAAAAAGTGGAAAAGGAAAAATGAGCGCGAGCGGGAACGGAAACGGGAGCAAGAGAGAAAAATAATAAAAACCTCTGAAAACCCCGAGCAACGCCGGGTAACCTCGCTATTTAACTTTAAAAAAAATCTCTACCCTACGAACCAATACGCATATCGCCAATACCATTCCACAGAAATTGCCGTCATCAAAGTGTTCTCTGATGTCCTGGGCGCAGCTGACCACGGAAAATTCACGCTTCTTTCTCTACTAGACCTCTCTTCGGCGTTTGATACTGTCGACCACGGGATACTTCTTTAGAGACTTCATGCCTCATTTGGCCTGAGAGGAACTGCGTTAAACTGGCTGAAGTCCTATTTCAGTAGTATGGTGTTTCGGGTCAAGGTTGGCGACTCAACATCTCTCTCAATTCCTATGTTATGCGGTGTCCCTCAAAGATCTGTTTTAGGTCCAATCTTTTTCTTTTTGTATATCTCTGACCTTAATAACATTATAGCCAGTCATGGGCTGCAGGCTCATTTTTACGCAGATGACACCCATGTTTACGGTTACTGCAAACCCAATCGTGCTGCTGTGCTCTCGTCTCTAGAGTCGACCTGTGTAGACGACATCGATCGGTGGACAACCACACATATTCAGTTTTTTCTACCAGAATTTCTCTACGGCTTCCCAGCGACATTGGCTGGGAAGAAACCATCACAACCCTTGAACAACTATTTGGTCCTAAGAAAAGTTTCTTTCGACGAAGGATTGACTTTAGTCGAATAATTTGTACATCAGGGAGTGATTTTAGCACTTATGGAAATAAGATCATTGCTGCTGCAGAGGCAGCAGAACTTTGAGGAATGTCAGACGAAACACATAAGTGTGTTCAATATGTTGCAGGACTTCAGGCACAAGAACATGTCGAGATACGTTCCAGGCTGTTACGCATGATGGATAGCGAAAATAGCGAAAAACCTATTACAGTCATTGAATTAATAGCAGTGTCTGAACGACTTAAAACTACACTGGATGATACTAAAACAATTGAAAGACCGGATGTAGAAATTCAGGCCATTAACAGATACAGCTCACCTCACCGAAAGCCATTGTCACCACGACATCAAGCAGAGACAAAAACACCATGTCCCATTTGTGGCGGACCACATTGGAAACGAGAGTGTCCTAACGTCAGTCAGACGAGTTCTCCAGATTTTTGCAAATAACGAAAATTTGTATCACGGGATCATCCAAGCTGGAGACAAAATTCTTTTACACACAGAGAAACGAGTGCTTCTAGACAAGACCGAAAAAGCACGTCCTCTACCTCAGGGCAGCCTCAACACCCATGGCCCTAGAGGTGGGGGCATCTGTATCATCTATAAAGACAAATTTAAAGCAACGTCTAAAGACATTGGTGAGTTTTCTACCTTCGAATACCTCGCCACATACTTCAGACTTCAGCACAACTTCAATATTCTCGTCCTTTCCATTTACCGCCCCGGGTCCGAGACAGTCTGCAAAACATTTTTTGCTGAATTTGCTGATTTACTCGCCACATTAGCTAAATTCAACTGTAAAATTCTAATCCTTGGCGACATCAACCTCCATCTTGACAAGCCAGACCAACCTAACACTAAGCACTTCCACCGACTGCTGTCTTCACACGGTCTCGAACAATTAGTGCATGAGCGTACTCATGATCGTGGCCACACTCTCGACGTCGTCATTGTCCGCATGCTCGATACACTCATCTCTAATCTTCATACAGCTCCACCATCTTTATCCGACCACTCAATCATCAAATTCGAACTTAACCATCAACCTCCACCATTAATCTTTGAGACAGCTGAGAGTCGATTTTTTGCTCAATTTAACATGTCAGCCTTCCAGGCTGATCTCCTTGCTTCCGAACTCTAGCAGCTTACTTTCTCTCAAGAAGTCAAAGCAGCAGATAAACTTTTCTCCCTATACGATTCCACCATGGAGGAATTACTTAATAGACATGCTCCTCTTAGAAAAATAACAAAACGTAAAATAACTGGCTGCTCTTGGTTTGATAGTGAATGCATGATCTCCAAACGTTCCACCCGTCGTCTTGAACGCCAATCTACCAGAGATCCTCTTAACGTCATAAAGAAGCAGCGTTGGCGATCTCAGATTAAAAGCCAGAGGAGACTCTTTCAATTCAAGTGCTCTAGTTACCTTAAACAGCGCATCGAAAACGTTCAAGGTGATGGTCGAACTCTCTGGAGATCATTCCATTCGCTCCTCACTCCAACTTCAGAAACCTCATCATGGATTTCACCCGATGATCTACTTGACTTTTTTGGAAATAAGATTGTTGACATACGTGACTCGACCAAAAACTTCGACCCGCCGGATTTCGCAATCAATGCACCGTTTTTTCCTGGTTTTGATGCTTTTGAAAAAGTGTCTCCTGATGATGTAACTAAACTTCTCATCGATTCCACAACAAAGCAGTGCGAGCTCGATTCTGCCACTGTGCATCTACTAAAAACCATGCGCCTCACTTTTGCTCCAATTCTTGCAATGTTAATAAACTCCTCACTTTCCCAGACTAATCTGCCTAAACCTCACAAACGTGTCATCATTTGCCCACTACTAAAAAAACCTGGCCTTGATCCCTCTGACCCTGCCAACTACCGCCCTATTTCTACCTTATCGTTTATTTCTAAACTACTGGAACGAGTCGTTACCGTAAACTTTCTAACTATATTGAAATACATAAACTACTTCCTCCTACTCAATCTGGATTCAGACGTTATCACTCCACAGAAACAGCTGTGGTTAAAGTTTATAACGACATTGTCCTTGCCCTTGATTCCGGATTCATAACCGCTCTCTTAATGCTTGACTTTAGTGCTGCTTTCGACTGTGTCGATCATGCCATTCTTTTTTCAATCCTTGAATTACAGTTTGGTATAACTTCTGCCGCTCTTCAGTGGTTAATCTCTTTTCTCTCTAATCGTTCTCATAAGGTTCGTCTTGGTGAGCAAACCTCCAAAAAGTACGATGTTTCTTTCGGTGTTCCCCAAGGTTCAATCCTTGGACCCCTTCTTTTCATTCTCTACACTTCTTATATTGTCAACATCGCCTCTCGACACGAAGTTCTTATTCACCTCTATGCTGATGACACCCAGCTATATATTCAACTTGCCACACATGACAACTGCCTAGCTAAAACAAAGCTTGCAAACTGTTTCGTTGAAATTCAAAAATGGTGCTCAGCCATGCGCCTGAAGCTCAATACTTCTAAAACAGAACTCATCTGGTTTGATCGAAGGCCTCAGCCCACATCCATGAGTTCAGGCTCTATTATTATCGGTGACTGCACGATCTCGTCTTCGAATGTTGTTCGTGATCTCGGAGTGTATCTTGACTCTGGTTTGTCAATGACCCACCATATCTCCGCCATTACAAGGGCCTGCTACTTCCATCTACGCCGAATTCGTCAAGTGAAGCGCTGCCTTAACGAGCAGTGCATTCGTACCCTAGTCCAGGTTTTTGTCATCTCAAGAGTAGACAACTGCAACTCAGTGCTGACAGGTCTACCATCATCGTCCTTAAAACCCCTTACTTCTCTACTCCATGCGGCCGCTCGGCTTGTCAAAGATCTCGGTCCCCGAGACCACATCACCCCAACTTTACGTCAACTTTATTGGCTACCTATCCCTGCTAGAATAAATTTTAAAATATGTATTTTAATGTTTAACATATTCTCTGGATTTCTCCCTCCTATCTGTCATCTCTCGTTTCGCCATGCTCGTCGCTCCCTGCAAGGCGGCGTCATCGTTCTACTAGCAGGGACGACTTCGTCTCTGTCCGGTCTCGTCTCCAATTTAGAAACAGAGCTTTTGCCATCTCTGGCCCAACTCACTGGAACAGCTTGCCTGTACATATTCGCCAATCTAAAGACGCTACTCAATTTAAAACTAAATTAAAAACTTATCTCTTTAGTAAGTTCTTTGACTAGGAGATATTGTCGAACTGCGCGCTTTTGCGAAAGACTTGTTTTTTATAAGGGCGCGTTATAAATTTTACTTTGTATTGTATTGTATTGTAGACAACGGAAATGAAATCAAACAGTACATTGAAGTCATCATCAACGATAGACCGATTCAACTTCGGTTAGATACAGGAGCCGAAGTGACTCTCATCTCTCGTCCAACATGGATAGCCATCGGTCGCCTCAATCTTACCACAGCGACGGCCAATCTAAGCGCAGCAAATGGTCAACCCGTGAAGACCGAAGAAATGTTTGAGACAAAATTTACCGTTGCAAATAAGTAAGGTCAAAAGTACCATGGTCGGGGTACTGTTTACGTCACAGATTCAAACGACCTCATAGGAATGCCATGGATAAAACAACTTCCTGACTTTAAAAAACTGTTAGAAAACTATTCTGTCATGGAAATACGGATCTTCAACACAGACGTGGAACGCACAGCCATTACAAACAAATTAAAACACAAATACGCTGATGTGTTCCGACCGGAACTAGGACTGTGCACAAAAGTTTCAGCTTCCTTACAGCTTAAACCTGGCGCACAACCCATATTTAGAAAGAAACGCCCTGTTCCTCATGCCGCTTAAGAGCAATTGGATAGCAAAATTAACCGGTTACTAAAAGAAGGAATAATCTCTCCCGTGGATCACTCTTAGTGGGCAGCACCCATAGTTGCTGTCGTAAAGCAAACGGCTCCATCCAATTTTGTGCAAATTTTTCAGCGGGCTTAAATGACTCACTGATGCTCCATAGACACCCGTTACCTACCATGGATGACGTTTTCACAAAACTAAATGGAGGGACAGTTTTATCCCAAATAGATTTTGCAGAAGCATACCATCAAGTAGAAGTGACGGAAGAATGTAAAGAGCTCTTAACAATCAACACTCATAAAGGTTTGTTTCGTTATAACCGTCTACCATTTGGTGTGAAATCAGGACCAGGTATTTTTCAAAAAATCATAGACACTATGATTAATGGTCTAGATGGCGTTGCCGCCTATTTAGATGACGTCATCGTCACGGGACGGACATTAGAAGAACACAACACGAACTTAGAGGCTTTATTTGACCGAATTTTAAATTATGGCTTCCGGATTAGAATTGAAAAATGCCACTTGTTAATGACGGAAATCACGTACTTGGGAAATGTAATCTCAGCTGCAGGCCGTCGTCCCAACCCCAAAAAAATCGATGCAATAATTCATATGCCTCCACCCAAAGATGCTGGACAGGTCCGTACTTTTCTTGGACTGATCAACTATTACAGCTCATTTGTACCACGCATGAGAAATCTAAGAGCACCCCTAGACGCCCTTTTAAAAAAAGACACTGTGTTCCAGTGGTCTGAAAGCTGTCAATGGGCATTTGACAAAAAAAAAATTTATTATCCGACTTTCTGTTAACCCATTACAACCCCAACCAACCAATTGTAGTTGCAGCCGACGCATCAGAATACGGCATTGGAGCAGTGATATCGCACAGATATAGTGATGGAACAGAAAAGGCAATTGCACATGCTAATAGAGCTCTCGCTCCAGCAGAAAAGAAATATGGGTAAGTAGAAAAAGGTCTAGCACTAGTTTTTCGCGGTCAGAAAGTCTCACCGTTATATTTATGGACGCCACCGTACTCTATTAACAGACCATCAACCTCTACTTGCCATTTTTGGCAATAAAAAAGGCATACCATCATATACAGCAAACAGACTCCAACGCTGGGCTCTAACACTGCTTGCTTATGATTTCAAAATTGAATACTGCAGAACCACGTCCTTTGGACAAGCTGACACACTTTCGCGCCTTATAGGCCCACATAAAACATCAGAAGAAGACACATTGATATCAACTATCAATCAAGATATAAAATCCTTGTACATCAATGCCGTCAAACAACTTCCAGTCTCAAATAAAGAAATCTGTGACGCAACTGTAAACGTAGAGGAATATGCTTTCTAGAGATTCGTAACGTTAAAGTCGAAGTTATTTATAACACAATATTTCTCGAATTTATTTTAACTTTATTATTCTTCTTTGAATATAATCTTTCACTTGACTCTAAACTGAATTATCTCACTTTGTTAGAAGTTCGCCCGGTTCTGACAAATCTTTTGATAATTCCAATTTCTCTTTGCAGCACGTCTTTTCTAACTTTTATTATCTCTCGAACACTCAACTTTAACACACTGTCTAAATTCTAAAAATTCATACACAAAATAATATTTTTAATTGTAATATTAACAATCCGGAAAAAGATATATATATATATATATATATATATATATATATATATATATATATATATATATATATATATATATATATATATATATATATATATATATATATATATATATATATATATATATAAATTCCGAGATAAAAAAAATAATAAACACACACACGTACACACACGCACGCACAAACACAAATACATATATATAAAAAACATATATATATATATATATATATATATATATATATATATATATATATATATATATATATATATATATATATATATATATATATATATATATATATATATATGACTTATTGTTTCAACATATCCAATCATTATAAAATGCACACATAATAAAATAAAATAAACAAATATTATGAAAATACTTAAGATGAATCATCTTCATCTTACATATCCCCCCTCTTCGAAAAAAGAAACGCGTCAGCGTTTCTTGATTACATCGTCACTCTCTTTACGACTAAGAAAGTCAGCACCGATGTTCTCCTTGCCTTTGAAATAGTTTACTTTCAACTTATTCTCAATCTCTATCTCTCTGCGTGCTGTGTCAACAGGGCGGGCATCTCCGAAAATTGCCGAATTCAACTTTCCATATTTCCCCACCCCTCCATTTTGGCCTCTAGGCAGAAGATTGAGCCTTGGTCTTTCTTTTGGCGGATTCAAAGCCTGAACTTTTGCCTCAACCTTATTTCCTACCTTTGAAATGGCAGACGTGTTTCTTTCCTTGCTTTGATACAGCTCCGAGTTAGCCGACGATTTTCTATAGTTAACCCGAACATTCCTCTGAGTGCTGTCGTAGTTGGAAGCGGATTTCTGTGGTTTCCGACCAAAGCGTTTTCCTGCAGCCATTGCATCAAAACCTCTTACCCCTTCAACATTTCCCAGCACGAGATCGCAAAGTAGGTTTTTCATGCACACCACCTCTCTGGTTCCTCTGAACCAGTCTGTTTTGATTTTTACCACTGCTGTTGGAGCCACCCGAACTGTGCCGTCGATCAAAACACAGGGTCTTGTTCTTCCGGTCATCTGACGCGGGTGCACTAATGATTCCTTTACCATTATGGCAGTACAGCCAGTGTCCCTCAAAACTTTTACCGGTTTTCTGTTCACAAACCCTCTGGTTAATTTAAACTTTTCTCTTGAGTGAAAACAACCATCCGCTATTACCGGTGAAAAGCAGCCACATTTTAATTGGACCTCATTCATTTTACCTTCCATCACCATGGCCGCGCATGCATTCACTACTCCAGAGTCTTTGCATGGTGGTGTCAAGTTGGCCTCTCTACGCGCTTGGCACATGACTGGAGTTGCTTGAGTGCCTTGACTGTAGTCCCTCGCCAAATGTCCAGCTTGATGACAATCCTTTGCCATATAGCCCAGCTTATTGCAATTGTAACAGCGTGGTCCAGCCATTCCCGAGTCAATGTCTGGTTGACTACGATTTCCGCTAATCCTGCTTGTGTTTTCGACTTTTGCCAAGCTTTTGACTGGGTGAGCTTGATTGTACTTGTTGACCCAGCAACTTAACTCATTGACGTCACCGCTTTCTTTCTCCAACAAATATTCAGCCATTCCCGACGGACACTTTCCAAAAAACTGCTCTTTTAGAAACAAAAACAAATAGTTTTTTGTACCCGCGAGATCCACCCAGCGCCTGAGGTAACTATCTAGACGCACCAGATACTGTTCCCAAGTCTCTTCTGGTTTAAGCTTTGACTCTCGAAACTTTATGCGGTAGTCTTCTGCCGACTTCCCAAAACGGCAAAGGAGTGCCTCTTTTACCGACTCGTAATCCTGCATCTGACTATCGCTGAGTTGGCCAAACACTTCCAATGTCTTCGCGCTCAGCAGAGAACCCAGAAGCATTCCCCAACCCTTTTTTAGGTGATCATTTGCCGTGGCCAATGCCTCAAAACGGAGCAGAAAAGTGTCCACGTCGTCACCTTCCGAAAACTTTGGATATGGAATCTTTGTTACCTCTACCGTCGGCTTTGGCTCTTTTTTTGTTAGGGCTTCCAATTCCAGCTTCTTCAATTCTAAATCATGTTGACGTTGAGCTATTTTATCTTCACGTTCACGTTCTTGTTGAGCTATTTTATCTTTCCACTCCTGCTGAGCCTTTTTTTCTTCCCGCTCTTTTTGTCGCTCGGCCCGCTCTCGACAGTCTTCGACATACTTCAACAGCGCCCCACCAGAAAAGCCAAGCTTCTCTCCGTTTGCTATATATTCAGCATCAGTGGACATCTTTACCAAACCAAAAAAATTCGGTCACTTGTGATCAAATAACTTCAGAAAATATATTTACGGATGAAAATGCGAAAATACGTCGGGGTCACCAATGTAAACGTTGAGGAATATGCTTTCTAGAGATTCGTAACGTTAAAGTCGAAGTTATTTATAACACAATATTTCTCGAATTTATTTTAACTTTATTATTCTTCTTTGAATATAATCTTTCACTTGACTCTAAACTGAATTATCTCACTTTGTTAGAATTTCGCCCGGTTCTGACAAATCTTTTGATAATTCCAATTTCTCTTTGCAGCACGTCTTTTCTAACTTTTATTATCTCTCGAACACTCAACTTTAACACACTGTCTAAATTCAGAAAATTCATACACAAAATAATATTTCTAATTGTAATATTAACAATCCTGAAAAAGATATATATATATATATATATCTATATATATATATATATAAATTCCTGGATAAAAAAAATAATAAACACACACACGTACACACACGCACGCGCGCACACACACACACGCACAAACACACATACGTATATATAAAAAATATATATATATATATGACTTATTCTTTCAACATATCCAATCATTATAAAATGCACACATAATAAAATAAAATAAACAAATATTATGAAAATACGTAAGATGAATCATCTTCATCTTACAGCAACAAAAACAGACAATGAGTTAAATCCCCTTCTCTAATATGTCAAAACAGGAAAGTGGAACGAAAACAAAGCACTGAAAACTAGCAAACTCGAACTCTTAAAAAAAGAAATAACGATACATGAAGACTGTTTACTGTTTATTCTTTGGTTCTCGAAAAATCATCCCTCAGGTTTTGCAAAAACGAGTACTTCAAATGCTTCACAAAAGCCACCCGGGTATTACTCGAATGAAGATAATTGCCCGAGAACACGTTTATTGGAGCGGCATTGATAAAGACATAGAAAACTGGACACGCAGCTGTTTTTCATGCCAACAAGAGCAGCTAAATCACCCATAAAACACACTTTATGTTCTTGGCCAAAAGAAACCAAACCCTGTAGTCAAATTCACATCGATTATGCTGGACCGCTCCATGGAAAAATGTATCTCGTAATGGAGAAATAATAGAGATGGCAAACAGCACCACATAAAACACGATAAATGCACTCCAGCGGATCTTTGCACAATTTGGATTGCCTGAAACAATTGTCAGTGACAACGGCACACAATTCACCTCAACTGTTTTTCATGAATACTGTGCAGAAAACGCGATCAAACACGTGAGATCATCACCATTTCACCCACAATCCAATGGCCAGGCCGAACTATTTGTAGACACTTTCAAAAAAGCTTTGATTAAATTAAGAAATGACGGAACTTCCAAAGAATCTCTTCAAGCATTATTTATTCAGGTACAGAACCACTCCCTGCACTTCATCGCCGAACGGTCTCTCTCCAGAGGAAAATTTCCTAGACAGACAATTGCGTTCGGTCTTAACCGAATTACATCAGAAAAACATCAAACATTCAACACCTCGATCAAATGACATGGAGAAACAGTTCAACCGCCATCATGGGGCACGACCTCGACAGTTCCAAAACGGTGAATTGGTGTTTGTTCGCGATTATCGACCGGGACCTGTCACGTGGATACCAGGACAGATTGTTCGTAGAAGGTGAAGAGTTCTGTAAGATACATTCGTAAAAGGAATGGTCTGGAAGCGCCACATCAACCAGTTACGTCCACGTCAAGAATCGAAGTTTACGACAACACTACTCGAAACATTTGACTTACCTTATCAGAATACAAGACAAGGAGAAAATGCCACAACTGCCGAACCTGGTCAAACGGTGGAAAAGAACGTTAACACAAAAAGAGGCATTCTGAAAGGTCAAGATTCAGACTGTTTAAAAAAATCTGTTCATTTTCAGCTAGTCACCGAACACCAGCCAGAACAGCCTACACTAGACTTTGCAGCAACGCCATTCCCTTCTACTGTAAACTCAGAATCAGTAATACCACGTTCACCGTCATCATTACAACTGAGGAGTTCTGATAGACAACGACACGCTCCATCTCGACTTGTAATGAATCACCAAAGCAAGTCATACACCAGCGGTGTCTAGCTTATCTCCCCTTCCTATATTCATACACACACCTACAACTACAGCTATTCACCTCGTCCAGCTATCTCACCTTTCAGTTGTCGCGTTCATGCTTTAGCGCTCACTCGTTTACTTAATTTAAAGTAATCTCGTTTTCTGCACTCTAATGGAATTTAATTTAATTTGTTTCGAACTCTAATTTAATTTAATTTAACTTGTTTCGATTCGTCGCCCGTTTCTTATTTTACGTTGACTTTTTGTTTATTACTTTTGGCTCCGAAGATGGAAAAGGATTTCCGAAACTGCAGTAAGCCTAATAAAACATCTAAAACAAGTCTCACGTCTTTCAACTACCGCAAAATCGAGGGCACCATAAAAAAATTGATAAACGCTAAGTGGGCCATAGTTTTCAACGGAGTGTGTTTAAAAGAAAATATAACGCCAAACTACGCTCGAAATAAATATATATATATATATATATATATATATATATATATATATATATATATATATATATATATATATATAAGTTGCTTGCATTTAGGCGAGGCGGTGTTGCCGTAGACACGTGGGTTCGATTCCTAGTAGAGTCTTATATATATATATATATATATATATATATATATATATATATATATATATATATATAATATATATATATATATATATATATATATATATATATATATATAATATATATATATATATATAATATATATATATATATATATATATATAATATATATATATATATATATATATATAATATATATATATATATATATATATATATATATATATATAATATATATATATATATATATATATATGGATAAATCAAATACATACGTTATCATGAATAGAACCGACTATTTTCACAGCATTGACGGGATCTTATCAGATAAAACTAAATTTAGCAAAATCACACACAATACAACAGCAGAAATCAAAATAAGGGCTAATAAACTCATCGTTGACGCTAACCTACAACTTCAACAAAAACGTATTTCTCAGATCATTGGTGAATATGATCCTGGCTATATCTACGGCAACGTAAAGACACACAAACCGGATATGCCGTTAAGACCAATCATTTCACAATGCCCAAATCCCATATATTCTTTAGCCAAATTTCTCAACTCATTGATTGCTCCTTACTGTCCAAACTCGTACAGCTTGAAGTCTACGTCCGACTTCGTCGACCTGGTCCAAAATTGCACTCATAATTCCGGCACCATGGCAACTATGGACGTTGAAAGCTTGTTCACCAACGTTCCTGTTAAAACTACAATCGATATTATTTTGCAACACGTTTATGGCCACACTACTCTTGATCCTCCAACACTTTACAAAACAATCTTAACCCAACTCCTGGAAATATGCACAACCGCCGTGCCTTTTCAACACCCTAATGGCGACCTCTACGTTCAAACCGACGGAATTGCCATGGGATCCCCACTCGGACCGTCATTTGCAGAGTTTTACATGGGTCACGTCGAAAACGCAGTGTTCAACAATCAACTCAAGCGACCTCATCTGTACGCACGTTACGTCGACGACATCTTTGTAATGGTAGACAGCCCAAGCGTCCTACTGGAACTGAAGAACGCGCTTGAAAGCAATAGTGTACTTAACTTCACCTACGAACTTTGCAACATACAGCACCAACTCCCCTTTCTTGATGTTCTTGTCTCCCAACTGGAAAATAAACTTCATCTCGACATTTACACTAAACCTACCTTGGGTGCTACCACTTTGAACGGTGACGGATTCTGCCCCGAACAGTAAAAAAATTATCATACCTACATCAAGCATACAAAGTTACAGAAGACTGGTCCCATTTTCACCAAGAACTTCAACAAATTAAGCAACTGTTGATCAACAACAACTTTTCGAATACTCTAGTTGATAGCACAGTGAAATCGTTTCTTCACAAAAAGTACCACTCGATCAACAACACGGACTCTCCAACACAAACAACTGTTGCACTACATTATCGCGCTCAAATGCACGATAACTACAAAACCGATGAATCAATTCTTCGAAACATAATACGGTCCGAAGTCTCTCCAGTCGACCCAACCAGTAAAATCCAGTTCTTGATTTACTACAAAACTCGCAAAACTCATAACCTCGTCGCTCCAAATAACCTTATCCGTCCGACCCTTCTTAAAAAAACTAACGTTGTGTATGAGTTTCGCTGCCCTTTCGAACACAAAGAGGTCGCCACATACATTGGTCACACCAGAACGACCTTATCTAGGCGGCTAACCATGCACATACAGGGTGGCAACATTCAGTATCATTTCCTTACCAATCATGGAGTTGCGCTCACGAGGACCATCACCGACCCCAACACTCGCGTTCTCATTTCCTCAGATGATCCGACTCGGCTAAAGATCCTTGAAGCACTATATATATTAAGAAATCAACCCAATATGAATATTCAAGACGACCATTTCGATCAGACCTTGCAACTGTTCGATCACAATAATGGACGCCAGCATTTTCCACAAGGACCGAGCACACTCCTCGGTCGTCCGACTTCTAGTACAGCGCAAACTACGGGTCCTTTACTACATGGCTACAGACTAGGAGAGCCTAAACCGAGTTTCACTAACATAAAAATAAACATAAACGAAATGATGGGCGCAAACTATATGTCTCTCTGCCCATATCTAGAATTATATAAAATATTGTTCATATATATATATGTTCTATAAATAAATGTATGTCTATATTATTAATAATCCTTTTTATAGTCATACATTATATCACTTATTTCAAAATGACAGTCGATTAGTCTTTTAAATTCATTAACGTGTTCGGCTTCTATGATTTTCGAAGAGAGGTTGTTCCAAATTGCAGTCGATCTGGTCAGGAAGAAATATTTTCTGCAGTTGCCGGTGAATCTTTGTGTTTCCAGTTTGAATTTGTGACCTCTTGTTCTTCTTTCTTCTGATATATTTATATTAGGAAAACACAGACGTCCTTCTTTGTCTTGAATAAAGTTGTAGAGCATGATTAGGTCCCCCCTCAGTCTTCTGTACTTTAAACAAGGAAGCTTCAAAATTCTCAACCTGTCTTCATATTTTAATCCCTTGCATGCCTTGACCATTTTTGTTGCTCTCTTCTGGACTCTTTCAATGGCATCTATGTCTTTTTTCTTCCATGGTGACCACACACTGACTGCATACTCCAATCTGGATCTAACCAAAGCTTTGTAAATCAAACGAACAAGTACTAGCCCCTAAAAACCAAACCGAGACCAATAAACACGAAACAGGCGTTGACTCCGTCGACACTCACCGTCCACTAGGACAACACGCCATCAGTCTGCAAAACAACACTTCAGATCAACAGATCGCCGCCTGCAACAGCTCTTCCGAAAATACTATGATTTGTCATAATACCCTGGCGCCTGATAATCCATGCCACTCTATTGTCGACGTTTCTTCAACCAAAGATTGCTCTAAAGATAACCTTTAACACGATCGCTCCCCCTCCAAAAACGTTAACGACTCCGATTTAATTGCCTATCACAGCGACACTCAACCGCAACAATACGTCACCACTCAACCGTCCCACGATTCCTCACCAGCCCTTAATAATGTAAGTTCGCCTAATAAACACATCTTTCCTGATATCATTAATAATCCTAATATTACTTTTCTTCGAAAACGAGATAAAAAAGATACCGATAGAGATTGATTCTTCATTCTTTTCCTATACCGTGTAACAATAGTTATGTCGTGTTTCGAGTTTATTAGACAAACAAAGTCCGCTGACAACGATATACTAACAATACTAAAATAATCAGAACAGGAATGAGTACTTGACACGAGACCAGACTGTGTGTTGAATGATCTTGATTACCACAGCCATGCTAATCAGCTGTACAACCAAAGATAAGAAATACGCTGATAATAATAAACATAGATAAATCTAATTAATATAAATATTAATATATAATATTTAACAATATAATATGTAACAATATTACACCTCCCTCCCAAGCTAGTCAAACCCATAGCGCTTGGGAGGTCTAATTTGACGTCCATATCTGGTTTCCCTGGAACATCCTGGAACAGGTGGCTCAGGAACAGAAATGGCAGGAGCTGGTGGAACTGTAGAGCCTTCAACGTCTGGAGTCATCTGCTTGTCTTCACTGGTGCATTGTGTTGGAATTTGTGCCAAATGTAAATTACCTGAAAAATACTCTTTAGTTGGAAAAATAAACCTTCTGTTTCTGATAAATTCATGCCCATCAGCTGTGACTATTGTGTATCTTCTAGGATTATTGACCGATTTGATTTTTCCTTGTCTCCAACTATTATTGATGCGGAATCTGACTGGTGTATCTGGAACAAGAAGCTGATGTTGTGTGGAATGACGAGCATCGTGAAAAACCTTGGTTTTCTGTTGGCATTGAGTTAAACGCTCCTTAGCATCTCTAATGACTTCAGGTTTCAGCTTTCTGGTCACAATTGGAAGAGCATCTCTCAAACGTCTGCTGAACAAATTCTGAGACAATTTTCTTTCTGGTATGTTCAGAGTTACTAATTTGTACTTTTCACAAAAATGTTTACCTAGGAGAGGTTCTGATTTGCCATTCACGACATAGAAATCACCTTGAAGTAACTGATTGTTGCATGGATGCAATAAATTCAGTTCAACAACTCCCAATGGCTTTAAATATTTGTAAACCCTATAAGGTTTCAAAACAACAGATGTCTTTCTTAGACTAAAATGCTTCAATTTCTTAAGTTCTATGTGACTAATGGTATTTACATCTGCACCTGTGTCCAATTTGAACTCTATTGGTGGTCCATTAACAACACTAAACACACACGACCATTTGAGAGATTTGTTAACAGAATCAAAAGAATTAATTTCAATAACCTTCTCAGTTTCAGTTTCAACAAAATTTGCTTCCTTTGGAGACCGACACACACTTGCGAAGTGGTTCTTCTTCTTGCAATTGTGACAAGTCTTCCCTCTGGCTGGACAAGTTGATTTGTGAATTTGGCCACAATTATTGCACTTTTTCTGAAAAACTTTTTGTGAATTTTTAGAAAACTCCATACTATTTACTTCGTATGTGTTGTCTTTTTCAATCGATTTAAAATTTGATTGGAGTGTTTCCATTGTGCTGGCAATTTTAGCAACATTATCTAATGAAATGTCAACTTCTCCCATTATTCTCATTTTGGTGACTTTATCTGGATGAGTGAAAACGAACTTATCTCTGATCATCTCCTCTGGGTCCTTGAATTCACAGTTTCTAGAAGCAATTTTCAAGCGCTCCAGAAATTCGATTGAAGATTCTTCAGAGTTTCGTGTGATATGGTAAAATACGAATCTTTCAGTCAACAGATGTCGTTTTGGCGAGCACCTCTGTTCAAATCTTTGAAGAACGACGTCGTGCTTTAGTTTGTCCTCCTCTCTTTCCCAATCCATGTCATAATACATGGAATTGGCAGCTTCTCCAAGGGCACTTAACAGAAGAGCCACTTGTCGGTGCTCTGGTAACTGGTTGCCGTCGCAAAGTTGAAAGTATGTTGTATACCCACATCGCCAGCGTCTCCATTCCTCAGCAAGGTTTGAAGAGCTGATGTCGAGCGGAGGCGGTTGCCTAATGCTGAAGGTAGATGCCACGTTTTGTTGACGAGAAATGAATTTCTGCAGCGTTTCAAACAATTCATCTTTAACCCCTGTAGACTGCGCCATGTCGTGTTTCGAGTTTATTAGACAAACAAAGTCCGCTGACAACGATATACTAACAATACTAAAATAATCAGAACAGGAATGAGTACTTGACACGAGACCAGACTGTGTGTTGAATGATCTTGATTACCACAGCCATGCTAATCAGCTGTACAACCAAAGATAAGAAATACGCTGATAATAATAAACATAGATAAATCTAATTAATATAAATATTAATATATAATATTTAACAATATAATATGTAACCATATTACAAGTTATATTTCATTTATAGTTACAAACCTCATTTTACCATATATTACTAAATATTTTCAATAATTTCTCATTTCACCTTTTAATAACAACTTTCGCCCCATCATAGCAACATACTTACTAACTACACTTGCTTCCATTCATGTTACCTAAGTTGTTTACATTTCAGTTGTGCCCTTCGACGTTTTGATTTCTGTTCTGTTTTTTGCATTTATGGTACGTGGTACGTTCATTTTATTTTGTTAAACAGTTACTTTATTTTCGGGCTCTGAGGATTGAAAAAAGTTTTCCGAAACTGCAGTCAGCCCATGTCCAGTTAATAATAAAATGACTGACTTCAAAAATTGTCTTTCGTCTTCTAAGTTACGATTTATTGAGGCTTTGTCGCGAAAACTGATAAACGCATAATGGGCCATTATTTTTAATGGAGCGTGCCTTAAGGAATATATATATATATATATATATATATATATATATATATATATATATATATATATATATATATATATATATATATATATATATATATATATATATATATATATATATATATATATATATATATATATATATATATATATATATATATATACTCAGACAGTTTCAAATCAACAGGCTCCAATCCATTCTCCGAGCAGCCGCTCGTCTTGTTCTTCAGCTGCCCGGCTGGTCTCCCGTATCAGATCTCATGCGGACGCAACTTCACTGGCTTCCTTTCCCGCAGAGAATTCAGTTCAAGTTGGGTCTGATGGTATACAAGTGCCTCCACCACACGGCTCCGGTCTACCTGCAGCAATTGTGTGTACCGATCTCAACGCTTGCCGGTCGGTCCCACCTTCGATCGGCGGCGGCTGGCGACTTGTTCGTTCCATCGTCAAAGACAACGACTCTCGGCAGGCGCGGATTCTCCACTGCTGGTCCAGTTGTTTGGAACAGCCTATCTGCTGACCTGAGGAATCCAGCTTTGGACATCGGCGGTTTCAGGAAGCTGCTTAAGACCGAACTTTATTCCTAAATTTATGATTTGACGCGACGCGCTTTTGTGACTTTTTAAAAAAAGCGCATTATAAATATACATTTAATAATATATATATATATATATATATATATATATATATATATATATATATATATATATATATATATATATATATATATATATATATATATATATATATATATATATATATATATATATATATATATATATATATATATATATATATATATATTCTTTTAAACAGGCTCTATTAAACACAATTGACCACTTAACATTAGTCATCTTTCTTAGCAAGTTTTTAAAGCCCTTTTCGTCCATTTGAAATGACGAGACATATATTGAAGAATTTATTGGTTAAAATAAATAAATGATAAAACGATCACGGTTAACTGGCCAGTTTCAGCTATAAAAAGCCATCTTCAGAACCCTATGTTAAACAATAAATTAAATATTAAATATTATAAAAGTTGAAAGGGAAGAGTTAAAAATCAGAAATACTTAGGCTTAGACTGATAGACATTTAATTAGAGCTAGGCTGAATCAGTTTTCGGTTAATAAATTAATACGGCTATTGATAGATGGAACACATTGAAATTTAGGTTAAAAAAACAGAAGGAAAAAAAAGCGACCACATTAAATGAGTTACAAAGAGCGAAACTCACTTTGAAATTAAATAGAGTTCGAGGAAAAGTAGCCCAACAAAATCGATGATATTTTTTCAATAATTTAGAACTAAATAAGTAATTAAAACACAGGAAAGACAAGTTAAAACACGTTAAACGCTCGATAGGTGAAAAATGTAACCATACAGAGCGGCGTTGTACGACTTGTGAACAACACAAAGAACGACAAGCACGGGCACAAAAATATTAGAAGTTCTTTGTGTTGTAAGTGCCTTAAGTATTCCAGCTTCAAGTTCACCAGTAGAACGTGTGTTCACTGTGTTCAGCCACGGCGGAATAATTTTAAGACCCCCTAGGACTAAGATGTCGGACTCTAAACTGTCGTCGCTAATTTTTCTGAAATGTAATAGTTTTTTGATGTAGAATAAACTATTATTTTGTTGACTTTAAAAAGTACTCGAAAAGTACTCGTTAAAAATTTCTTGTACTTGTACTCGTACTTGTACTCGAGACCTCAGTACTCGTACTCGTACTCGTACTCGATAACTTGATACCATGGTACTCGTACTCGTACTCGATACCATGGTACTCGTACTCGTACTCGTACTCGATACCATGGTACTCGTACTCGTACTCGTACTCGTACTCGGACCATAAGTACTCGCAACATCTCTGATAAATACATATACACAAATTAACATAATAAGAGATAATAAAATAAGCTATTTACACAAATATACGTAAGATGAGCCATCTTCATCTTACACTGTTTGACAAATTTCTGAGATCCTCTGATCACATGGTTCTGTTTCAGAAATATCAGAAAAATGTTTTAATGACAATGTTTATTCTTTTTATTTTTTTTCAAGTTATTGTAATTTTAATCATGAACTACCTTATTTTATTTCTAAATCTCTTTTTAATTGTTTAAGCAAAAATTATATAAATACATTAGAAAAAATAAAGAATACGAAGGAAAAATTAAAAAATTTAAAGTTAATTTGTTGTGGTTTTTTTATTAAAACTTGCTTGTCAACAACGCTTGGAACGTAAATAAGGAAAACAAATTAATGGGAAAACCTCTTGAAAGTGTTATAATGCTGATACAGCATGGCCCACGCGTGTTCACTTGGTTTTGAGTTGGCTGTCCTGGTATATTAAGAAGTCCATGGTTCTAGGACATTTCAATATTTTAAAGCAGGCTTTAAAACAAACTCTGTTCTTAAATTTACATATGAACTTTGCGGAAACAATGGTTCAATCTCCTTTCTTGATATGTGACTGCTTGAAATTGTATTTACCTACAGTTTGTACGAACAGCTGAAGGCAGTTTTTACTAGTCTTATCTTAGCTTGCTTCGTCACGTTAATTGGACCCATAATCTAACTATTTTTATTTCCCAATTTTAAACCCCTTCCCCGTCATTCAATGATTCTGAAATTTAACACACATTTTTAATTTTGGTGGTAGTATTTCTGTGAATTTTTGCGGATTTTTCCCATGACTAGATTTAATTTAATTACTCTCGGATAATTGGGATAAGTCGGATAAGTAGGATAAGACTAGTTTTTAAAAAGTGTTTTTAAATGCTTCACTTGCTTCAATTTTTTTAATCAATTGTCTTTTGATCGTTTGATCTTAAGATCCTGACGTTATTTTGTCCAGTTGTTTTATTTACTGTATGTGACAAATAAAATTGTTGTATATTGCAACCATGTCTTCTACAAACTTGTTGATTGCTCGAGGCATAAGTGTCTTTGAAGCGTGGCCCCTTGGTGTTAAATGACTGATGCCAGATTTGACATATCGGGCATGCGTGATGCTTTGACGTGTTTGTGGCCTTTGGTGAATGTCTACATAAACGGTTTACGAAAACAATTGAATTTAGTTTTTCTGGTGCTGTCACCGGGAACGGGAAAGCGATCGAGAGCGGGAAAATAACATCTTAAACAATCTTATTAATTTTTTTGATGAATAGACATTAGATGAATAGTCCTTATGATGAACCGTCCTTTTAATGAATAGTCCTGTGATGAATAGTCCCTTGATGAATAGTCCTTGATGAATAATCCTTTGATGAATCGTCCTTTGATGAACAGTCCTAGAATCATAAAGGACATTTCAATATTTTAAAGCAATAGGTAAAGAAATAGGTAGAAAGAAATAAGTAGAAGACTCATTCTAATGTTCCTCTCCACTGAAATCTTTATTAAAAGGTGAAGAATTTATGCGTGGTATGAAGAAAAACCAGAGTTTATATTGTTACGATATCGCCAAATAGTATTCCGGGTCCGCTAAAGTCTATTTATACCTTCTAATATAATCATAATGTTCATTGTTTAAAAATCAAGCGGAAGTTGATAATTAAATCAGCGATATTACATTATTACCCCATTCTTAATCCTGTTCGTCCCGAACAGCATAGTCGCTTTTGAGAAATGCGACTCGGCCACGAGCACAAAATACCTCCATCTTCACTCGTGGACCTGACCGCAATTCGCAAACAACCATGGTCAAGTCATTTGACTGCTTGACGCCTACCAGTCTTGCTGGAGTTTGTGTGATCTTCCGATTTGGCGTTGTGGGCTTGAACACTTCGTCAAATCGCTACATTCCAATCTTCTCACACACGACTGTTAATCACAGCGAACCCACACCAGGCCACTGACGGCTCCACTCAACCGAAACCGCAACTGCGGTGTCTGGACAATTTGTCGCAGGACAATTCGTCGCGGACAATTCGTCGCGGACAATTCGTCGCGGACAATTCGTCGCGGACAATTCGTCGCGGACAATTCGTCGCGGACAATTCGTCGCGGACAATTCGTCGCGGACAATTCGTCGCGGACAATTCGTCGCGGACAATTCGTCGCGGACAATTCGTCGCAGGACAATTCGTTGCGGACAATTTGTCGCAGAAAAACGGTTAATTCGGCGCGGACAATTCGTCGCGGACAATTCGTCGCTGACAATTCGTCGCAGACAATTCGTCGCAAAAAACCGGACAATTCGGCGCGGACAGTTTGTCGCAGAAAAACGGTTAATTCGGCGCGGACAATTCGTCGCGGACAATTCGGCGCGGACAATTCGTCACAAAAAACCGGACAATTCGGTGCGGACAGTTTGTCGCAGAAAAACGGACAATTCGGCGCGGACAATTCGTCGCAAAAAACCGGACAATTCGGCGCGGACAATTCGGCGCGGACAATTCGTCGCAAAAAACCGGACAATTCGGCGCGGACAATTCAGTGCAGACAATTTGTCGCAAAAAACCGAACAATTCAGCGCGGACAATTCGTCGCAGAAAAACGGACAATTCAGCGCGGACAATTCGTTGCAGAAAAGCGGACAATTCTTAATTAATAGTTATTATATTTATTATATATTGTTTGTTTTTCAAAATAATACCAAAACTAATAATTCTAAGAAAAGCTAAAAAACCTTGACAGATCTTTGGCTCATCTGTTTCGGCATTATTTACTTGTGACACACTCTTTTCTTGGTGCGTACGTAATATGAATGGCCCCTTAATTAATATCAAGTGTTGATTGAGTAGAATATTGTAATATTAAATCTAATTTGTATATGAAAAAAATAGTTATTTAACACAAACGCATGTTAGCAAAAATTAATTGATTAATCTAATAAAGTAATGTTTTGGCTGTATCCCTGCGAATAATCAATTAATGAACGATTCTCAAAATCCATCACAACAGTACGCAATTGACGATCCATATCTCAATAATTTTTTGTCCTCAGAGGAAGACTTTCACCTGAAAACATACACTCAACCTTCATTTGGTTGATGTTTTGTTTCTTCTGTAGTTTCACTACTAACTTCGATAGTTTTACGTGCAATTTCAACCACGTGTGCAAAAGCATTGTGCCATCCTTCAACTGTGTTGTTAGTACGAGGAATGGCATCACGGTCAGCTTGTTAGCAGTCCCAGATATCATATGAAAAAACACCAAAATCCCAGTTTATTAGCTTCAAGGGCAATTTGTTTAGGGTTTGGTTTGCGACGAATTGTCCTGCGACAAATTTTCTGCGACAAATTGTCCTGCAACAAATTGTCCGCGACGAATTGTCCTGCGACGAATTTTCCGCAACGAATTGTCCGCGACGAATTGTCCGTTTTTTTTGCGACAAATTGTCCGCGCCGAATTGTCCGTTTTTCTGCGACGAATTGTTCCCGACGAATTGTCCGGCGACGAATTGTCCGCAACGAATTGTCCGCGACGATTTGTTCTACGAGGAATTGTCCTAGAACCGCAACTGTATGCCAAAGTCAGTTTCCGACTTTTCACCGCTCTTCAAGCCCCAAAACACAAGATTGTCATCTGTACAAAACTGTCAAACTTTCCCAAGCTCCAGCTCCTCCCGCGAGCCACTACCAAAACGCAAAATCTTTAACTAACCCGATCTGGGATGACAATTTTGCCAGCCACTTACATTGAAAGTCTGCGCCACATGCACAAGTACGCACAAGATGCGATGTCATGTGTTAGTCAATATGACCGCCCAGATCTCTTTCCGTCATACTCTTCCAGTCATTCCCCCGATCAACTGCAGCGGACGAAATAAACACGTGTTTAAAGTCATCAAATTTATGGTGGCATGTTAAGACATGCGAGTGTTTTTGCAAGATAATCAAAGTGCAGATATGTTTTCGATGCAATTGTTAGATATTGGTAATGGAAAAGTCAAAGTTGACACCTCGACTGGATTAATTGCATTACCCACCAATTTCTATTACATAGCAGACTGGAAAGAGGAGTTTATTCAGTGTTTTTCAGGATGTAGGGCAAAAACCATTATTGGCTCAACACATGAACAATACTAGCAGCAAAAAAAAAAGATGTCGATGATGTCAATGCGATCATTCCAAATTTTCTTCCGGGACAGTTTGTTTCCATCAAATCAGTTGACACAGCTATCAATAACGATGACGTAGTCAACTATCTTACAGAATTTTTGAATTCGCTAGAATTGCCTGCACTACCACCTCACAATTTGCTATTAAAAATGGGTTCAGTTATCATAATGTTGCGTAACAATAATCAACCTCGACTGTGCAATAGAACGAGATTGCCTGTAAAAAAAGCTAATGAATAATGTGATTGAGGCAACTATAATAAATGGTAAATACAAAGGAGAGGATGTTTTAATCCCACGTATGCCGATGACTCCAACTGATTTGACCTTCAATTTAAAAGGTTACAATTTCCTGTGCACCTGGCATTTGCGATGACCATAAATAAATCACAAGGCCAGTCTTTGGAAGTTTGCAGAATTAACTTGGAGTTTCACGCATGGACTATTATATGTTGCATGTCGGAAAACCATCATCGTTGTGCATTTATGCACCGCGAAAATAACATAGCTTTACAATGATTAGCTGCATTTATCTTCCATGTAAATAAAAGATATTGAATTAATTTTCATTAAATTTCCATCTAATAAGCAAACAAAAGCTTCTGATTTATTTGTGTATGCATCAGATGGAAAAACAAAAAATATGGTGTATCCACAATCACTCGAATAATAAGTTTTCAAATAGTTTTTTTGGCAAATGTTTTTCACTGTTAGGTTTAATTTCATGAAATTTTAAAGATTCTTTTATATTGATTTAAAAAGCTTTGGTTAGATCCAGACTGGAGTATGCAGTCAGTGTGTGGTCGCCATGGAAGAAAAAAGACATAGAAGCCATTGAAAGAGTCCAGAAGAGAGCAGCAAAAATGGTCAAGGCATGCAAGGGATTGAAATATGAAGACAGCTTGAGAATTTTGAAGCTTCCTTGTTTAAGGTACAGAAGACTGAGGGGGGACCTGATTATGCTCTACAACTTTATTCAAGACAAAGAAGGACGTTTGTGTTTTCCTAATATAAAGATATCAGAAGAAAGAAGAACATGAGGTCACAAATTCACACTGGAAACACAAAGATTCAACGGCAACTGCAGAAAATATTTCTTCCTGACCAGATCGACTGCAATTTGGAACAACCTCCCTTCGAAATTCATAAAAGCCGAACACGTTAATGAATTTAAAAGACTAATTGACTGTCATTTCGAATTAAGCGATATTATGTACAACTATAAAAAGGATTTTTAATAATATATACATACATTTATTTATAGAACATATATGTGAACAATATTTTATATAATTCTAGATATGGGCATAGAGACATATAGTTTGCGCCCATCATTTCCTTAATGTTATGTTATATATATATATATATATATATATATATATATATATATATATATATATATAAATATATATATATATATTTATATATATATATATATCATTTTTTTTCTATTAATTTTCTATTTTATTATTAGATTCATTTTATCTATTTTTAATTTTATATTTTGTCTGTACAACGAGGTCCTTTGGATTCCTCTATATATATATATATATATATATATATATGTATATATATATATATATATATATATATATATATCATTTTATATATATATATATATATATATATATATATATAAAATGATATATATATATATATCATTACAGAATAATTTAAAATAAACTATTATAACTAAAATAAACTTTCTTCAAATTTAGCAAATAATATTATTCTACAAGCACCTCTTGACAAGTGCCAAACATCGTTAATTTAATAAATTGTATTCATAAAAGTAATAGCTCAGTTATCCAAACCAAATTAACAAAACAACGGGACCTGAAGTTTTGGTGAACTTTATTTTCTTGATTTGATAAAAACCGTAAAACTCGATCAAGACATCGGTGTTAGTAGCTCCCGGCGAAACAAAATAAAATCTTGTTGACAATAAGTCTGAAATTATTCAAAATAAATTAAAATGTTTTTAATTAAAACTGTATTTAGCTTTGTTTGAATAGTTATAACACCACAGAAGCAATTAAAGAATTTATTACTTTAAACCCAAACGGAAAACGTTCGCTCGAAAAACACCCGAAGACATTTTGCCCAAAAAACTTTTCACTCGAGGGTCATCACTGACGGATCCAGGATTATCAATTTGGAGTGGAGGAAAAGGTCGACCAATTTTTGTATATTTTCAAATCCTGTGTAATGTTTTGCATTTATTTCGAATACTAACTACTGAATACAAAAAATTAAAACATTTAAAACAGCAACGAACACGAAACACGAGACCAAGAGTTGATGTTGAAACCAGCAACCAAGTTAAAATTGCAATGTCCGACAAAGATCTCAAATATACACCGATGTCAACATAAACAGATCAATGAATGTCACATCTCTTCCTTATACAGTTCATTTCATTGAAGTCTTGAACCAGACTTGAAGACATGAGGTTTGACTACTATGGGTCTTAAAGGTACATTCATTTTTAGTGCTACTTACAGAACAGACCAGCGGCCACTGTCAACTTGGGCAAACCGCTCAACAACAAAACTCCAACTTCAGCTTAAGAGGTCTTTATTATTAAATAAAAAATTAACAAAACGGAAAATTTAACTTCAATACGAAAATTCGACAATTCAACAATTCACCACAATTCACTCCTAACTACGTGACAAACACTCTCGAGCTCGACTATCTCTCTACTAAAAAAACTGCGCATACTTTTTCACCGCCTAAACAGCACGCTAACCACTAATATACAACAACTCCTACAAGTACAGGTGAACATTCATACTACAACAAATAGCGAGCGTACGCACAACACATCCCATCCACCAATAATCAAATACACAACATGTCTATCTTGACAGCCACTTTATACTATCTTTATGATAAATGGAGTGTTTCATGCACTGGCTACATCTGGTGACTGATTTGGTGAGCCTGCCATCTGTTTCTCATATTCTTGTGCATCTTCATCACTTCTGAAGTCATCGCGTAAGGGTACAATGTCGGGTCGATCTTCTTTTGTTCCAATAATGTCTCTATGGCTTAGTCATATGGTGGACCCATCTAGAGGGCCGACCACATAAGAACGAGGAGTAGAATGTGCTTGCTTGACAACGCCATGCATCCAACCTCCATTATGTCACCCTTCTTCAATTCAGGAAGTGACTTTGGCTTTCTTTTTTAATAATGTTTTTGTAGATTCTGCCTAGCTAACAGCTTCTTTCTTGCTGGGTTTATCATTTTCAATCAATCAATCACTATTTGTTTAAAGAGCGCTATTTTTATGACGTGCAATAGCGCTCGATCATGAACTGATAAAACAAAAATGTTTTTAGCCACGACGAAAAACGGTTTACGGCAAATTCATCGTGAAAAAAAATTATCATGAGACAATTCATCGTGGACAATTCATCGTGGGACATTTCATCGTGAGACAATTCATCGTGAAGACAATTCATCGTGAAAAGTTCATCGTGGACAATTTATCGTGAGACAATTCATAGTGAGACAATTTATCGTGGAAACCATTGATATATATCTAGTATATATACTAGTATTTATCAATGTGGAAACATTCATCGTAGATAATTTTTCACAATGGAAAATTAATTTGCATAATACAATTTTCCTTCAAACCGCTGAATGCATAGATATTGGTTGAATCTTTTAGTGTTCTTGGAAATAAATAAAATGAAAATTTTGTTTAATGAATTAAAAGAATTTCTTGGATACTTTTGCACTTATACATTTGTGTTATTAATATAATTATTTATTTATTAAATGTAGATCTTCTTTAGCGTTATCTTCGTAACTTTAAACTTACAAAGGAGTTATAAATGCTTTAATTTGACACAAAGTCTTTGATTCGCATTATCGATTCTTAGTTTAAGTAGTTTACAAACGCTTTATACGTTTGTCTGAAAAAACAACAGCTGAGGCAAGTGAGCATTAACTTGCTCTTATCAGCTTAATGGTTTAATTAGTCTTGTCCATAGATATCCATGACCTTGCCACAGTGCCCTCCTCCTCCAAAGAAATGCTACCGTCGCATTCAATTCATTCGGATTGTTCAAAATTATAATAATAGGGACAGATTAGATTATCTTCAAAGCATAGTTAGTAAGAGATGCAGGAAGAGAGTTCCAGAGAAAGGAACCAGTGTATGTAAAAGAGCGTTTAGCAAAAGAATGCTTTACAATTTAAAGTAAAGATACAAAAGTGACTAAGAAAGGAAGATCGAAGACCAGATTTAGAAAGGATTTAAATTAAATTAGTTAGGTAGAATAGAAAAACACAATTTTTAATTTTAAAGATTAGTAGACAAATTTTAAATAATTTTTACATCATAAAAATACATTTTTACGTTTTTCTTGGGCCCTAAAAAGTATAAAATAATATTCCTATGAGCCTGGCAGATTTTCTAAATAACTTGGTCACATTATGGCAACACACTTTATAACAGTTTCTAATTCATAAACAATGAAAAACGTTGCGGGTGCATTATTTTTTATAACTAATTGTTTTACTAAAGTTTTGATGTTGTAGCCTATATGAGCCCAACGTTGTTTTTTTAAATGTATTTTTTATGATGTAAAAATTATTTTCTACTTTTTCGTTTTTGATGGGTGAAGCAAACAAACAGACAACAAAGTGACCTAATAAAAACGTTGAAAATCACCCTATAGTTAAGAAGAAACCAATGAAAAAACAAGAGATGGAGAGATATGAGAAAAGTAAGAGGTGCGAGAAACTAAGCGTGCTGCAGAATTGAAGGCTTTAGAAAGGCGATAAAGGGTAGTTCCAGGGAAACGATAATAGAAAAATTTGCAGTAGTCAATTCAAGAGAGAATGAGAGAAGAAACTAAAACAAAGGCAGATAATATTTGACGAGTTAAAGACAAGTTGGAAACAAAGAGAAAACCTAAACTACAAACAAGCTGAGAAAAAGAAATAGAAAAAAAAGAAGAAGGTGGCAAAAACAAAAAACCAAAGTTAGAAATTTACAAGACTTATGGAAGTAGATTGATTTAAGCTTAACAGGATTAAGTTTAAGACACATAGAAGAACTCCAGAGAATAATAGATAGCCAGGTAGTTATTTGATTCCACTGGTGGAAATGTTGGATCCGTTACTATGTAGCGTTGACCAGGAAAGAAACCGATTCAATCAAACTTGTCCTCATTTTAATTTAACAACTTAAACAAACTCTTTTATTCAGATTTTGCAGCAAATGTATCAATTCTGCAAATTAGATATAACCTGGAACAAGAAGGCAACCTAATTATTGTTGTCATTGCTTACACTTCAACAGTTAAAACTTCACCGAGCTTAAGCTTAACGAAAACAAACAAAATCAGTAATTACTTTTATGTTTCTTAAATAAATTTTACCTCTGTGTTTCATACAGCCAAATCATCATCATCATCAACAAACATAATTTCCTATGTATGTATGTATGTACGTATGTATGTATGTATGTATGTATGTATGTATGTATGTATGTATGTATGTATGTATGTATGTATGTATGTATGTATGTATGTATGTATGTATGTATGTATGTATGTATGTATGTATGTATGTATGTATGTATGTATGTATGTATGTATGTATGTATGTATGTATGTATGTATGTATGTATGTATGTATGTATGTATGTATGTATGTACGTACGTACGTACGTATGTATGTATGTATGAATGTATGCATGTATGTATGAATGTCTGTATGTCTGTATGTATGTATGTAAAAAACTCTATTTTGAGCAACATCGTTATAGACAAGGGCGCAACTAGGGAGGGCAGGGGGCCCTGCAATTTTTCTAAATTCGAAAAGTTTTTTTGGGGGGGGTGCTACATTTATTCATAAACGTATTTTTTTAACAATTGCTTTTCTATCATTAATAAATTCTTAAAGATTGTCAAAACAAATTTTTGCGGCGGGCTTTTTTCCTTTTTCAAACTTTGACAAGCCACCCTAGGCCAAATCGGAGGGTCCTGCTACATTTATTCATAAACCTATTTTTTAAACATTTGCTATAACTGGTTTGGGACTGAGTTTGACTATTTTCAGTTTCCTTCTTTTCTTGCATTATTAAATTATTAAAGATACCAAAAACAAGTAGAGGAAAAACTTTTTTTCAAGTGAATCATGTATTGTCATCCAATATAAAGCTATGCTGAAAATTCAGTTTCCTAGCTAGTCAAAAAGCTGGTTAAACACACACACACAGATTTTAACCTAGATAAAAGTTTGTAAAAAGACTGATGACTAAAGATAGGCAAAAAAATTCGCCTGTGGCGGGTTTTCTTCCTTTTTCAAATTTGAGCCCCCCCCCAGCTTTTTTTGCTGGTTGCGCCTCTGGTCAGAGGTCTTCAGAGGAAAAACTTCCCAACTTTTCGGCCCTTTTCCTGATGCTATCACGGGAGGGCGGGCCATGACCGTTGATCAGACGGCCGTCTTTTGGCGAAATCTGTATACTACATGTCGCCTATTTCAACCGGAAAAATCTCGACTTTCAAGATATTTCAAAGTTCTATATTGCTCTCCCATGGCACCGATAGTTAGATGAACAGCAACGTTTTAGCTAGACCGGAAAAAATGACTATGACCGGTTTCAGCCTGTTGCAGCGAACTATTTCAGGCAAGCACTATCTTAGAAGTCAGCTGAAATTTTTTCAGTCATTATCTTAGAAGTTAGCTGAAATTTTTTCAGTCATTTGCCATATCAAGCAACGATTCTTTTCTAGCAATTGCTTTTGTGCGGTCCAGGTGCTGCAAACCTTCTCTCAGGAAGTAAACTTTCTTTCTGGGGCACAACAGCATAGAATTGGCTAATCTGCAGATTTTTATGATGATGCCCAGTATCTCCCTGAGAGCCCCATTGTTGCGCCAAGTGTACTTTCTTTTTGTCAAAGCGTAAGGGCAACATGAGAGAACATGAATAAAAGTTTCAATTTTTTGCGCAGCTGGCAGGCTTCACTTTAGAACTTTCTCCATTTTATTAAATTCGAAACTATCGGCAGTTGGTCGTACATAGCTCTAATCATAAAAAAATAGGCTGATAGGGGAGTAACGCCACAGGTCATTCCATGTCATCGAATGTTTAACTGCGGCCACCCATCTTGTCCAATCGCCCTGCTGCGACATCTGAACACACTAATTGCACTCTTTCCAATTTCATTGCTCGCCTTCTGTCTTGAAAAATCAAATTTGCCTTTTCCTGAAGCGAGGCCTTAGACCACTACACATGATGGAACCAACCCAGACCAAGCCGTCCAGGTTGCACTGCTACAAGCTTTTTTGACCACTGCAAAAAATTTTCGGCTTCAGGGATATTCCTTTTAGCAGCCCAACCTTTTCCCGATCCGACTGATGGGCCCACGTTCACGATACATCGGTCTGAAGAGTTGTCTAGCATCAACTGTGTCCGTAACTTGCTAATTTTGTACAATTTTGTACTCCTCAACTTGGGACTTGAATGGAAGCGCTAACTTGACTATCTTACTATATAGAGCTAAAGTTGTTAGCGCTGGTGGAAGTCCTAACCATTTCCGAATGCAACAGTTCATTTTCTTTTCCATCCGTTCTACGTGAGATAGACAAATATTGTAGATGGTCAGTGGCCATAATAACCTCGGTATCAAAACAAACTGTACCAGCCATACTTTAAACTTTCCCTGTAGAATCAATTTTTTCAAGTCCCCAATCAAGATCTGTAGAATGATGTTGCTCTGATTCTCTTCATTTATGGAGATGTACCACTTTCCCAAGCTTTTCACAGGTTCCTGCTGGATTGTTGGGATATTGCAACCAGCTACCGAGAATGAGACAAAGCTATCAATCTCTCCATGCCGCAAAAAAAGTTTCTCGATTTGCTTGGTTTGAAATTCCTACCACACCAGGACAAGTCATTGAAACTTTTAAAAATACGGAGCATTTCGCCGCAATGATTCAAAACGAGAGTAGTGTCATTCATGAAAGCTTTGACCGACGGCATGAAAATTCCTTTGCCCAAGTAAACATCCTGAACCCGAGAAGCAATCGATCCAAGAATTAACTGCATGGCCAGAACTAATAGGATGGGAGAAATTAAACACCCCATAGCAATTCCGACCAGCAAGTTGAACAAGTCGATGGAGACAGACGCAGCCTTAAATGGCGCAAATACTGTCGTAAAACATCAATGAGGAACTATTGTACGTTGTGCATTTGTAGTTTTTTTCAGAGCAATTTTTGGCGAACAGCCCCATACGCGTTGGCTAAATCAAGCCAGACCACATGCAGGCCGAGTTGGTTTTGCTTTGCTCTTTTGATGGCCTCCCAAATCATGGATGTGTGCTCAATACATCCCGGTATTCCGGGAATTTCTCATTTTTGCACGAATCTGTCGATGTACTCATTTCAAATTGAAAAAAAAAACCGTGAGCCTCTTAGCCAGAACAGCGAAATATATTTTCCTTTCTACGTTCAACATTAAGATTGGTCAAAATTGGTTGATATTGACAGATTTTTTTTATAAATGAAAACTTCATCAGCCTTCTGCTATTCCTTATCTATGCATCTAGATTGCCATGCAATCTTTAAATGGTTGTAGAGCAGTTTTTGCACGCCGGGACATCTCTTGTATAACAAATATGGAATGCCATTGGGACCTGCGCAAATCTGTTTCTTGCCTTTTCAAAAACTGAGATACCTCATTCATCTTTATTTCTCCACCTTCAAAAGCCATTTCTGGTGACTTTACTTTGGGAAAATCTGTATTTTCTGGCAGCTCTGAATTGCTAAGTAAATCCTTGAACGTCAAACAGAAATGATCATCTAATTCTTTGTTTTGATATCAAACTGCCGGATACCGGATGCCGGATAGCATCCGGATAGCCGATATCCGGATTAACCGGATATCCGACACATTCCAAGTATATATGTATGTATGTATGTATGTATGTATGTATGTATGTATGTATGTATGTATGTATGTATGTATGTATGTATGTATGTAGGTATGTATGTATGTATGTATGTATGCATGCATGCATGCATGTATGTATGTATGTATGTATGTATGTATGTATGTATGTATGTATGTATGTATGTATGTATGTATGTATGTATGTATGTATGTATGTATGTATGTATGTATGTATGTATGTATGTATGTATGTATGTATGTATGTATGTATGTATGTACAGTGGTGTTCGGTAACGAAGTAAAAGTAACGCGTTACTTTACTTAAGTACAACAGACGTACTTTTTGCTTATAACGGAGTACAGATTGTTTTCAGTACTTTTTACTTGTAACGAAGTAATATTTTGGACTTTTACTTCGTTACTTTTCCAGGACAAACCGTTACAAAGTACTGTAAAAAATTAATAAAACGACATAAAGTCTAAATCGATGTTTTATTAATTATCTATGATTATTAACGTATGCATTTTCTAACCCCATTTTACTTTTATGTTAGTAGTATTGAAGCTTGTGGGTGGAGCTAAGATTTTCGCGGTCATACATGTTTTGGTGTACAATAGATTGTTCGAAATTACCTACTATGGAATCTTCCAAAGGAGCGAACGTGAGCAGTGGTGGCGAAGATAGGCGCGTAACAACAATGAACTTAATAAAGAACGCCCATGGCCATATTTAGTTAAAATGTTCAGATTTCTAAAACGTTCAGGTTCACATGCTTGCTGGGCAAACCTAAAGTAAAGTAATTATGTGTTTAGCATTCCACAATTCTCCGTCAAACTTGAAGAAACACGTGATACGCGTGCATCCAGCGCATGTATTGAAATACGAAAAATTGACAAAAAGGCACGTAAAAATAGAATTTTTTCATTATTTTTCGTGTTACCAATTAGTTTATCAGTTTTATCAACGCAGTAGCGTTTGAAAGACGATGGAATTATGATAAAATAGAGTTAGATGATTCACGAATAACCATTACAAAAAGTAACTTTAAAGTGCTGTTACTTTTTACTTTTACTTAAGTACATTTTTTAGGAAATACTTTTACTTTTACTTAAGTAACTTTTTGAGGCGTTACTTGTACTTTTACTTAAGTACTGAAACACAGTACTTTTTCCAACACTGTGTATGTATGTATGTATGTATGTATGTATGTATGTATGTATGTATGTATGTGTGTTATAACTCTTTGCGAGCTTTCGTCGCCGAAGGTCTTCAGAAGAACCTCTCATTTTTAGCGTTTTGGCCCTTAAACTTCTTGACGCTTTTAAGAGAGGTGCGCCCACATCCGTTGATCAGGCGGACGCCCTTCGGTGAGAAAAATGTTCAAATTCCTATCTTGAAACACGAAAATTCAATGTTCAGCAGAAAACTGTTCGAAACAAAACTTGAAATCGCCGGAACGATTATCGCCCAATGTAAACAAGGCGAGATTGCATCTTGTAGCGCTTTCTTTTTTTGTATTAGCGAAAATCCAAAAAGATGCAGCTTCAGCTGTCTGGGAGATATCCTTGATGGCTCGAGTTTTTTCTCGGTTTAAAAAACCAAGAGATTTCAGCAGTTTTAACATTGAGCTGTTAACCAACCCTCGAACGCCATCCTCGACTGCAAAAATGTCAGTCCTGAACCCTTTTGTATTCAAATCACATGCTAAATCCCTATATCTCTCCTCTTTGAAAATATTGCTAGATACATTTGTTTAGAACCAAAGTTGTATCATCCATGAAGGCCTTCACAATTGGAATCATGATACCTTTGCCAACGTAAGCTTCTTCCACGCAAGAACCCACTGCATTCAGAAGCAGCTGCATCGCTAATACGAAGAGAATGGGTAAAATTTTCTTTAGCTCTTTTCAATGCTTCCCAGGTCACTGACGAATGTTCGATGCATCCTGGTACTCCTGGCACTCCTCCCTTCTGAACAGGCCTGCCGAAGTAATTGTTTTGAATTACATAGCTTGTCAGTCTCCAAGCAAGGACAGCAAAAAATATCTTTACCTCGACGTTTAACAATGAAATTGGGCAAAACTGATGTATTGCCTTCGAGTCTTTTTCTTTCGGAATAAAGATACCTTCTGCTCTTTGCCATTCGCTTTCAATTTTTCTTCTTTCCCAAGAGCCCACGAGTAGAGAATGCAATAATCTCAATACTTCTGGGCATTTTTTGTAGACGAGATATGGCACCCCATTTGGTCCAGGAGCAGATCTGTTTCTTTATCTGTAGAGAAATTGAGTAACTTTAAGTAACAAAATTATGCCTTCTCTGAAAGAAAAGTTTGGAAGTGGGATTTCTGGAAGATCGGTTCTTTCTTCTAACTGCTGATCTCCACGCGGGTCACGGAATGCGGACCGAAAATATTCATCGAGCGTTGCTTTGTTTGCTTGAAGCGTTCCTGACTTGGGTGGGTCCAGTAAATTTCTTCCATATATGAATGGGTCTTTGATGAACTGAAACCTGGCATTTCTCTGATCTCTTTTCTTTATCCGAAAACGCTCGGCTTTTATTAGGGCAGACAAACGACGCCCCAAACTCTGCCGCAGCTCTGCGAGACCAGCTTTTTCATTTTCCTGGGCTCTTTTCCACTGCTTTCGTAACAATTTCTTTTCTCTCTTCAGCTGATTAACTTCTCTTTGTCGTCTAGAAATCATGCCTTTATTGTTTCGAACCTGACGTTTTTGTTTCACACCAAACAATTAAATGCTTTTTTCGTAAATAACATCAGTGAAATCTTTCATACTGACATTTGATGAATTTCTTGAACATGTTTTGAGAAGTTTTGAGAGTGTTTCGTACAACTTTTTCCATGCAACTGCATCTCCTGCTGCAGGAAAATTATTTCTTGGCCTAGGTTGACTGATTTCTACTTCCGGATTCACATCTTGAAAATTTAAGTCCTGAACCCTTTGGCATTCAAATCACATGCTAAATCCCTGTATCTCTCCTCTTTGAAAATATTGCTAGATTCCATGTTACTTTCCCATGGCACCGTGAGTTTGATCAGGAGCAGTGTCTTGGCCAAGTCAGAATATATAATTATATCCGGCTTTAAACTGCTAGATCTCACAGTTGCTGGAAATTTTCTTTCGCCATCCAAATCAGCCGAAACCGACCAATCGTCGGCAGCACCCATCACACATTCAAAGTCTCTTGTAGATCTGAACCTGTGGAACTTCAGATTGCCTTCTCTCAATGTATGTATGTATGTATGTATGTATGTATGTATGTATGTATGTATGTATGTATGTATGTATGTATGTATGTATGTATGTATGTATGTATGTATGTATGTATGTATGTATGTATGTATGTATGTATGTATGTATGTATGTATGTATGTATGTATGTATGTATGTATGTATGTATGTATGTATGTATGTATGTATGTATGTATGTATGTATGTATGTATGTATGTATGTATGTATGTATGTATGTATGTATGTATGTATGTATGTATGTATGTATGTATGTATGTATGTATGTATGTATGTATGTATGTATGCATGAACTCCGCCTTGTTTTTGTAAGCCCGTCCCAAGCCTGGAGAGAGGAGGAGGAAAAAGTTTAAAGGATCTAGTATTAATAAGGCGTGTCGCTAAATAACAGCTGTATTGTATTGTATGTATTATAAAAAAATTTTTAGGTCCAAAACTTTATTAATTAGATTTCTATTATTTTTTTTTGTTATTTCTAAGTTACTTGCTTATGTTTTAACAGATTTATTTTTAATTATTTTTTATTTGAAAGAAAACTTTGAAAATTCACTATGCTCGTTTTTCGAACGCTGGTCGTATAGACTACTGAAAACGACAAAATGTTTAAAAGTCAATTTTTTTTGTTCTCAACGCAAACAATTATAATATAAATTTTAGGCTATAAACAGAAAAGCTAAAAACACATTTCTGACTTTATCAGTAACACAGTTCAATAAAATCCAAAAATTTAACATTCAATAAATCAGTCAAGCAGTTCATGATAGTCGTTTCAGAACCGGAGTGTGCGGAAAGCACCAAAACAATTCCGATGAAGTCGTTTGTCGCACTTGGCCCACATGTACAGTGTTTTGCCATAATTTTCCAGCTTGTAGCGACCTACTGTTTTCACATTTTCAAGATCGTGACCATGGCCAGTTGCTGTATCTTCCCTATCGTTTTGTTTCTTCAACCGTGCATGAATTCATTTCAGCGGTATAAAACAACCTAAACAGCCTATATGGGGTTTTTCAAGCAAAGCACCATTGTGGTGTTTCAAACTCGTATATAGACCAGGCCCGTAGGCAGGATTTAGTGAGTGGGGGGGCTATGAAAATTAGTAGGGGGGCTACTGACGAACGAAGGCACAGAAGAAGCCTGAGCGCGAGCGCCGCAGGTGCGAAGCCCCTCGCGATAAGGAGATTTGCCAAAGCATTTTGTAGCATTTGACAAAAAATGGCATCCAATTTTGGATATCTTATTATTTAATTTTAGATTTTCTAAAAGTTGCAATATGTTGCTCATAATAACAAAAATTAACAATTTTCACAGGCAATTTTGTCAAATAACAGTATGCTTGTTGTTATCCACAATCTTGATTTTTGATGCGTGCATGGCACACCACTGGGATGACAGCACTGAATCAAATTGTCCAAATTTAATTATTGATTAGGACAACCGTTATAGTCCACAATACAATAACTTACTTATTTTATTTTTGATAAAAAACTTGTACATCTGTATCAAATGCCAAAAAATCAATAAAATAAAATCGGATTTAAATATTTGTTTTGACAAAGATCAAACCACATTATAGTAAAATGTACTATTTAGTTTACTTTCTCATTTTAAGTTACTAAACATCTATTCATGTGTTACCCATAAACCTTGTCATCAGTTTTTAAACAATTTAAATAGAAGATTAGATTATATATCAAGTCTATCATTAAACTTATATTGTTGAAAAGATTGTGTGGTTTGACAGTAAGTTTTAAATTGTTTCTTTGAATTAATCAGTTCAGAATATTGGGGTTAATAGTATTGCAGTGTCAGACTAGCACTAAAAAATACTAAATTATGAAAATAATTTGAATTATTGAGAGTCATTCAAAAATCAAAAGCCAAAGTTTGTCAGCTAAGCTGAATTAGCTTCTTTCTCTGTTCTAAAACTGTAAGATTAAAGTTATCATAGTATTGTAAGACGACGTCCAAACACTGATTATGAAACTCATGACAATTTTCATGTGCAAAACATGAATGGATGTGTAGTAGCTTGAAATGAGAAACTAAACTAAAAAGTCCATTTCATTATAATATGGTTTGATCATTGTCAAGACAATTATTTGAATCCGATGTTATTTCATTGCATTCTTGGTATTTGATAAGTATCCATATCAATTGCTTTACAGAGCAATTTTTCAAATGCCAGAAGCACAAGTTTACTTTTTCTCTCATGGGACATTGATCTTTTCTGTGGTTGTAGTACTCGTGTTAGACAAGAAAATGAATTTTCAATTTAGAGTAGGAAATGCATCTTTATAGTCCAGAATAAAATCCATCATTTCCTGGAGACTGTAGCCTGGTTGAAATTTGTTTTTTAGAAACCTACTTGTAATGAGAGCCTCGTTTGCAATATATTTTTCAACATCGTCCTGCCTGTCTTGTTTAAGCAGTTGCGTCAACGGTTTAAGGTCGTTGACATCTAAAAATTTGTTTGATGTTGGTAAAAGGGCAGACACTGCACAAGTCAAACCTTTAGAATAACTTAAATAACTATCAACAAAGCACTCCATCAACTCTCCTAATTAACCATCCAACATGTTAAAATAAACAGCACAAAGCTGATTCCACTCTGGTGAACACTATATTGCTCATTACAGAATCAGTAGCGTGCTAATCTGTACTTTTGCTCTTTTTTTCTGGTATGGGTTTTTACCAATTATTCATTCTACAGGCATGCAAATTATTATTATTAATCTTATATTTAAATTTACTTTTATTTATTTATTTTTATTTAATTTTATTTAAAATTTCAGTGGGGGGGCTTACATTTTTAGTGGGGGGGCTGCAGCCCCCCAGCCCCCCGCTAGCTACGGGCCTGATATAGACTGTTTTAAAAGCGGCTATTCAAATGACTCTTTTTGGTCCAAGTGCATTTCAATCGTTTTTGGCGTTTTGGTTGCCGCGGCATTGAACTGACCGTATTTGCAACCTACATTTCTTCACCCAAAGAACAGACACAGTCTAATCCCATCCCATCATTAGTATAATCAACTTCTACCTTCCCGGATATTACAAAGAATAACATTTCTTCTTCATTTGCTTATTCATCAGTCACGTGTTATGATGCGCCGGGCGGAAGAATGACAAGTATGTCAACCTCAATGCTATCATCATTATCAAGAATTAGTTACATAGCTTCTTTCAACGTGAAAAAACGTTCTGTTTGACGCCTTTCATTTTTAAACTTTACAAACATTTCATTCGAAGAATGAAATTTGCAAAAAACACTATCACTAATTCAACCACTGCACAACTATAAGCTGAATAAACTAGTTTCGACTCGTTCGCATAAAGTACTCTATACGCCCAACGATCGTAGAACGAGCATGACTCATACATGTTCAGATTGTGGGTTAGTGTAAACACAATAAAATTTAATTAACGTTGCTGTTTACTTTTGAGTACATCCTCTTTCGATATTTCAAACTTTTGTTATGATAACTCTCATGAAATTAGCATAATAAATTTTTAAAGTAATATCGGTCGAAAACCTTGAAAATGCTCATATTCTAATCCAGATTAAACTACTTAATACGAATAAAAAAATTATTTAAAAAATTTTATACAGTGTATTGAAGCTTTCTTAACATAAAAAAAACTTTTAACAGAAAAAAAATTACAACTTAATTTTATGCAACGCCAAAAATAAGTGTGTTCGTAAAACGTACTATGGTCTAAAACGGGTTAAGATTTTTCTTCCGGTGAAACGTCCTGGTACCGCATTAAAAAAGATGTGTTTTCTCATGTTATAACTATTACTCGGCCGGTAGCCGCGTCAATAAGCGGTAAAAGTGCTGTTTTACCGTCGGTTTTGCCAAAACGATTGATTCTTCGATCAACTAACAAAGATGTACATATTTTCTAGAGGGTTAGGATTAGGGTTGAGGTTAGGGTTAAGGTTTAATTTTAGACTTGTTTTATATTTTTAGGTAGACATGATAGACCGCCGGCACAGTAGCAATTTTACCGATTGCAACCACGACGAACCGCCGGGGCAATAGCAGCGACCGTTTTCTTACAGGATAATTTCTAATTAATTTTAAAAATCTAATATAGCCACAAATATACCTTCTTCATACAATAAAACTGAAACTAAATCAAAAAATATAAGTAAAATAACGACTCTATCGAGCATGTTAGACACAAATTTTAAAATTTCAAAGTAAACAGCATGCAATATTGGAATAGAATGACGCTGTCAAAAAAAAAACTTTAACGCTTTATTTTTATTTAAAAATGCAAATGTATAACTGATTACCGTGTTTAAATAAAAACTTGTATGGTTGATACATACAGTAGAACGGTGACACTCTGACAAACAATGATTTACCTGAAAAAATACAACTTACACCGAGAGTTTCCATCTATAACTCCTTCCCCTATTATACGTAGCTTAACTTTTCTTTTTGACCCTAAGTTGTCTACAACTCCCTAAATTTTATCTGTTTCTAAATCTTGCTATTTTGTATACGTCGTATAAAGCAGCTTTTTCCGTTTCTAGATGATCCTTTTCTACAACTTTTGGTCTCTTCTCTTATTCTGTTCAGAATTGATTAATAATACTACCTTTTTCCACATATTAAAACCTTTAATTTTTAAGCTCAGGTCTATCAAGATTATACGCGATCAAACAGCTAATGACCGAGCTCGAGGTGTCAGAAAGATCAAAGAAATTAAATAGCGAACCTCTACGCTTTCGCGAAGGAGCTCCTGACGATGAAGAAGAAAACGAGGCAACACCGATCAATCGAACAGCGGTAAAACTACCACCTTATTGGCAGAAGGATCCAACACTGTGGTTTAAACAAGTAGAAGCACAATTTGCAATTGCGAACATTCGCAATAAGCAAACCAAGTTTTACTACGTAATTTCTAATCTTTCGCCAGATGCCGCATCAGAGGTTAGGGATTTGATTCTTTGACCCCCATCAAATCCATACACAAAACTTAAAGAGGAGATTGATTGTGCGGACATCTGAATCTGCTGCACAACGCATATATAACTGAGGTCGGCGATGCTAAACCAACTCAAATTCTTCGTGCTTTAGAGCAGCAACTTGAAGGGATGGAAACAAAGAAGCAACTGTTACTGGTTTTCTGCAATAGTTGCTTGTCAATCGTAACTGCCAACAGTGACAGGATGAAACCCAGCGAGCTGGTCGATTTAGTTGACCGAATATACTGGAATATGTTTTTTACTGTTTCATTTATTTGTTTTATTTACTCGCTTTGTCGACCTGACAAAATTAAAAAGTTATTTTAAGTTAGAAAAAAAACATATAAAGGCTTTATTTTTTATTTTTTAATAAACTGCAAACCATTCCAAAAACCCCGTATACGATTGGCAATATCGTAACATTTGGTGTCAAAAGTGGGATCTACAAAAGTGGTTTAGAAGTTACTTGAAGAACTTTCCATTCCTGAGTTGAGGCGGGAGCTTAGAAAACGGGGGCTGAACGATAAAGTAGTAAAACCCAAGCTCGTGGACCACCTCCGGACGTCATTGGAAGACAATGGGTTTGACTCAGAAAAATACGAGTTTGATAAAAATAAGGAATTTATTTGTTTTACTTGGCAAGAAAAATGACGAGAGAAATAAATGAAGCAGCACATGAAAGAGTAGAAAGGGAGAACAAAGCAGCTATGAAAGTGATGAGAGAAGAATTATTTCTTAGTAGTCAGATTCATCCTGAAGACGGAATAGCAGCGGCTGTTACGGCGATGCTGCCAGTAAACAACAAAACGTTTTGAGATTGCTTGTTCAAATGTGCCCAAGATAATCCGGTTGCAGAAAAAGCTTTCGAAAGTTCCGTGTTTGATGGTAGTAGCTTGAATGAGGTGCGTGATGATTACAACTGTAATGCGGCGTTTGGACAGGGTGTTTTACAATTTTTGCTTGACGACAATCATGTGTTTAAAAACTTGAAAAGCGGTAGAAGGTTGGAAACTGGTTGTGTCGTACAGTTTCGGGTTCGGTTGCGTGGAACTGTCGGTGACCTAGTGGGGCCTGCTGTGAAAAATTGAGATGTAACGATTTGGCGTGGCGTGGTATTCAAGCACACAGCGCCAACTAGGAAGATCACACAAACTTCCGCAAGACTGAAAAAAGTCAAACAGTCAAAAGAATTGACCATGTTGTTTGTGATTTACGGTCAAGGCCACGAGTGAAGATAAAGGTATTCTGTGTTCATGGCCTTTCCGCATGTTTCAGATGGGACCATGCTGTTCCGGACGAACAGAATTAAAAAGGGGTAGTTGAACATTTTAATCCCTGTCTGATTGGGTATCTGTAAACTTTTTAAAATTCATCGTGGAATTGGATTTTACAGAATCACTTCCAAATCTTATCGTGGCACTAAAGTTATTTATGACAATTTGCGTATTTGTTGTTTTGTGCGAGAAGAGTTTTAGTAAATTTATTAAAAACTTCTTATGGTAAACAATAAGCAGCATGAATTTAAAACATCTTGCCATGTTAACGATTGATCGCGAGACAGCAGCACAAAGTATTAATTTTAAAGAAGTGATTTCCGAGTTAGCATCTATGAAAACTAGAAAGAGATTATAATACTTTTTAAAGAAATTGTTTTTGCAAGTTTTTTCTAAATATGCTTATGATACTTGATTGATAATTTTGTAATTTGATGATCAACGAATCATAATTTTTCAAATGTTTATTTAAATTTTTTTTTTTAAATCAGGTTTCACGCTTACCTGATTTTTTCTTTTTTGATTTTAACCGTTTTCGAAATGTGACACCATCGATATCCGCCCCTGATGTCACCCATGGGCTACTTAACACTTAGAGGGACCCACTTATGTGCCGGGAGCCCACTTAAGTGCAGAGGCTCACGTAAGACCGGAGCCACTTCAGCGTCGGGGGCCCCTTGAGTGCGTTGGGCTCACTTCAGTGTCAGGCCCTTTTAAGTGCGTGGGACCCACTTCAATGCCTAGTGCCCCTTAAGTACGTGGGACCCACTTCAATGCCTAGTGCCCCTTAAGTACGTGGGACCCACTTTAGTACCGGGGGCCCACTAAAAATTCTGGAAAAGGCTAATAAATAAAGTGCGTTGGGCCCACTTTACAGCGTGGGGCCCACCTTTAGTGCCGGGGCCCCCTTAAGTACGTGGGGCCCACTTTCGTGCCGAGGACCCACTGAAAAGTCCGGGAATGGCCACTTAAAAATCAGGAGGGGCCCACTAACTTAAGTGCATGGGGCCTACTTTAGTGATGAGTCCCACTTAACTGCGTGGGGCCCATTTTAGTGATGGGGCCCACTTAACTGCGTGGGCCCACTTTAGTGCCGGGGGCCCACTGAAAACTCAGGGGGGCGATCTTCCCCCTTGCTCCCCCTAATTGACGTCCCTGGGAAGAGGAAGCGGGGAAGGAAACGGGAGCGAGAGAAAAACGATAGAAAATCTTATAAAAACCCCGGACAACACCGAGTACCCCGCTAGGCGCTAGTGATATACGAGTAGATAGATACAGTAAAATGTCATGAAACGAGATATGTTGAATGAATAACTGCAAGTATACTACCTACTATTGTTTAAGTTTTTTTTTTTTTTAAATTTTCACCTTATGGAAATTTTATAAAAATGTATATTCTTCCCTGTGTACAATATATTTCTATTTCTTCCTTACTTTGCGCAATCACAAGGTCTATCATATTGTCGTCACCTTCGCAGACCATCAATATTAGTCCGGTAAAAAAGTTTGAAAATCACATCAATAGCTTAAAATTTATTCATGATTATATTTTTTTATATGAAAAGCTTTGGATTAATTTGTATATTATTGTGGTCTAAATAATTTTTTTGTAAAATATTTGGAACATATGAAACTTTGAACGAATTTGAAACGGTTTATTATTATTCGGCAATATTCGGTACGTTGGATAAAAATTGATTTTGAAAGGTGGATTAAAACGTTGGAAGCGAATAAAGATATTCAAAGGTTAGAAAATATAGTCCTTAATCTGAATCCGTTGTTAACAGCTTGAAAAACCTTATTTAAATAAGATTTCGGAGCGAGTTTGATAGCCTACAACAGGTGAGCGATAAGGATAAGCTGACCGGCTGAGCTGAAACTTGTAGGAACATGTAATTTATTTATTATTACATTTATTATTTGTTAGTTATTAGGCAATGCAACGCTTTTTATATTTCTGTGCACTATTTCCTTCTTTAACGATATTACTGACTCTGGTGACAACGGTTCGTGTTTAATATTTCTATAAAGTTAACTTTAATATTCTGCTTGTAGATTTTGATTCCAGCATCCCTACAAACTCGCATAATAAAGTTGCGACAAGCTCTTTTTTATTAAAATTGTAAGCTAAATAAGTAGATTAGTTGTTGGAATTTAATGACATAAATATAATGTTATAATTAAATGTTAGCACTCTAGTTTTTTCTATTTGTTCCAGAAATGTCTAGCATGAGTTTGTGCGTAATTTGCAAGAAAGGTGGAAGGTTGTCGAATGTTTTGGAGAAAGGTCAGAAGACGATTATATAGGCATCAGTACAACATGAAGATGACATTGATAAGTAAGACTGACATCATCCAACTCGTTTGTTTTAATTCACGAAAAGTGTCGACGCGATTATAGTAACAAGTTAAACGTCCAAAAAGTCGTCGAGGAGAATGCTGCCAAGTTGCTTCCGCCTTCCAAGCGTGTCACTCGTAGAAAGATCTCATATCCGTTTGACTACCCAACACGCTGCATCATCTGTGCAAAAAGGGCAGACATAGATAAATACAATCGGAATCCAACATTTTATCCACAAGTTTGTAAGGTAGAGTTGATCGACAGTAAGAAGAAGAGTATGGTACAAGATATTATTTTATGTGCATGCTGGCAACGTGGAGATGACCTCTCAATTCAAGTGAGCGCTAACTCACCGTGAAGCTGCTAAAACAGTGTGGCTACTAGCTACGCACATTCTAGCACAATATTCCGATGAAATTAGAAATTTAACCGGCCAATATTCCGGAACATGGTCTGCCCAACACAGAGACATAGCCGTAGCACGTGTCAAGAACGACGTGACTCATGTTGAGAAATTTTTGACTTTCTTCAGAAGTCACAATCCATTTGTGACACAAGGAAATGAATGTCTAGTTAACATTTCCACTGGTTTAATTGCAGATGACTGCGTGAATGTTGATCAAGTAGATACAATTGGTAACAAAATCCAGGAAAGAATTACAGGAAAATCTATTGGTCAAGTCCAATTTAAAAAGTCTGATCAAGTGGTAACCTTTTTGGTGATGAAGAAGAGTGTAGTATTAGGACAGAATGAAAAAATTCATGTTTCTACTGCAGAACTCAGTCAAAGATTAATTGCGATCGCGTCTCATTCACAACAGCCTGACCCATCCTTGTACAATTATGAACTGTCGTCAGCTGCTCCAGCAATGTTTACAGATGATGGAAGCATGAGGAGGACTCCTAAGTCACAACTTGGCAAGCACATAGTAACTCTGAGTCCAGACATATGGGTCAAAAATGATCTATGTTCAAGAATAAATGTAATTGATGGCTGTGCTGTACTTCAGCAGCTTCCATGGCCTAAACTCGGTAGCATCAAGGATTCTTGTGATCTTTTTGTTAACTACATTTTTTCTCATTATAAAAAGTTTCCAGACCAACATCCGCATGTCATTTTTGATAGTTATGACGTTATTACAACAAAAGATCAGGAACAAAAAAGGCGTCGTTTGAATGCACCACAATCAGCAGAAGTCATCATCCATGAAAATTTTTCAATTCCTTCAAACAAGTTTGACTTTCTGAGTAATAAAAAAAATAAGCAAAACTACATATTGATGCTCGGAAAATGTCTACTTGAGAAAAACATATCTGTTCAACATGCGGGAGAGGAAGGTGATGCCGATGTTGTAATCGTTCGCTTGGCTCTAGAGCTTGCAAGGCGATCAAAAGAAATTGTTACAGTAATTTCTGAAGACACAGATATTCTGGTTTTATTGATCCATCATGTTTCCGAGGAACATCCTATTTTCATACAAACCAAAACAAACACAATTAATATTGTTGAGGCACAGAAGGTGATAGGAAAGTCAGCGTGTGAACTGTTGCCTTTTGTACATGCAATGTCAGGATGTGACACAACGTCATCATTTTTTGGTCAGGGAAAGTTAAAAGCATTCAAATTATTGCAAAAATTATCTGAGGTTAAAAAAGAAAAACTTAGAGCATTTGGAAATTCCGAAACCTCAAAAGATGACATCAGATGCATTGGAGAGGAGTTTATGCTGTCTCTGTATGGCTCGAAAGAATCCATTCATACTTTAGATGAGCTGAGGTAAATAACTTAACTTTTCTTTAAATGCAAAGTATGTTAAACAATGTTATTGTTAAGATGTTTTGCGCAATTGAAAAACACCATGTTATTCCATGTAATTTTCCATTAACTTCAAGAACATAACTATAAATTGTTCAATGTAAAACATGATTTATTAATAAGTCAAAAAAATTTTGATACCCAAGTCTTGACGACAAAAAAATAGTTAATAGTAAATAAAATAAATAAAATTACGTGAAAAATACAAATTAATTTTAATTTCATTCAGGTACATGATTATGATGTCAACGAAGTATGTACCACTGGAACGCCTTCCACCGACATCCAGGGCAGCATATTTCCATAGTTTGCGAGTTCATCTTCAGACAAATACATGGAAATCTTTGAGATCAGGTTTGCCAAAGGAAGAGTATGGCTATACATGTACAAGTGCAGAAATCCATCCAATTATTACAGACATCAATCCGGCACCACCAGAACTTCTCCAGGAGATCAGATGCAGTTGCTCCAAGGGTGCATTGTTATGTTCCACATCATGCGGATGTTATAAAAAGCGATTGCCTTGCAGTATTCACTGCAAGTGTGGTGGACAGTGTGAAAATGCTCCCATTGTAACTCCAGAACAAATTTCAGCAGTTGACGACACAGCTGAGTAAAATCAATAAAATACATTTTTTTAAAACTACTGTGGCCATTATCCTTTGAACAAATTGCAAGTTTCTGTATCGTCTTGGTTAGACTGTGTTATTTAATGTCGTCTATCCATCCCTGATGTAGAACTTTGCATTTTTTTTCTTCATGGCAATACAACACAGAACTATTTTGACGCTGGATTTAATGACTTAAGTCATTTCAGACAATATTGCATGTATATAGTCATTTTTCTTTGCTGTTATGTTAAACTTAAACATCTGCCATCTTCCAAATAACTTGTATAAGATACTTGATGTTATTGTTAAATAAATCATTGTTGTAATGATGAGAGAATATTTTTCATAATCACAAGGAAATCACTCATTGCCTGAAATTGTTATAAAAGAATAACTTTTAAAACAAATAAAACCGAAAATGAAAGAGAAAGATATTACTCAGTTAACATACCAGTGATGCTAATATAATTATGTACAAAGTAGGCCAAAAAAGTAACATGGGCCTAGGCCAGGCCCTGGCCTAGGCTCTAGGCCTAGGGTTATGCTTGCATTCGTGGTTATGAACTTGCAGGGCGTCCCAGACCGAGTTTTTTTGTTTAGACCCAGGCCACTTGTTAGGAATCACGTAAATGTAATTTTATTTACAAATAACCTGATATAATCCACGGATTTTACGAATTACCGATGTTGTTTACGTATGGTATATCTATTACCGCCCACGTTTAACTTCGTACAATTTCGATTCAAAATTACTAACTTTCCAAGTATTCCTTGAATAAATTATTTAGTTTGCCGTAAAGAACAGAGCATTAGCTTCCATTTTATCTAAAAATTTCAAATCATGAATAAATTTAAAGGTATAACATTACATTTGATCGGACTATATGTAGAGTTGACCACAATCGTTATAACACAAGCAGTAGGCGCCGGTAGCCGGGGCAATAAGCCGTAAAAGTGCTACTGTACCGGCAGTTTTGCCAAAACAATTAATCTTTCGATTAATTAATAAAGATGTACATATTTTTTAAAGGGTTAGGGTTTAATTTTAGGTAGACATACGGCGGGACTGCCGGCACTGTAGCAATTTTACCGATTATTTTGACGGCAAACCGCCGGGGCAATAGCAGCAACGGACGACAATCGTTAACTTCCTGTGACAAGGTCTCGCGGAGTTTTGAATTTTGAAGTGCACAAGATGTGCTTCGGTTACAACTTTTGGATTTGTTTCAGCTTAACTATTGGACTAAGAATTGCATCGTCAAATTTTCACGAAGATGGATTTTGTCCAGCTGATGCAGTAGCAACGTGTGGTAGAAGTAGAACGGCAGGAAATAGCGAAGTTGATGATGACAACGGTGGATGGTAAGGAAACAGTGAATACTATTAAGAAGTTAGAGATACATTTCATACAATCAAACAAGTACTGCGTGTCGCTGAATTTTTTAGCTTAAATAATAGACAGTTTATTTTATAGAGTATTTTAGAGACTTTAGTATAGTAATTAGGGTAATCTTTCCTACCGAAAAAATAGTCGTATTATTATTATTTTGTTACAATAACCTAAAAAACAAATTTAATACCAAATTTAAGGTAAAACCGTAGAATCCGGGGTATAAACAAATTCTAAAAAATGTATCGGCGTAAACTCCGCCTCTTAATTTCTATGCTCCGCCTCTAGGATGGGATGTGCTTGATCGACTTAAAAATTTATTTAATTTTTTGTAAAATATTATCTAGTTTAATAATTATCAAAAATAATTTAAAATATTGCTTAAATATAAAATGTTTGGGATGTGCTTTGATGCGAGAAGCGAAGCGTATTTACCAGACCGCAAGACCATTAAGCTGATTAGAACACTGATCTCTATAATATTATAATATTATAGAGATCAGTGGATTAGAACAATTACCTACCACTTGTCTTCGCGAATTATTCATGTTCACAAAACAAAGAAAGCATCTATAAAGGACTGGAAATTAAAACTTGATAATTGTTTTTGTTTTTAATCTGGGCGTGTTATTCAAAGGCTCTGAAGCAGATTAAAGCAGTATTAGATGATAAGTATATGCTCTCTTAGATGGTTAAAAAAATACATTTGACTTCTTTTTGTGACTGACTACAACTTATCCCATATTATTAAACAGTTGATAACGCAAAATATGTCAATCAAATTAGTACATTAAGTAATAATGACGAAGTCGCAGTTGTGGATTTTAGGGTTTGTCTCAAAATAAAAGGCTCAGTAGTAGATTAGGAGACTGTGCAAAGCTGTCGTTACACTTTAATGATTGAAATTAAAAAATATAGTCACTTAATTTATTTTTTTATCAATCATCACCATAATCTTAGCCATTCACATTACCGGCTTTAGTTGCCGGTCAGCTAATTTTCAGTCATTTATAGATGCTTCCTTTTCCAAGTGGCAATTTGTTCTAATTAACTTAATGGACTGATAACAGACTAGCGAATACGCTTTGCATCGGAGCAGACCCTAATCAATTATCAACTGCTAATTTTCCGTTATTTATAGATTCTTCCTTTGTCTTGTGAACATGAAGAATTTGCTAAAACAAGTCGCAATTGTTCTTATCAATGGTCATGCTAAAGACCAGATAATGCGCTTCGCATCTCGCATAACAACAATTTACTACATTACTTTCAATTTTAATATTTATATTTTAATATTATTTGTTAAATAAAGTTATTGGTTATTTTGTCTGTTCTAAACATTAACACACTGGCTTTCCATTAAATCATATAAAAAACCGCAACACTAGCTGTCAATCATTCTATTTAGACCTGTCAATCAAAATAGCGGCCATACTTGTTTTTGTTTGTACCCCGGATTCTACGGTTTTACCAATTTAATTTAAAAAAAAAAACATTTATCGTAATTTGAGAGACTTTGAAAACGGTAAGTAGTACCCTTCCAAGCACTATTTACATCGTAGTTGTGAGTGGTGAGGTACGATGATCGTATGAATGAAATGAATAAAAAATAAATAAAATTAGTTTATAATAAAATTTTATTTAAAAAACAAACTCAGTTATAAAAAAAATTAAATTTAAATTTTAAAACTTTTTCTATGTAAAACGATAAAGAACAAAAGGCGAGAGAAACAACGAAGTAAACCCCGCTAGTCACTTTATATAAGCTCGCTGCTATTGCCCCGGCGGTTCGCCGTGATTGCAATCTGTAAAATGTACATAGTTTATTTTCTTAATCTTTTCTTAAACTTTTTTGTATAGTTACTTGATAATGCCATCCAAGTGTTGCATATCATTATGTGAAAGTAGAAGAAGTAATACAATGGAATATTCTTTTTTTTTCGTGTAGTATTTTGAATTACCCCTACCCCTAACCCTACCCTTACCTTACCCTACCCTTCCTTACCTTACCCTACTCCTAACCCTACCCATAACCCTATCCCTACCCCTATCCTAGGTAGTCGCATAAAAAGTTTCAATATATATTTTTTAATTTTACTAATATTTCAAATAAAGGTACAAATTCTGAGTTTGAGTATACTATATAGTGTAAAAAATAAAATTAATAAAAAGATCGCATACCGGCCCCTACCGCCGTGGTAATAGTTATAACGTTACATAACACGCTACGCGATTCCTTCGTTTACACTTTTCCTTAAAACTCAAACTTTGTCTATGTAAAAATTTTTAAATTATAATTACATTAATTATTTAATTAAAATAATTTTATATAACATTTTCCCATTTTAAATAAATTATTTATACTAATTATCATAATTTTTAAACTAGTGTTTACTTTTCATCGTGTTTATAGTTAATTATAGCCGAGAATTATGTATTAATCCGCCACACGGGCCGTCCGTGGGAAAGATTACCTAATTAGTTATTACTAGTTATTAGAAGAAAAAGTTCTGAAAGATATTTTGATTGTATTTTAAATTTGGTAATTTATTATAGATAACCACGTTTAGCCAGTAAAAATTATAGATTTTTTTCATGCTGTTTGGTTTATTGAAAAAAGTACTTATTGTTTAGAATTGCTTGTATTTTTCTATACAGCTATTTCGGCTTTTTTGTGATGCAAACCTAATTTTCAACTTAAGGCACACAGATCTGTCAACAATTATTGCATTATCTGGGCCCTGCAATATTGATGTTTTGCAGTCTCTATCTCAAGAAGATTTTATTAAGAAGTTTGTAGTTTCTATATATAACATTTTTTTATTAATAATTATTTTTTGTAGTTATGACGTTTTGGTGTACTGGTTTAGACACCGGCTTGGATATCCGGAGTACCCGGGTTCGATTCCAGGTTCGGACACTTAGTTTCCTTGAGTAAGAAATTAACTCACCCTGCTCAGGCCAACTCAGCCTTTCATCCTTCACTGGTCGATAAATGAGTACCAGTTTCACAACTGGGGGTAATAGAGTTCGGCACATCCCGATTTCGGATACACTACTACTACTACTACTACTACTGTTCAATCATTTATTTTCTCAGATTTCAAAAATCCAATAATTTACAGCCAGGACAAAATAAACATAAGAATAAAATGTCCTATAAACTTGACAAAAATATTTCACGTCCCCACGTGGGCCTGAGATTTCCCCGAGACGATTATAAATCTGAACCATGAAATTTCTACACTCGATAAAACATACAATTTCATGCAAAAAATAATTCAACGTTTTCCAACTACTACTACTACTACTACTACTACTACTACTACTACTACTACTACTACTAATCAGTACCCATCAAATCTAAGTAGTTTATTGTGGTTTGTAGTCTCAAAAATGTGTCAATGCAAAAACAAAAAATTGCACATTGTAAGTGATCAAAATGTAATGTAGCAAATAATAATTTCACCTGATTTTCATCCTTTTCGTTCATCTTGGCTTGCATTTGTAAAATGCAGAATTTAAAGTAGTGCATTAGTCCTATATTTTCAACAGTGCTTTAAGTTGCAATTCAATGATGTTTTTACATTTTAATTTATTTTAGTCAGTACTATATTACTATATTTATATAATAACATTGTTATCATTTAAATATTTTTTGAATTATTTAAAATGATAATAATACATTTTATTTTATTTTAAAACAAAAATATTCCAACATAAAATTAGCAAATGTGAATTTCCATAAGTTTTTCTCTACATTTTGCAGATATGCTTACAAAGCTCCATTCATTGTCAAGAACTCAAATGATAATTCTGTAGGTTTTTTTATATTCTTTTAGATGGTTGTTAAAAAGATAATTGCTTTTATACAAAATTCTATAATTTTAGAATTACTTTCAATCAATCCAATTTCTATAGCGCTATTTCTGTGGCGTTCATTGGCGCTCGGACATGAACTTATTAAACAGATGTGTTTTAAGTCCATGACGGAAGACAGTGAGTGAGGTAGAGTTAGTAAGAGCACAGGAATAGAGTTCCAGAGAAAGGGACCTGAGTAGGAAAAAGAGCATTTAGCAAAAGAATGTTTAACAGTAAAGATGTGAACGTGACTAAGAGAAGAAGATCGAAGACCAGACTTGAGAGGTATTTGTACAATTTTTCATCTTAAACATTAGTAAGCAAATTTAAAAAATCACCCTATATTTAGGAGGAAGCCAGTGAAAAAGAACGAGAGATGGAGATATGAGCAAAGTAAGATCTGCGAGAAACTAAGCGTGCAGCATAATTGAAGGCTTTAGAAAGAGGATGAAGGGTAGAGTCAGGTAGATCATAGTAGAGAGAATTGCAATAGTCAATTCGAGACAGAATAAGAGAAGAGACTAGAAGATGTAGAGAAGGATCATCCAGAAGTGGACAAAGCTGCTTAATGCGGCGAATATGGAAGTAGCAAGATTTAGCAACAGATGATATTTGAGGGGTTAGAGACAAGTTGGAGTCAAAGAGAAAACCTAAACTACGAATCAGAGGAGATGAAGAAATGGAAAGAGAAAATTTTTGTGGCAAAACCAAAAGAAGCAGAGTTAGAGATTTAGAAGACTTATTGGATTAAGTTTGAGACACATATAAGAACTTCAGGAGATAATAGATTGAAGGCAGACAGTTATTTGATTAAGAACAGGCTCAAGAGACGAGTTAGAGAAATTAGAATAGACATAAGAGTTATCAGCATACATTTGACTATTGAGAGAGTTAGAAGATATAATAATGGATGTTCAGAAGTATAGAGAAACAAGTAAAGATAAAAAATAAATTAAAAAAAAAAGCTTTTATTTGCCTCTTTATCTAAGTCAACGAATTAAAATTTTTGAATTTAAAACAACCGTTACGCTCAATCTTGTATATTGTTTATTTCTTTCATATGAAATCAAAATTCATAAATTTAACTCGATGTATGGATTAGTTGTTATCTAAAACATTTCATTCATATATTGTTATCGAGAATACAGCTATTCTGAAAGTTTCAAAGCTCTACGTAGATGAATATTAGTCGAATTTGCGTTTACCTGTAACGGTCCAGATAACGGTCATCCACCTCTCCATCTCGAATTCATTTATATAAAAAATTATTTAATTGATAATTATTTCCTCTAAGCAAATTACATGTTTAGATTAGTAAACGCTATTGCAAACTCGGACTTATATGCGAAATATCGATCGCCAGAGCTTTGTGGCCGGTTGTCAAACGATTTTATTACAGTCGCTAGATGGCAGGAATTATTTTGATTTGATTAATTTTAATTGATTTAAGGTCTAATTCATGTCAGAAACATTAAATTCATGTATTGTCATCCAGAATAAAGCTCTCTTGGAAGTTTTAGAGCTCTAGGTGGTCGAAAAGTGGGTGAATTTTTGTTTCTAAGATTTGATCACCACAGACAAACAAACAAACAGAGAGACGAGTGAAGTTAAATAAAAGCATTTAAAAAGAAAGAAAGAAAAACATTGTTACATATGAACTTCATTACATGTAAACTTCATAACCTGTAAACTACATTATGTGAAAATTGTCTTTTGTCATCATCATTAATGGACCTTGCTGTCGGTTATATTTATTTAAAACTAGTGGGGTTACCCAGAGATTTGAGAGGTTTTTCTATTGTTTTTCTCTCTCTTGCTACTGTTTCCATCCCTGCTTGCTCCCCAGCTTGTTCCTGTTTCCATCCCCGCTTGCTCTCCTGTTTCTGCTCGTTCTCCCGCTCCCAATCGCTTTCCCAATCCCACTTGCTCTTCTGTGATGTTATTATTAAGATTTGAGTTGCTGTTATGTTTTAAGATTTAAAAATTATAACTGAAAATTATTAATTTCGAAGAAGTTCCGGGACTATTCGAGGAGAGAGAACATGCTGAAAGAATTCGGGATGAGGAAGATTCGACTCAGCTCTGCGAACACGTACTCGTATAAGAAATGTTGATATATTCAAAAATTATTTTTGATTAATTGATTATATTATTTAAAAAGATGTTAATAGCTGTGTTTTTAAATATTACGTTTTATAAACATTGCAGTAGATGTCACATTGAGGCATTACATAGAAGATATCATGAAACCTCAAAGTCTTAATAGTCTTGGCAATGGTCAGTACTTGCTGATGATGATGAGTGTGATGATGATGATGAGTGTGGTTGTGATAATAACAATAAAAGTTCCATAGTGCTGCCATTGGGCATTGAGCAAAGTCCTGTTAGCGAGAGAGTCGATGAATGACACAGAAACAGAGTTGTTACGTATACGAATGTGTAGGAACATAGAATGTTGTTGTTTTGTTTCTATGTTTCAAATGAAGTTGATTTAAAGTAACTCTACTCTGCCACGAATCACTGGATCGACGACGTTACAGACCACATGAATATTCATACTGTTTTAGAAACGTTTTACTGGTTTGGGGATAACAACCACACAGAATGGAAAGACATCTTTGACTCTTACCGTCCTCCTGGGCTTCAAATTCCCAAGCTGGAACCCGCCTACAGCTACGGGGTCGCCGGTGAGTTACCAATTTTTTAAGAAACTATATTTCATTAGTAAATTGTTATATTCTATTATTAGATTATCATTTTTATGGCTTATGAATGAACACAAACAAACCAGTTTATTAACTGAATTTAAATGGGAAGATATATCAGAACTTTAATTGGTTGTTGCGGTTTTTGTGTAACAGGTGCAGGTACAGGTGTTCCATTCCACTTTCACGGACCTGGATTCTCTGAGGTCATCTTCGGAAGCAAGGTCATTATTATTACTATTATTATTACTTATGTTAATAATAATAATATTATTATAATTGCTATTATGCACATGAGCAACAATTTCCTCATACTTTCTGTCATAAATATTAAGGAAACTTATGTAATGTTTTTATTTTTTGTCTTCAATACCATAATGATGTTGGTTTATATATTTACATAACTTCCCATATTCATATACAAGTGGAACCCTGCTATAACGTGATGATCGGGTTCTATAAAATCAGAGCATTGTTCCAAGCGATGATCGGAGTCCATAAAATTAAATTGGGGTTTTACAATATTTAACTTTTTTTGGAGAACATGCACAATGATCAAAAGTCTGCTTATCATCGATAGACTTTTATTGCATGAGAAATCTGACATTCTACATTTTTTTCTTATAGATATTCTTATTTTTCTTTGTTTTTTAATTTTTAATTTTCCTTGAAGAGTTAACCCATATATGCCGAAGTTTGAATTTGCATGTAATATTAATATGAGCTGTTCTTCATATTGGTCTTATTAATAAATAATTTTTTTTATTTTAAAGTTTAGTATTTTTTTTCTCTTTTGAAGATTGATCCTTTATAAAATATTGTCGGCACACAGCAGAACATTTAATTTTTTTTTAAAAAAAAGATAGTCTGTATCAATAAAACTACATAAAAAACATTGTTATGGTTCAAGATAACTGTTTCTACAGTTATTTCGTGTGATAGTGCAAAAAACAGTCTTTTTGATGCAGGCCAACCGGGGTACCGCCACTGGTACATTTCTGGAAAACAAAATTCGTTTTTTTTTGCAAACATCACATTTCTTTTGTTTGTCGATGTAAAGTGGCAGATGATCCAGACGATCTAAACGTACAGCACTTGAGACCCTGCAATTGCCAAATTGAGTAGTCCAGCCCTTCGACTGCTGATCGTTTAGCCTTAGGGCAAACCTCTGGCTGTAAACCTCGACGATCTCACGTCTGAATCCGAGAAGGTCCAAACGGTGTTGGCTGTAGGAGGGGCTTCTCTTGTACAAATAAAATGCGTTTTGGATCGACACGTCCAGCATGTAGTTGAAAAGTGGCCACCACCACTTTTTCGACCGAATGCTGGTACGGTAACTGCTGATATTTTGATCCATCTGATCGGTTTCGCTCATACTCATATATACGTTATAATTTTTGATTGCAGAAGGCTGAGTCACCAAGATTTTTTTTCTTGGCAGTGCTGGACCACCGCTTGGCTTTGTCAACTGGCTGCATGCCATATACATTAGATGCAATGGTTACTGGACTGTTGTCGTGCCAAGGGATGACGATGAATTTTCCAGCCTGGTCATAGCGATGATCAATATGCCCCCGATCTTTTTTCTTCATTTCTGCTGGCGTTATCAATGGACACTTGTCAGTACGGTTCGCTTTCAGAGTTCCAGTAGCTCCAAAACCATGCTCAGTCAGGTGGTCCAGCAGGTGAAGCGACGTAAAGAAGTTGTCAAAAACAACTTGTAAATCGGTCTTTTAGGTAGACTGTTGATTAGGTCAACGACGACAGAACCTCCTAATCCTAGTTCCTGGTTTGTCACTGAACCCTTTCCCTGATAGGCTTTGAGCTGTACAAGGTAACCTAGCTTACTATTGAGACACCACATCTTGTAACCAAATCTAATTGGTTTGCCACGGATAAACTGCTTGCACCCATGGTGACCGAAGTATAGTACCATTGACTCGTCAATCGATAGGTGAGTCTCATGACGAAACATTTTCAAGAAAGATTGATTGAGAATGTCAAAAAGCGGCCGCAATTTGGCGAACTTGTCATCTTTGTCCAAATGGTTGTTGTCTGCCAGGTGAAAATATCTCATTATCTCATCGAACCGGCCTCGGGTCATCAAGCCTGCTGCCACACGGTTACGACAATCCTCAGCTTGTTCCCAATACATACGGCGCCTAGGAAGCGCAACATACCCAGATAACATCAGCACAGCCAGGAATGCCCAGATGTCATTTTCTTCGACTGTGAACTGGTGATTACCTCGGAATTTGGCATAAGAAATACTTTAGTTTACCATCAGCTGTATCACATCTTCTGAAAAGAATTGTTCAAACCAAATGGTAGGAGTCAATTCTTCATCCACGGGCCGCAACCTTTGACTTGCATCACTTGAATCGAACGCTTCTGCTGCAGAATCCGGTAGATCGTTCTTAGTCCACTTCCTTGTCCCTGACTTCGGCTTAGAATTCACTGAAGTTTTTCGCTTCTTCGTCGAAGCCGATACCGAAAGTCTGTCGTTAGATGACTCTTCGACATCTTCATCACTATCATTGTTCAGTCGCATCCGATAGTAACGGTTGGTTTTGACGACAATTTCCGCCTTGGCCTGCAGTTGATGTCCATTCAGGTTTTCCATCAGTCCACCCTGGTCCTCGTCCGCGCTATCCTCGTCCGTCAGGACGCCATCTGGCGGCGTGATGTAAATGTCTGGGATTTCAAACAAACCAGACTCCACCATGGAAATGACTTCATTCAATGTGTACCTAAAATACAAGACCAATAGAAGTGGTTTCCGTAGTATGTTTGTTGAGAAATTACACATGTTATACATATATGTTGCGTATACGGTAGGCAGTCGCACGGCTGAGACGCGCAGGTGAATCTCGCCAACCTATCTCAAGCCAATAAATTGGCGACGTAGAAAAACGGGCTGTTAAAAGTGGGTTTACAAAAAAATGTATATCTCCGGATTTACTGGGTCAATTTTAAAAATGGTTACATCATTGAACTTGTAACTTGAGCTTTTAATGAAACTTTTAAATACCCTTATTTTCAAATCATATTCTTTGAAAATTCGTTCAAAGTAAGTTCTTTGAGATCATGTATCTTTAAATGATGGCGATTTGAGTGTATTTTTTTAAAGCTACTATACTTTGAAACTATGTAGCTACAACATTCTAAAATTTCAATTTTCTAGGACCATGCAAAGTATAAAAATCAATCAAACCACACACACACATACTGCATGAGATGGCATATAACTGCTATACGCGATCCCATGCAGTAATGTGCTATCGCGCATGAGAAACGACCTGCGTATGAACCACTTTTTAGCTCATTCAGGCTTAGAGGTACGATCTCGATGCGTGAACTTCAAATCGATATAACTTCATCAATATAACTTGTAGAACAAAAATTTTGGTAAATTTCGTTTTCTGTTGTTATTTTCTTTTAAAAAAATATAAATTTTAATTATTTATTTTTTTAAAAGATTTTCCGTGCGACTGCCTAGTATACGGTGTGCCTACGATCCTTTATAAAGTATCGACAAAAAACGTATTTTTTTTATACAACCAAATATTCCCCGTGCACGAGCAATAGCAATAGACTAAGAACACTTTTAAGTAACATACAAATTAAAAAAATACTGGTTTTAAAAAAAAAAAAAATTTTATGGACCAACCTTTTTCCTGATTCCATAATAAAAAATTGAACTTTAAAACGTATCTAAATTCCAACCAAAATGAAAAATATAAATAAAACAACGGTTTTCCGTAGATATCATCTAATTGATTTTTATTGAAACATTGATATTAAATTGAAAATTAAAAAAATTGCAATTAGTTTTCCATAGATCCTTTATAAAGGACTGTCGGCTTATATGGGTTAAAATAGAATGAGATACAAACATTTCTCTTTTTTCAGCGCTGGTTTCTCTATCCACCGCACGAGGCTCCCATGTTTGATCCGAATTCTACAACTCTTCACTGGCTGGTTGAAGAATATCCTCGCCTCTCTTCTGATAAGCTGCCACTCGAGTGCACAATCAAGCCCGGAGAGGTTGTTACGAATAAATTTGCATGTTAATGCATTCGAAATCATAGTCATGCAAAAAATTTGCATGTTTATGCATTAGAAATCATCATTAGGAATAAATTTGCAGGTTTATGCACTCAAATTCATAGTTAAAAATAAATTTGCATGTTTATGCATTCACTTCCCATTCCAAATTGCATGTTTATGCATTCGAATCCTAAATTTGCATTCAAAATCATAGTTACGAATAAATTTGCATGTTTAAGCATTTAAATTAATAGTTTTTTTTCTTACTTTGAGCTAGATATAAATACATAATTGCGAAATTAGCCAATTGGTTAAAACGTCAGACTTGCAATGCTGTAGGGTTGATGTTTATATCTCTTTATTTAATGACATTTATTTATTGCTAAAATGAATTCCTCATGATTCTTTGCCACTCCACCAACCAGGCCCGTAGGCAGAATTTAGTGAGTGGGGGGCTATGAAAATTAGTAGGGGGGCTACTGACGAATGAAGGCACCGAAGAAGCCTGACCGCGAGCGCCGCAGGTGCGAAGCCCCTCGCAATAAGGAGATTCTCCAAAGCATTTTGTAGCATTTGACAAAAAATGTCATCCAATTTTGGATATCCTATTATTTAATTTTAGATTTTCTAAGAGTTGCAATATGTTGCACGTAATAACAAAAATTATCAATTTCCACAGGCAATTTTGTCAAATAACAGTATGCTTGTTGTTATCCACAATCTTGATTTTTATGCGTGCATGACACACCACTGGGATGACAGCACTGAATCAAATTGTCCAAATTTAATTATTGATTAAGACAACCGTTATAGTCCACAATACAATAACTTACTTATTTTATTTTTGATAAAAACTTGTACATCTGTATCAAATGCCAAGAAATCAATAAAATAAAATTGGATTTAAATATTTGTTTTGACAAAGATCAAACCACATTATAATAAAATGTACTATTTAGTTTACTTTCTCATTTTAAGTTACTAATACTTACTAAACATCCATTCATGTGTTACCCATAAAACTTGTCATCAGTTTCTAAACAATCTAAATAGAAGATTAGATTATATATCAAGTCTACTATTAAACTTTTATTGTTGAAAAGATTGTGTGGTTTGACAGTAAGCTTTAAATTGTTTCTTTGAATTAATCAGTTCAGATTATTGGGGTTAATAGTATTGCAGTGTCAGACTAGTACTAAAAAATACTAAATTTTGAAAATAGTTTGAATTATTGAGAGTCATTCAAAAATCAAAAGCCAAAGTTTGTCAGCTAAGCTGAATTAGCTTCTTTCTCTGTTCTAAAACTGTAAGATTAAAGTTATTATAATATTGTAAGACTACGTCCAAGCACTGATTATGAAACACATGACAATTTTCATGTGTAAAACATGAATGGATGTGTAGTAGCTTGAAATGAGAAACTAAACTAAAAAGTCCATTTCATTATAATATGGTTTGATCATTGTCAAGACAATTATTTAAATCCGATTTTGATTTATTGCATTCTTGGTATTTGACAGGTATCCATATCAATTGCTTTACAGAGCGATTTTTCAAATGCCAGAAGTACAAGTTTGCTTTTTCTCTCATGGGACATTGATCTCTGTGGTTGTAGTATTCGTGTTAGACAATAAAATAAATTTTTACAAATGGCAATTGAGATGCCGAGAGTCATTGCAGCTGAATAATCCGGTGAAAAAAATAATGTAACAAATTATCGGCCCATTTCAATATTATCTTATTTTTCCAAATTCTTTGAAAAAGTTATGCACACAAGATTATACAGTTACCTATTAAAGTTTTCTCTCCTTTCACCATACCAATATGGATTTAGAAAAAACCACTCCACATACATGCCACTAGTTGTTCTTCAATCCAAAATCGCTGAAGCTCTAGATCAAGGAAACTTTGGCATTGGCCTATTCCTAGACCTTGCAAAAGCATTTGACACTGTAAATCATGAAATATTATTGAAGAAGCTTGAGTACTATGGAGTCCGGGGAGTTCCTCTTGACTGGTTTCGGGATTACATGAAGAACCGATCACAATATGTCTGCTACAACAATGTGTTATCACAATCTTTACCCATCAACTGTGGCGTACCACAGGGCTCTATATTGGGTCCACTCCTATTTATTATATATATCAATGACTTACCTTTAATTTCTAACCTGTTCAGTTTTTCTTTATTTGCTGATGACACTAGTCTGTTTGCTTCTGGTGACAATTTGAACATTTTATTTGACAGCGTTAATAATGGTCTCATATGTATTTATGATTGGTTTTGTGCCAATAAGCTTTCTTTAAATGTAAAAAAAACCAACTATATCATATTTCATCCAAAGAGTAAATCTATTATTACAAAGTCATGTCTCAGCATTTCTGGTGTTTCTATTACCCGTGTCACCTCATATAGATTTTTAGGTGTGTTTCTTGATCAACATTTAACATGGACTGATCACATTAAGCATGTTAAATCTAAAGTTTCTAAGTATATTGGAATTATGTATAGATTACGTCGTTTTATAGACACAAAAACTTGTATTATGTTGTATTATGCATTTGTCTTTCCCTATATTTCTTACTGCAATATTGTTTGGGCTTCTAATTATCCAACTCGTCTTCTTTCTTTACACATTTTGCTCAAACGACTCATCCGTATTATTTTTTTTTTACATCCTCTTTCTTCTTGTAAGTCAAAATTTACTGAAAATAAGCTTTTAAACATTTATCAAGTCAATCTGTTTCAAATTGGTTCTTTTATGTATAAATATTCTAATTCTACTCTACCTCAATCCTTTCATGATTTCTTCTTGAAGTCGTCCGATATTCATACCCATTTTTTGCGATCATCTAATCTTTTCCGTCCAGAATTTGCAAACACAAGACTAAAAACCTTTTCTATTAAATGTTTAGGTCCGCGTACATATTCAGTCATCCCTATTTCAATACAGTCCTCTGAGTCCTTTTCATTATTTAAATCTCGTCTTAAATCTCACTTATTAAAATTATAATATATTCTATCATCTCAGATTCGAACGTATATTGTATATTATTAAATGTTAAATTTTGTTATTTTGTTCATCTTAGTAATTTATTTCAGTTATTTTACCATTCTAAATTTATTGTATTGTATGTACCTGTATTATTATTATTCGTAAATGTTTCATCTGCACTGGTCATCCTCAAGCGAGATTCATCTCTTCGGATGTTCCTTTTGGGCACTACTCATTCATTTTTTGTTGCATGCTTTTATTTCAATTTTTATGTGTTTCTTTAATGTGTTTTTGTATGCCCAATAAACAATGATAAACATAAAAAAAAAAAAAAAAAAAAAAAAATAGTGCCAATTTAGAGTAGGAAATGCATCTTTATAGTCCAGCATAAAATCCATCATTTCCTGGAGACTGTAGCCTGGTTGAAATTTGTTTTTTAGAAACCTACTTGTAATGAGAGCCTCGTCTGCAATATATTTTTCAACATCGTCATGCCTGTCTTGTTTTAGCAGTTGCGTCAACGGTTTAAGGTCGTTGACATCTAAAAACTTGTCTAGTGTTGGTAAAAGGACAGACACTGCACAAGTCAAATCTTTAGAATAACTTAAATAACTATCAACAAAGCTCTCCATCAACTCTCCTAATATACCATCCAACATGCTAAAATAAACAGCTCAAAGCTGATTCCACTCTGGTGAACACTATATTGCTCATTACAGAATCACGTAGCGTGCTAATCTGTACTTTTGCTCATTTTTGGTATGGGTTTAACCAATTATTCATTCTAGAGGCATGCAAATTATTATTATTAATTTTATATTTAAATTTACCTTTATTTATTTATTTTTATTTAATTTTATTTAAAATTTTAGTGGGGGGCTTACAATTTTAGTGGGGGGGGGGCTGCAGCCCCCCCAGCCCCCCCGCTAGCTACGGGCCTGCCACCAACCCTAATGTTGCTGGTTGGAGCGCAGCTCCCATCTTGTGGTCACAGCCCTTCATTGTTTCGTGGGTTGGTAAACTGACTACTAGTTTCCAAACTGTGAAAAATAAGGTTCAGCACGTCCCGATCTCAGACGCAGTGTTGCAGCATATTTCACAAATCCTTGTAGATTTGTACATTTAAGTGTTTTATTATTTGTTTCTTTTTTTTTTTTTTTTTTTTTTTTTTTTTAAGGTTAGTGAAAGGAGTTGTTAACCCCGCGAGACACTCAACCTGAGCAATGCGTGTAAACTCCTTGCTCAAGGGAGCTACGATGGTGACGCCTGTGAGATTCGAACCGCCGACCTACGAGGCGACAGGCGAACGCTTTACCGCTTAGCCACCACCGCCATGGTGATTTGTTGATGAATTTTTTATTATTTGTTGATGGTATAATGTGGATATATTTAATTTTTGTTATTTGTTGATGGTATAATGTGGATATATTAAAATTTTATTATTTGTTGATGGTATAATGTGGATATATTACATTTTTATTATTTGTTGATGGTATAATGTGGATATATTAAAATTTTATTATTTGTTGATGGTATAATGTGGATATATTACAATTTTATTATTTGTTGATGGTATAATGTGGATATATTAAAATTTTATTATTTGTTGATGGTATAATGTGGATATATTAAAATTTTATTATTTGTTGATGGTATAATGTGGATATATTAAAATTTTATTATTTGTTGATGGTATAATGTGGATATATTAAAATTTTATTATTTGTTGATGGTATAATGTGGATATATTTCAATTTTATTATTTGTTGATGGTATAATGTGGATATATTAAAATTTTATTATTTGTTGATGGTATAATGTGGATATATTAATTTTATTATTTCTTGATGGTATAATGTGGATATATTAAAATTTTATTATTTGTTGATGGTATAATGTGGATATATTAAAATTTTATTATTTGTTGATGGTATAATGTGGATATATTAAATTTTTATTATTTGTTGATGGTATAATGTGGATATATTAAAATTTTATTATTTGTTGATGGTATAATGCAGATATATTAAATTTTTATTTTTTATTGATGGTATAATGTGGATATATTAAATTTTTATTATTTGTTGATGGTATAATGTGGATATATTTGATTTTTATCTCACCAGGCTCTCTACTTCCCTGATCACTGGTGGCATGCCACATTGAACATCAACTCAAGTGTATTCATTTCTACATTTCTTGGATGAAGAGCATTGTTATCATCATCATCAATATCTTCACCACCATCATCATTATTTTTATCTAACACCACAGAGTGACTTTCACAATTTATTATTGGGATTGGTGATTTTCAGTTATATATTATAAAGTTTTTCCTGTGAGAAATGTTTTTTCTTTCTTTTCCTAATAATTTGTTATAAAAAAGTTTCTTCACAACTTCATGTTATTTATAAACATCTGCAATTACACGTATTTCTCAATCGGTTCATCCACATTTCCACGTATTTCTCGATTGGTTCATCCATCCTTTTTGTTTTTATAATGACTCCATAATCTACAACTCCTTCATTTCAGCTGCCATTGCTTCTCATTAATGTTTTGAAATGTCATGGGTAGATTGTATTCTTATATTTTGTTATATTTCAACATTCAACGTGATAAACTCATTTTCCTTTTATCAATTTATTCCCAATTTTATAACAATCAAAACCTAATTCACAGATTTCCTTATTACATTAATTCCTCCAATATATAACAAAAGTTTTTTGTGACATTTAAAATTGTCCGTGATTCAAACATGTTTCGTCACGTAAGACGGTTGTTCAGCTGGATACCTCTCTTTCCTCATTTCAATTTTTATTCATTCTTTTTCATTAATAAAAATATATTTTGATTCGATAAGCTACACAATTAACTTAAAAATTTAATTTTACTTTATATATATATATATATATTCTATGTCCTATGTCCCTCTTTGAAACATCTGTTGGGAGTTTTTAGGTTTTAGTTAAGTTTTTGTTTGACTGAAGTTATTTTGCTACCAATTCTTCTTGGTAGTTTCTTTGTTATCTGTTGTGTTATGTATTTTTCATGTTTTCCACAATTAAGTTGTTTTAATATGTGGAAATTTGCTTTGAATAAATTAAATGTCATTAATTACTGTTTGCCATTTTTCTAAAATGAAACAAGTAACAGCAGTGCAGTTTACTGTTCTCAATAACTCCACCTTGCTTTTGCAAGCCAGTCCCTAGCCTGGAGAAAGGATGAGGGAAAAGTTAAAAGGATCAAATTATGATCCACGACAGGAAGTACTTAGGTGCTTCCTACATACAGCCATTTCAGTCTTAAAACGACTGGTGTGAAGGACTATAAACTATTATAAAAAAAAATACTGTTCTCAGTTATTACTGCAAAGAGTTATATTTACAAGTGCAATCTTGTTATCTTTAAGGGAATGTGTCAGTTTTATTAATAAAAAAAATACCAATAATAATGAATATGCAGGAGCAATTAATTTTATTCAAATTAACAGTTGATTTTATTCAATGACCTTGGTCTTTCTCAGAAAAATGGGGCTCTATTTTCTTTCGCCCATTTCTTGATGGATCGAAGAATGTACTCCACTTGTGGATTACCGGTCTTTTCAAGCATTTGCACAACATCTCTTAAACTCTCTCTGTATAAAGAAGTATTGATTAATTTCATATTTTTAAATAGAAATCACTAGTTTGTTCAATTTATGTATAACAACTCATAAAGCATGAGAATTAAACATGCAAATTTTTGAAACCCTTTTAGGTTTTATTGTTCTGTAATCAGCTTTAGCAGAGTCAGCAATATTTCATCTAAATGTTTCACCTACTTATCATGGTTTCATTTTTATTGAAATATAATCCATATATTAATATATATAATAGCCCAAGTCTGTGTAAGACGTTTTTGTGTGACGATCTGCTATCTATGGAAAATTAATTTATATATAATATATAATTATATATTGTTATATAATTGAATAAATTAAAAAATATTTACCTTACCTAAATTAATTCAAAGTATAAAAAATTAGTAATATTTTAACCTATTTTTTTCTTTTCATTTGTTTTGGAATGCATACGAACAATAAAACAATTTTTTGATTGTAATGTTATAAATAAATAAATAAACAAACAAATAAATAAATAACAAAATAATTAATAAACTTATTAATCCAAAAAATGTATCCAAAGTTATGGTAATTTTAAAACATCCGTCCTTGGGACGAGCAAAACCACTAGTATATATATATATATATATTAGGGCTGTGCCGGTATGGTACTTTTCTGCTGGTACCGGTATGTCCGGGCCAAAAACCGGTACCGGTATAATGTCGAAAGCCTGAAAATGGCTAGAAATAGTGTTTGAAAGTGCGTTAGTGTTACTGTCTGCAGTCGGTCGCCTACTTGGACAATAAAACTAAACTAAACTACAATTAATCATGGTTCAGTTAACAAAGCGGAATGGTGCTATGCTATTGCTAAGAACCGTTGTCCGTAATTGAAGTGTAGCAAACAGTGGGCATTCAGGTAAATTGCACTGCCCATACTGCTGCTGTAGGTCTTTAACTTTTTGTCTTTATGCGTGATGTGCTGAATGCCGATTGTTCAATACCGGCACCCTTCATACCGGCGGAACAGGTGTTTGCCGGTATTGCCAAAAACCAGCCGGTATGTATGTATAAATAGAATACATGCACTAGATGGCAGCCTTCCAGCTTTTTTTGATAACCAACATGAAACATACAACATTTGCTCCGCATTTAAACGGATGAATAAATCACTTCTCCACTAAATTATAAATGTTAATATTTTTTATTCTAAAGTTATTTAGACAAAACCGAAATTATTCATTACTAAGATAATGAAAGAAAGAGAGAGTACTAAGATGTATCGCACGGTCCGTGCAATTATTGCCACTTACGCTCGATTTGTTTGACTACATCGGACTAAAATATTATCGGTATTCCTGGTATACCGTATTTTTTCTCATATAACGCCTGGAGAAGGGTTAAAAAAGGATGTGGCTTTATAAATAAACACAATTTGAACAGTAAAATGTATTATAAATTTTAATGAAAATACATTTTACGTATTTACATTTTCTGATTGATAGAGCAACATTCTTTTTTATGACCTTTCCATGCACGTCAGAGTGCGCGTTATGTGCGCAAAAATACGGTACTTTCACTGCACTGTCGATAGACATCTAAATACGACATGCTCAATTGATTCTGTATTTATATCTACATTAACTTGCAAAAATGTCAAAAGCCATGAGAGAGAGAGCGTGTGTGAGAGAGAAAGAGATAGGGATAGCGAGACAGAGAAAAAAAGGAAAAGAGAAGGAGGTAGAAACATTTCAATATGGAGATAAAGAGAGAAGAGAAACACAAATAGAAGAAAGAAAGGAAAAAAAAGAGACAAAACAAAGTAAGAAAGGATAACAGAGAAAGAATTATAGCAAGGGAAACATAAAAAAGAAGAAAGAATTTCCTTTCACAAGGGACAAAGAATGAGATAGATATATATAGAGAGAGAAAATTGCACTGCACTAAAGTACGTTGTAATTTCAGTTATAACATAGCAGTATGCCCACATTCTATTTTTCTTGACTAAATTTGGTTTAATCGTACTTTGAATAACATTATTGTTCAAACTAAAATAAAATAATCAACTTTAAAGTTACATTTACTTCCAGGCATGCGAAAAGCTAGTTTTTTTATATTTTCCCAACTCACTTTGGTTCGTGTCCGCTGATGATCATCTGGAATGCACCGATGCATGCACCTCGTTTTCCTTCCCAGAATTCAGGACTTGCATCCAGTCTTTCAAGTACGTCAAATGCTTTGGCAGAGTAGAAAAACAGGCCCATCTATTGATAAATTAGATGATCAGGGTTTTAAAAATTTGATTGTGCATACAGAAGGCTGGGCCATAATGTAATCCATATATATTACGCTAAGGTATAAATATAATACTATCGCTAGAGTATGGCCTTCTATCTTTCTTGATAACCAACATGAAATACACAACATTTCTTTTGCATCATAAACAGTTGATTAGATAACTTTTCTGGTGAATTATAATCAATAATATATTTTATTCTTTACGTTTTATTTGCCAAAACAAACTTGTTCATTACTTAGATTCTTATATGTTTTTTTTTTTTAAGAATCAGATAGAGAAAGAGAGAGGAAGAAAGGGTCACAGGGAGAGAGAGAAAGAGATATTTGTACCAAGATATGTCACACACACCGTGCAATTCATGCCAGTCTTTTTTAACTACTTTTCTTGGTTTAATCTGATTTCTTCGTGGGACTAAAATATTATATTTATTCTTTGGTTCACTCTGGCTGCATGCCCAAGTGATTTTGTATTCTCATACTGGCATGAAATCATGGGAGCTATTTGAGAAAAAGAGAGAAACAAAAAAGAGAGAAAGAGAGTGAGCGAGAGAAAGAAAGATAAAGGAGAAAGCGAAAAAAGAAACAAATAAAGAAGGAGCGAGAGAAGGAGACAAACATGAGAAAAAAGAGGGAGAGAGTGAAACAAAAAAAAGGAAGGAGACGTAAAGAGATAAGGACAGAAATAGAGAAATAAACAAAAAAGGAAGGAGACGTAAAGAGATAAGGACAGAAATAGAGAAATAAACAAAAAAGGGAGGAGATGAAAAAAGATAAGGACAAAAATAGAGAAATAAACAAAAAAGGACAGGAGAGAAAGAAAATTAAAAACGAGCAGAGGAGATGAAGAGAGAGAGAAAAACAACAAAAAGGGAAGGAGATAGAATAGAGAATGAGAGAAAGAAAGAGAGAATTCAAAATTGAGGGAGAGAGATACAAAAAAGAAGGAAAGAGATGGGGAGAGAGAGAAAGAAACAAACAAATAAAAGCGAAGAAGAGAAAGAGGGAGAATCGACAAAGAAAGAAGAAGAAGAAAGAAAGAGAGAAAAAATTAGAGCATGAAAAGTACTGAAAAAGAAAGAGGGAGAGAAGAAAACAGAAAGAGAGGACAGAGATAGAGAAAGTTTTTTAAGGCCAGGGATATCATTCTTAGTGGAATTTGCTATCGTGCAAAACCAGATTCTGGACTTGTTTACTTTATGGTTAAGAAATTTGAGTTCTCCTCACTTTGTAGCAATCATTAGCGATGACCTGAAGGAGATTGTAGGATTCTCCTGATGTTGACGTTTTAAGATATAGATCCCAGGCCAGTCTTGGTTTTCTATTCATTATAACTGGTACAAAAGTTTAACATATAATATAATCAATCATAACATAGCTTATTACAAGGTACAAACATTGCCAATGATCATAGAAAAAAATTAAATGAAATACAATGAAAAAATGACCAAGAAATAATTTTATGTCAAAGTTTACATTTAAAATTATGACTTATGTAACTCACAGCATCTAGCAAGCCAGCTGAGATATGTGTAGTCGCTTTTTATTTTCTCACTCTGAATCAATAGAAATGCCTGAAAAAAATATTAAAATATCTGAATAAATCTACCATGATTTGTCATTCGGTATTGATTTATTGTTATTAATTCTATGATACTTTTTAGACGTAAGTTTTCATCATAATCATTATTTTTTTTTTTTAATTAACACATTAACAGGCTTACAAATATCTCTATCACATTTAATTAGAAAGCTGAGAGATATCTCCAATCACATTTAAATAAGAAAGCTCAGAGTTATCTCCATCACATTTAAATAAGAAAGCTCAGAGTTATCTCCATTACAAACATCACAATCACCTCTTCTGCCTCTTTGTACTTCCCGAGAGCTGCTTTTGTCTGTCCGTACAGGAGGTTGAACATGTCATCGCTGAAGAAATAACTCTGTATTCATTAATACAAATTCATTCAGTTGCAATTAGAATTAGGTAACGAAATTGAGCAGCAGATACCATATGAGTATATTACTTAGATATTATTTAGTTTCCAAATGAATTATAATAGTAGTCATAAGAATAGAAATAAATATTTAATTATATAAACACAAATCTAAAGATAATTGTATATTATATATAACAAAAAACTAAAGATAATTAACTTCTGAAACCTTAATAGAGTTGAGATAAATCATGACTTCTTCAAATTGTCTTAAAAGGAAGAATTTCATAGCCATGCATTGTCGTCCGGGTATGGTATCTGAAATACGAAATGTCATATTTTAAATAGTAGATATGTTATGAAATGTCATATTAAAATTAGTAGATATGTTATGAAATATCATATTAAATTTAGTAGATATGTTATGAAATGTCATATTATAATTAGTAGATATTTTAAGAAATGTCATATTATAAGTATTAGATATATTATGAAATGTCATATTATAAGTAGTAGATACTTTAGTAAATGTCATATTATTAGTAGTAGATATGATGTTAATAAATGTCATACTATTAGTAGCAAAGATGTTAAGATGATCATAATAATAAATAAAAAATATCCAATCTGTTTGTATTTATTGCTATTAAAGAGCCAAAAATGTTGCAATTTGTTTAAAATTTAAGATTTTTTCCAACATTTCTGATGTTAAACTTAATTAACTATTTTCTAAAAATCAAATGAAAAAATCTCAAAAAGTAAATTTCCCTTAAGAACTGTTTCTATACTTACCACATTCACTAGCCGAGCTGCCAACGAGGTCGAAAAGTTGATGGGCTGCCTTCAAATGGTCTTTCTGTGGATCAAATTTAATCATTTGTTATATCTTAATGAGAAAAAATGGCATAAAACTTTATTTCTATTAATTCATTAAATAAAAATATTATAAATTACGTCATACATTGATTGATATATTAAAATTAACAAGTTTAAATTTATCAATTCAACAGATAATCAAAAACTAAATTTATCAGTTTAACAATTCAATCAAAATAACCAACAGAGTTCTGATCTTGACCAATGATGGCATTGATGATTCCTTTCAGTATGTATTCTTGCGGAGTAATTGGCTCAATATTTTTCATTAACTCATTTGCTTCCATTATTTCATCTGAAAATTTACTGCCATAAGTATCATCATCACGACCATCATCATTATCACCAACATCAACATCATCACCATTATCAGCATAAAAAACATAATTGTAACCACAAATCATGCAAACAAATTGTTTATATTGCCATTCAAATGGTTTAAGTGGCGTTGGCCCTGCTGTTTGTGAACGTTAAAAATAAATAAAAATAAATAAAAAAGAAAAAATCACAAAACAAACCTGAAATTAAATAAAAAATGAAATAAAAATTTCCATTGAACCAACCTTGTTTCAAGTGGTAAATAACCAGATTGAGTCTTGCCTCAGGTATAATGTTGACAAGTGGTGGAAATATCTGCAGTGCACCGTTCCCGTTCCTGAATACCGTCTGGGTTGGTGTTATCGGGAATTTTTAAACAAATTGAAAATGTTAAATTTAATTAAAAGTAAACATTATATGGGAGGTTAATATTTTTATAAATAAAAATAATTGATGACTGGTTATAAAATATGAAAAAAAATTGAAAATATTATTTAAATAATATTATAAAAACTAAATAAATATCCTAAATTTCTAATTTTTAACTTTAACAAAATAATCTTATAACATTAAAATTAAATTGTGCCTCATTATCATGGAGAAACTATCAAAAGTAATGATACAAAATTAGCATATAATCAATGAAGAGTGATTGCAAGATTTTGATTTATAGCTATTCATTTTAATATTATAATCACTAGCTATTCATTATTATAATTATAAACTACACAATATGACAACACAATAATTAATTCAAACCATATTATGCTTGACCAGGTCTCTTGCATAAGTAAAAGAGGGTGATGCAACGTCTTGCAGTGCATTAAGTTCTGCCTGTGTGTTGTTTAACAGTTTAAAAAAAACTGCAAAAAATTAGTGTTTGTTGTGACTCCAACTAAGAAAAAAGCCGGCTCCTATCCACATTCACACAATGAAGAATAAAATTTATAAAATTATCATCATCATCATAGATTAAAAGTTTTCTTCACCTCAAAAATTCTTGAAAAAGAAATAAAAAATAATTAAATTATAAATATAAAAAAACCTCTGCCATCTTCCCATTGTACATCCTAAACAGGTTGCAGGCTTTCAAGTTAAGTGCAGTTGCACTTTCAGGGTGCTGGTTCAAGTACAATGATAAGTACTCCTGGAATTTATAGAATTTTAATGAATTTTTTATTTGAATAATTTAATTTAATAATAATCTGCTATTAATAATGCATTTAATAGAATTTTCTGTCACAATTTGTTTAGCTAAGACTTAAATTAACTGCTATGATCACCATATTTGAATTTTAGTAAGTCATTTTTAATCTAATCATTTTATAAGAAGTCAACAAAAATATAAAAAAAATTTGAATAACAAAGGAGGAGATAAACAAAAATAGCAATAATAAGAACTCAAACAAACTTGTGATACATCATAATAATCCAGTTTGTAAGAACAGAGAGCAATGTAAACATTGAGAGCAGCAAAACTCCTTAAAAAAAATATTTATTTATTTATATTTATTCAAATCAGAAGCATCAGTCTTCCCTAAAACGATTAGTGATTTTCCTCTATATAAATTTTGCTGGATTATAGAAACCCTTTAGAAAAAATAATTTGTACATATAAATTTAACAAAACTAAAGATGTTGTAAGATAATAATAATAACAGTAGTAGTAATAATAGCTTTGCTTTGTTTTCATATCTGTTCCCTCTTTTAAATTTTAATGTTAGTGATAACATCAAGTAAGTTAAAGTGAAAGTAAAACGTAATATATGTTATCAATTTTTTTCTGACAGTTCAGACAGTGGTGACTATTAAGCCCTCTGACCAGTTTTCCCTGGTACCAGTTGTTCGATACAAGAATCTCGAATGTGTCACGAAAACCGCATCCAGAAATTATGTTAATTTATCCAGATTCTGCTGCCAGTTTTTGCTGGCCGATGCATGTTCTATTTCTCTCCAGAACTGGTTGAGAAAACTCATGCTCTTATTGGATGATTGGCTTGTTACTCTTATTTTAAAAAAATAGAAGTTATGATGGAATGGACCGATGATAAAGTGCTTGAATTGATCAAACTTTTTAAAGAAAATCCGTGTGTTAATGACATACAAAGTTTATTGCATCATCATTACTTTATGCCAAATTAGACAGTCGTATTACAGTGATGCCTAAATGGGTGTTACGAAAAAGTTTATTGAAGGAGAAATACTGAAGCCACAATAAAAATGATTGCGTAAAAATACTCGTACGATGTTTTCTGAACCAAGAAAGTCAATTTAAACGAATTCATATTCCTTGTTAATTTCTTTATATACACAAAACATTGTTCCATTACTTTTTACAACCTTTTTGATGTAAAAAATTACACAGAACTTTTCCAGTTACACAATTTCTTGTAAACCCTTTAATGAGCTATCTAAACCGTAGCGGGTCGATTTTCTTGCGTACAACTTGCTAGGCGGTCGTCTGCAGTGAGTTTCATACGTGCGACTGCTTAGCTTAACTCAGTTGTTTACAAAAACAACCAGCAAAATAAAGCATGGTCTCTGGCACCAAAATAAATTATCATAATCTATGCAACTGTTCTAGCAAGCAGGAGCTGTATGAAAATATCGTTCAGTGTGTACGCACCTTCAGTGCCATGCCAATTCATCTCGAGTCATCCTATCCAAATCTTATTTAAATTACAGTCTCTATATGATCCATCAAAGAGTTCAACTATATAATTAGTGTAAAATGTCAAAATAACTCTTAATTTGGTTGTACTGTATGTCACTATTAGTAAACAGGTGACATACAATTTATAGTACAACCATTACTTTATACTTTATAGTACAATCATTATTATATACTTTCTTAAAAGTACAATCACTACTTTATACTTTAAAATACAATCATTACATTATACTTTAGAGTACAACCATTACTATATACTTTAAAGTACAATCATTACTTTATACTTTATATTACAATCATTATTTGATGCTCTATTTCAGTGACAGATTCAGTATATATGGTAAACCTACATATGTTTCTTACTAACTCATTATCTCTGAGTATCCTTTTGTAAATGTCGATTGCCTCTTGGAAGTGATTCCTGAGATAGTGGATGGAAGCCAATGAAAGTTGATCTTCAGTCGTGTTGTTGAGAGCCCCGTGGAATTTCATCAGCCGATCCTCGTCGTTCAGTTTGTGGGAAAGATGGAAAAGAAGACGGGTCTGCAGGGGACTCTTTGGTCCTTCGGGAGAAAATAGTTTCAGAGTAATGAAGAATTATAGAAGAGTAAGTAAATGATTAAATTGTCAACCATGAAGATAATACAATAATGATGGTGGTCGTGGTGGTAGTGGTGGTGGTGATTATGATGATGATGATGATGATGATGATGATGATGGTGGTGATGATGATGATGATGGTTATGATGATGATGATGATGATGATGATGATGATGATGGTGGTGATGATGATGATGATGGTGGTGGTGGTGATAATAGCATTGGTTTTATTAAAAGAGTGCATAGAAAAGAAAACAAATAAAGACCTTTCTTTGCAGCATCGTCAGCTTCCTTGTACATCCCCAGCATGAAATAACAGCATCCTAAATTCACCCACAAGTTGCTGTCACATTTAGGTTTCTTCGTCATTTTCTCGTATTCCTGAATAGCATCACAATATTTTGAAGTTATATCAAAGCCTACACACATGTTTAAGTTGATTTAAAAATAACATGGTCTGAAGTTTCTACACAATTTTGGAGTAAAATTTTAATAAAACTCTTCTCATGCAAGCTGTGAAGCTTTGCTTAGCTATCTTATTTGAGCTGTAGGTTTGAGTGTAGGTTAATTATAGGCTCTCAAATAAGGAAATACTAAAAATTAAATTTTGTAAAGAAGTTGTGTAGAAAAGAACTGTAGTTTGTTGCTTTGGGACAAATTATTGAATTATATAAATATTAGGCAGTTAGTTAGCAGCAACTGCATAGTGGAATCTGATTATGCTTAGACCTCAAATACAAAATAACAGTTATTGTCCTAAGTTTATTAGATAGTTTATTATAAGACATCAAATGCTGGCATCATTAAAATCTGTTTACAAAAAAGAAATAGTTTTTTTTTGAATAAATCAAACCTCCATGGCTGTTTTATAATCTCCTAGATGGAATGCACAATAAGCAGTCCACAGGTCGTTTTCTGAGCTTTTCTTGCCAGTGTTTCTGAAAAACTTTAAATAAAAAATAATTAATTTAGCGAACGCAAAACAGTTAATTTAAACTTTTTAACGTGAAAATCAATAACTTGATTACAAAGCACTGTACAACTATGATTGATCATAAATTGAATTAAATTTATATAAATATAACATGTAATTTAAAATATATATTAAGATTTAAATAACTTTATTTGCCAACTAACATAAATAAATATGAGATGGCAATTAAATAAACATGGTAAAAGTTTAACATTTGACACAGTTTAACATGGCTCTAGTCTTTAGACATCTAAGCCAAGAATCACTTATTTAACTTTACTCAATTGTGGTCCCATTTCTCTGAGCAGCCAGAGGCAGTTATTTATAGGCTGGTGACACTGACAAAATTTGAACCGCCGACTTTCAAATGTGCAGGCTAATACCTTACCGCTATACCACCAGCATCCAATAACTATATAAATTTATAACTGTGACTACAGCAAAGCATCCCTGGAACAGTACTATATTTTCCCCATCCTGCTCAGATCCCAGTGCTTGAACAAAATTTTGGCTCCAATGTGTGCTGTTGATTATCATTTCTTGAAAGAATGGTGCAATTGATTTATTAATCATCTTGGTAGCAGCAATTATTGGTGAACAAGATGTCATCAGTCAGCTTATATAAAAATTTAATTAATTTGATTTTTTAACGTTAATCAAATCTTGGCTTTTTTTATTTGTAAAGGACAAGATCTTTCAATTTAAAACCATGTGAACTATGTTTTTTTTAGACATCCCAGCTTCTGCAGTTATGTGAAGCCTCTACTTAACTGGTGCATGCATTCATCAGCCACGGGCTTTACAACTTCAACATTCTGCTGAGTGACTAAATGATGATATGAGCATACAGTTTCTTATTTTCTCAAACAGAGAACAGAACAAGAGTCTTTGCAATTTTTATTATAAAAATCTGCAGACTGGGCATACTTTGGCTGACCAGCTTTTGAATAAACTCCAGTCAGTAGTGAATGAAAGCTGCAGCTTAGCTGATGCTACAGCTAAAAAAATTTGATTCTGCTTTGAGCAATACCATATTTTTACAAATAAGTATAATTAAAAAACACAGAAAAACCTCAAATATAACAACTTTTAAATCTAAACTCTGAATACACTTTTCAAATCACTATGAATGAAATTGTTTTCATTATATTATATCTAGAAACTGCATAAACTTTTAAGATGTTTCTAAAGGCCACTAAAGGGTATTACAACTACTACATAAAGAATCACCTGACCTAGTCATGCGAGTCCTGACCTAATGAGATCTAATACTAATCCTGTCCTAATGTCATAAAATCATCATTGTTTGACCAAATCAATAATCATTGTAATTGCAATAAACCTCCAACAGCGTCATGGCGCCTGTGTAATCTCTTGACACAATAAATTCTTCCAGCGTTGGCATCGTCTTCTTGTCTTTACCTTTTGATGCCTGGCTGCTGCCATTTTTGTTTGCAGCTGGTTTATTTCGAGAAAGTATCTAAGTGAATATTTTTATCGTTTCAATTTATTAACCTCTTCTTGTCCTGCTAATTTTAAAGTAATTTGGCAACGGATAAGTAAAACTTACCATATTTTAAGATAACAATAACAACAATATTCATATTAGGAATTTTAGAACAACTCGCCCTGCCGTTACTAAGCAACGAACCACGCTAAGAAAAAATTTAAAAAAATTATTTTGTATAGTTTGTAATAATAAACGTGTAATTTGTAATTATTATTTGTTTGTATTTTCATTATTTATAATTCCTAAAATTAAAATTACTATTATTAAAAGTGTCTATGTTTATAAACCTATTCAAAAAGTCTTTAAGAGATGTTTTGATCATATTATCGCTTTTTACGGAGATCACAATGTTCTTTCTCGCAGAATTCTGCGATACTGTAAGCATCCACCCGAGATATTTTTGTGACAAGCTGGTTGACAGCATTGAAAGAGCTCTTAATAAGAAGTTTGCCAATAAGGTATATGCGATCATTATTATATGAATGATGGGGTAATCCCAAACACTGCCAAAAAAAATTCAAAATCAAAAACTTAGATTCTAAGACTCTAAGTCTTAGAACCAATTGCAAGATTTACGTAAAAAAGCCATTCGGGTAGCGGATTCCTTACAGCTCCAGGAAGTTAGCAACGCTTCGGGCAACGATTTTCGGCAATTATTATTTGTCACTAGGAAAGTGTAAAATGTAATTAGATATTTGAGTTCTCCGTTAAATTTGCTATAAGAATACATTTGTTTAAAGAGGCGGATAATTTTATTATTTTTTTGATTAATTTTTTTCTGATTGGCTGTGTCGGTAACATATTTGTAAGGTCAAGTCGTGGAAGGCATTTTTCACAAAGTGTCAATGAATATTTTAAAATAATTTTTGCACTGTTCAATCAAGCTTATATTTCTCTACAAGAAAACAGTTGTTTGAAGGGGCGGACAATTTTAGTTTATTTTTTGTTTAATTAATTTGTTGCGATTCGGATCAATTGAAAGCGGAAGCATTTCTGTAAATGACGTTTATTATTATTTGTCACTAGGAAATGGTAAAATGTAATTAGATATTTGAATTCTACGTTCAATTTTCTATAAGAATACATTTGTTTGAAGGGGCAGATAATTTTATTTATTTTTTGATTAATTTGTTTCTGATTGGCTGTGTCGGTAACATATTTGTAAGGTCAAGTCGTGGAAAGCATTTTTCACAAAGTGTCAATAAATATTTCAAAATAGTTTTTAAACTGTTTAATCAAGCTGATATTTCTCTAAAAGAAAACATTTGTTTGAAAAGGCGGACAATTTTAGTTTATTTTTTATTCAATTAATTTGTGGCGATTTGGAGTGAAAATAGACATCGTTTCCCGCTTCGTTGCTAACTTCATTCACCTATTCCTTACTGATTTATACTTGAACACAACGATGTTGCTGAACTTATAATTATATCTCGGTAACAATTATTGTGATGTTTTTCATCTAAATTTTTAAATTTCCCGTTTACCTGAGTGTGAACTAGGTAATTATAATTTTTGTTTATTTCCGAATTTGTTATATGACTTAGAAAAATAGAGTTTTTGAATAAATATAAACAAATGTTTTGACAATAATAAATAATAATTATAGAGATATTAGGGCCTAATATCTATAATAATAATAATAATTAGGCTTGAAGGCTGTATTACTTTTAAACGTAAATTTTGCGGTTGGTTCTAAGTTTTTAATTGTGAATTTTTTTATCTTTTGTAAGAGTACAAATAAAGTTAAAGTTAACACTTAAAATCATTTAAAAAATGTTATTGTTACTGAGATAATTAATAATTTTACACTTAATAATTTCATCTGCTTTGGTGCTTCTGTACATTTTTGTTTATTAAATCTCAAAATATCGTGGTTGTTGGTTTTTTATTTAAATTCTATCGATTTTAAAATTTAATTTTCTTATATTACCAATATTTTGTTTTGATATTTAAATAACAGATTTAGTATTTGCTAGCCAAACAAGAGGTTGCAAAGAAAATTAAATATCGCTGCTAAATTTGATTGACAGTAGTCACTGTTGCTGTTTTTTTACTTGACTTAAAACATGTATAGATTAAAAATATCCAGGCTTGCGGAGCCACCATTTTTTTACACGGCTCGGCTCCGGCTCCCGAAAATTTGACAGCTCCCGGCTCCGGCTCCCTATAAAGGGGGTGTCACACGAGACAAAATTGCGCAAACTTTTCACTGACTCATTTTTAACTGTTTATACTTACACTTGATTAGTTTATCTACTCTACTTATATGACAATTGTTAAATATTAAAACCGACCATTTTGTTTTTAGTCAATTTTAAATGTATACGAAAGGGTACGTTTTGTTTTTTGGCGCAGCAAAATTTAATTTTAAATGCTTGATAAAATTATTCACAGAGTTAAAATATTTTTACTATAAAGTTAAAATAATATGCAATTTAAAAAATTGTAATTATTTTATAAGAATATAAACACTCATCAAACGAAAGCAAATCTTGAAGCGCATCTCGAGTGTGTATTTGGAACATAATTGTATTAATTTTTAATGCAGTTTTAAAAATTTTGAATAAAATAAAAAAAAGTCCAAAAATAACAATGTAACCAAAAACAGAGTTTGGCAGGTAAACAAACTAAAACGAAACAAAAACAATTCATTAAAGATTTCTTGTGGTGATGTGCGCGCGCGCTATCATTTGATTGAAGGCTGTTGCTGTTGTGACGTTTGTAAAATATTAAAACATTTCAAATTTGAGGGAGATAAACAATCAAATAATTTTAGAATTTCAAAGCTTTTCATCTTGAAAAAATTCTGCTCATATAAAAAAATTTTGGGAGCCGGAGCCGCCAGATATTTTCGGCTCTGGGTCCGGCTCTGGCTCCGGCTCCCACAAAAATCAGCGGCTCCACGGCTCCGGCTCGGCTCCGCGAGCCTGAAAATATCTCAAGTAAAAATTTTAGTGTGCTTTTAGAAACGGCAATCTCAGATAATTTTCATTACTGCCTTTGATTTGCTCAGCTCTAACTAATACTGGTATAACTAAACACTGCATCGTACCTATTACGCAATAAATCAAGCCTATTATGCAACACATCGGGCCCATGACTCACATTACGTAATAAACATTACATCCTTTAACACCTTGGAACTAGTATTTAACAAACAATGGGTTGAGTAATAGGTTGGACCTAATACCCACGCATAGGACCTATCATTCATTTTATGGCGCTGGTGGCAGAGCGGTAGAGCATTCGCCTGTCGATTGTTAGGTCGGCAGTTCGAACCTCGCCGGCATCACCAGCGTAACTCCCTTAAGCAAGGAGTTCACTCGCATTGCTAAAAGGGTAGGCGCCTATAAATGGCTGCCTCTGCAAATGCCCTTTCTCGCCTTTGAGCAAGACTTAAGTCTTGGAAAAGGCATTGTGAAAAAAAATGAATAAAAATTCAACACTTGTAAGACATCCAACTTAGTACCCAATGCATCAGACCTATTATTCAATTTGTGTAAGATATCAGACTTGACACCCAAACCAAAGGCATCAGTCTTGTAGTTTAATGCACTTGACATCATAGAACTTATCGGACTTATTCTTCAATTCATGTAAGACATCATACCTATTACGCAACAAATCAGGCCTATTACGCAACACGGTGGCTCACTTTAGGTTGAGCAATAAGCTCTAAGTGTTAATGATAATAGGTCTGAAATGGTTATTTATTACTTAAAGTCAAACCATGGACCCAATGCGTTGCATAATAGGTCTTATTTTTACGTAATAGATCTGATGCAGTGTTTAGTTATACCCCACTAATACCATCAGGATTTGCAGATTGCACTAAGCTTCATGGTATAGGTTATAGAAAGCTCTTTATTTGCTAAACAAGCATAACGAGTTCTGTTAATAAATAATTGAGTGAAACATCAGGATTTCTAGCCACAAACATAAAGAAATTCGACATGGCAGCGATACCATAGTCCATGAGGTTCATCAGAGGCTGGTTAAATTCCTAGCTGAGGAGGTCGATATGTTGGCCCTGTCCAAGCTGTTGCACAGTACTTTGCCAAGGCTAAGGTGGATCAAGCTATGTGCCCACGAAAGCCTTGTGCTTTCAGCAGTTTCTCTGTCCATAAAGGATACATGAACACTCGTTTCTTGCCACATAAACACATCACAAAACATTCTAACATGCTACAGAAGTTGTATGATAAGGACCTAAGTTCTTTCATGATAAACTATAAAACTCATTTATACTAATTTTTAATTCTATTGTATTTATTTAAAAAACAATTAATCATTGTTAGGATTATTAGTTTTCAAACTACTTATTTACAATTATTTTTAACTAGCAGTGCCCGTAGCGGCTTCGCTCGCATGAAATTAGAGAATTTGAACCGTAGAATTTGAACATAGTATAGTACTGTACGGATCAATTTTTTAGGTCTCGGCTCGGCCCGTCGACAACTTGGCCCAGCCCGTTTCAAAAACCGAAATTCCTGGCCCGGCACGGCCCGTCTAATATGGGCCCGGTCCGTTTTTAAAGGCCTAGAAGTTTTATATACTTGATGAAAAACTTCGGCCCTTCCACCTTGACTTCAGGTTTAGCCCGGCCCGTCTGAACACCTTAAAATCACTAAAATGTCTATATACTTGGTTAAAAATCTCGGCCCGTCCCACTTTGATTTAAGGTTTTGGCAGGGCCGTATGAAGACCCTAAAATAACGGCTTGGCCCGTCCGTCCGGTGATAAACTGAACTCATCTACTTTTAACCGGCACAAAACCTCAAAATACAAATTTTCACATCTGTAACACTTACAGTTTTTCGAGTAGCAGTTATTTTAAAATCAAATAACCCTTTTTCCACGTCACATTTGAGGTCCAGGAAACCAAATTTTCAAAAAATGGTGAAATACGTATATCATTATTTCTGGAGTAGAAACCAAATACTAATTTTTACTCCTGTCACACCTACAGTTTTCGAGTAGCAGTTACATTAAAAACCAAATAACCTTATTTTCCACCCCACATTTGAGGTCCTGGAAACCAAATTTAAAAAAAAAAAAGATAAAACACGTATATCTTTATTTTTAGAATAGAAACTAAATACTAATTTTTACATCTGTGGTATTTATAGTTTTTGAGTAGCAGTTACTTTAAAAAACAAATAACCCTATTTTCCACCCCACATTTGAAGTCCTGGAAACCAAATTGTCAAAAAATGCTAAAACACTATTTCATTATTTTTGGAGTAGAAACTAAATATTAATTTTTACTCCTGTAGCATTTACAGTTTTTGAGTAGCAGCTACTTTAAAAACCAAATAACCCAATTTTCCAACCCACATTTGAGGTCCGGGAAACCGAATTTTCAAAAAATGGTGAAACACGTATCTTTTTATTTTTCAAAAAGAATCTATATACCAAATTTCAAAATCTCCTCATTTTTGGTTTTCGAGATATACATTGTTTTAGAAAAAAGTTTGTTTTCCAGTTTTTCCCCCTCAGGAGCAAAATTTTCAAAAATCTTTTCTTAGCGGATGTTTACGCTATAAAAGTAATATAAGTTCCAAATTTCACGTTTCCTAGGATGAGGCGTTTGAGCTCGGCGTTGATTATCAGTCAGTCATCAGTCAGTCAGGACATGTTCTTTTATATATATACATTGTTCAAAATTGTATTGGTTGAGCTGAAGAAATTGCAAGTGGAGTTTGCCTAAAAAGTCATATTTATTTTTTAATCACAATTTTTAAAGTGGAATTTAATTTTTCAGATTATTGCTGTCACAAAAACTCTTCACAAAAATTGTTATTGTTGTTAAACAAATATCTGACAATTTTATCATTTTTTTCATATTCAAATAAAACTTGGATTATTTTATTTTAGGTTGTCCACGAGGTTGGACTGTGCATAGCTGTTTGGGAAATCCTTACAATCGGAGAAAGTTTTATAAAGATTGGAGATGGTTGCACAATCACAAAAGGTTAGAATTCTGGTTTTCTTATATTTGCGGGTTTTTCCGTATATGCAGCAATAGTGTAAAACAACTTTGCTGATACCTCATTTTTATATGAAAATGGAAATTATTGGAATTAATATATTAGTAAGTCAATTATTTTTAATCCTATTCTTGGGATTGAACTTTAATTTATTTCATTTAATTTATTTTTATTGTTTTTATTTTATTTTCCAGTCACATTCCGTATGGTCGTTTTCAGGCCGTTCGCCGATGAGATCTTGATTGGAAGAGTGAAAAGTTCTTCCATAGAAGGAGTTTACAGTCAGTTTTTTTGTTTACTTTCACTGGGATGTATTGGTGCTGGATGTTTGAGAATAAGAATCTGTGGGGTTGATGTTTCTTACCAAACATTTCTTAAAGTAAAAAAAATGGAAATCTGGTTCTATTATTAAAAAATAGGGTAAATTTAAAATCTGGTACATTCTTACAAAGTTACAAAGTTTTTTTTGTTAATCTTGAGCCTCAAATCTGTTGGGCGTGTTCCCAATAGAGAGAGAGAGAAATGGTGATAGAATATATCTGAGTCTACAGGAAGTATGAAACAGGGAAGAGTAGTAATCTTCTAAGAAGAGGCAGTGCCGATGTTTTGTTCCGAACCTACAGAAAGTCTGGCAATGTGACTCAAGATTGAGTGTTATGCAAAAGTACCAGAACTATGAGCTGGCTGGATCTGTTGTCTGATTTCCGTGCAGCTTCCATAATGTTTGTTGGAAATGGATTTTAAGTATTTGAACTGCTTAAGGATTTTAAGTGTATTTTTCTGTTCTGTGGTTGTTTCATGCAGCTGTTCAATGGCTGCAATTTGATTTCAGCTGATTGACAAGTGATCTTAACTAAATAGTAAGCTGATAGATGATTCATTAAATTTGTATTTTTTATAAATTATTTGTTAATACTTATTTTATCGATCGTTTCAACAGTCTCGATGGGATATTTCGAGGACATCTTCATACCTTCCGACTCTCTTCCCACTCCTAATCGATTGTAAGTTCATGTGATGTTACTAACTACGTGTTTTGTTGTAAATGTAGTTGTTTTCGTAACTGGTTGTAAACTCACGGGCTGTTCATAATGTGTCATAAATGAATTTGTTATTACAACATGTAAACTAAGAAGTTAGATGTGATTAAAAAATGATAGTAATTATGCAATAGTTGTGTCGTAAATGTAATTGTTATTACAGCATGTAAACTAAGAAGTTAGGTGTGATTAAAAAATGATAGTAATTATGCAATAGTTTTTATACTCATTACAGGATTTCATTTGCTTCAATTTTTTCTATTTATAATTGTGTTGCTTCTACTTTGTTTGAAATTTAAGATAACTTTAACTTTTATTTCAGTATCGAGACCACCCAGAAGTGGGTGTGGGAGTATGAAATGGATGACGGAGCGAAGCACGATCTGTCCATCGAAAGGGGAGCTCAAATAAGGTCGGTGTTGATGATGATGGTGACGATGACTGACGCTGATGTGATAATGATGATGGTGGATAACACTAAAGTGATTATAATGATATATGATATAACCTTAACATGATGATGATGATGATGATGGATAGCACTAAAGTGATGGTTAGGATGTCTGAAGGTTTGAAGAATTGCATACATTAATTGATGCTGAAATCAAAAACCATGTCGATGTGGCAGAGTTTCTTCATGGTAGACCAGTACAGCTGGCTGAATGTTCAGATTGTTGTAGTAGAAAACGTGTTATCATTGCATGATTATATCTCACGTTTAGTCGATGAATACATTTGTAAGATTTTCAAAATATAAATGTTGTGCTGCATTTCAGGTTCAAGGTTGTGTCCGAGGAGTTCGTGGAAAAGACTCCGCCCTCCGGAGAGAAGTCGTCCAATGCTGTCTCAGGTGCTCCTGTAACTCCTGAATGCGATGACAGAATTCCTCCCTACATGATACTTGTATGAAATTTTTTCTTTTTATTCAATTCAGCCAAATCTTTTGTTTTGTCTTAAAATCATAAGCTATCTTCTCACATCTTATATTGATTATTGACTCCCATGCAGTTTGGTTATTAGTCATACTAGTTATTTTGTTCTCCGTTATCCTCGTTTCTTAATAGAATTTTACCCACGTCGTTATTTTACCCGGGGTAAACCAATCTTATTTATTATCTCATTAACATGATGTGAAGCTAGGAAATTTTTGTTTTTGGTTGGTTAATTTCATGGCATGGTTGTAAGTTTAATGTCCATTCTGTCAGACAATCTACGTGTTGCTATTACATATAACACCAATTATTGAATCTGTCAAAAACGTAGGCAAGAAAACAGCAATTTAATTGTTATATTGCTGAGTTCTCATAAAAATACAGCAGGTTTTATTTTCTCATTTGAAATTTCATTGTGAAAACAATTTTAAGCTTGCCTTTCAGTAATTATAAAATTTTTGTAAACATCTATTTTATCTACCAAGGCATCCATTGGAGATTCAGGACTTGGCTTGTTAGCATGGTGGGGAGAAGGATGATGATGTTGACCCCCCAGGATTTCAGTGATGATGATGAGGTTGATCCCCAAGACTCCAGTGTTGATGATGGTAAATATGACAGTGAAGAGTGCTATTGATTTATGCTGTTTTAATGTTTTCTTATTTTGTTCTGTTTTTTAAGTTTTTAAAAATGTTTTCATGGAATTAAATGAAACAAAAGTGTTGAAAATTATGTTGTCGATTGAGTTGAGTATTGTGTTATTGCGGTGAAATCGATTCAGAAAAGTTCGCCAGAGTTACAACCATTAGAGGCAACCATTATTTGTTGGACGCTAACATTACACTAAAAAATTGAATTTATAATTACGCTATGAACTTATTTGATAAATAATGGAATACTGGAGTGATTTTTATTTATTTATTTATTTATAGAATACATAAATATTCGCGCCGAAGAATACTGAATTCTTTCGCGGATTAATAAGCTTAGGGAGTGCCCGTCTTATTCGCAATGGTTTAATATGCAGATAGGTGGTTGTTTGTGAGCGCTTGTTTTAAATGAGTTTGTCTGTCGATTGTGTTTTGCTTCTGGAATTCGGCGAAGTTTGTTTATCTTCTGGTTGGATATTCTAAAGGTGAGTCTTGTTTTGACTGGTCAGTTGTTTTTCATAAGATAATGTGGCTTTGCCGTGGACGCGGTAGCGAAGAACTTGCGCTTTCTGGCAAGAAATTTAACGCATTTTCTACTTCTGTCGTTTTAAAACTAAAAAGTAATAGGCCAAAGTTTGTCATTGATCTTTAGTTGGATAATGAGGATTATTCCAGTTATAAAACCTGCAACCATATATTAGTTTAGCCGTTTTCGCGGTGTTAACAAGTTCACCTTTGCAATTTGAAGGCCTTGCTATGGAGACAGCTTCACCTCAGCTGCTTGAGCCAACGAGCTACCACGCCAAGTATGTAGCGTTTTCTTTAGTCGTTGATAGTGAGAGTTTCGATAAAATGCTTTTTTACGGACGTTTGCGTGTGTTATCTGTTTTCAAATGTTTTAATGATGCAAGTTTCTCACAATAATTCGTATTTAAAATTTCATGATTAATAACTTGTTATTTAGTTAAAAAAACCTCGCGAACTATCTCCTTTAATCATGTCCCCAAGGTGTGCCAGCACAAACCCCCCGCTATCGGTCAGCCGTGACTCGCAGAAACCAACTGCTGCTGACGACTCTAGCAGCGTCAACGGCCACGAAAGTTTAAAAAACTCCGTCATTACCGATTCTAACGGCAACGATTTGAGTGAAATCGATCGCTACAGTCTGTTTGACAGTTATGCCGATAAATCTGCCGTTGAATCCCCGTACAAATCGATGAAACAAAGTCATTCTTATCTCCATCTGCAGAAGCATCCCCTAATACCCCAAATCACCTTTCAACAAGCTCAACGACTGCAACTACAGCTTCGCGAACAGGAAAGCAACGCCAGTAGGCAGCTGCAACATGACGGTCAGCAGTACAAGCAGCTACCAAAGTCACACCAACAGTCGATAGGCAATATATCCGATTTCCGTCAAATTCAACAGCCGAATTTAGACAAAACTGACACATCAACCGCCTTCAATAAAAACATAAGCAAATCGAAGTCTAGCGACATCTACCAGTTAAGCGGCGACTACAACGCATTTGCGAACGTCGGAGACAACATATTCTTCGACTCCAACGCAACTTTTCGCAGCTCTTGCGAAGCTACCTTCAATTCAATCGAAGACGAACCGATCAAGACTCAATTCCAACAGCGGCAACAACAGCAGTTGAACGAGCACAATGATCATCTACAACCGAACCGCTCGTCAGATTCAATCGAGGGAGGCGAAGACTTCTTCTGTTCTAGGCACAGTCAGCACCCGGGACAGTTCTTCTGTAAGGACTGCGATCGAATAATGTGCAGCATCTGCCTCATCGACGACAACTGCATATCGCACGAGTACTTCCACCTGGCCAGCTTGCACGAACAACAGACGGGATCGTTGAAGAACTGCGAAGCCAAGACCAGATCACAGTTGGTCGTCCTGCGAGAAGCCGAGTCGACCATTTCCAAGCTTATCGTCCAGCTCAGGAAACGCTACGACGAGATGGTGAAGTCCGTAGAGAGGACCTATGCTTATTTTGCTCAGGTTAGATATAAATGAATGCCAGGATTATTTTTTCGATGGATTTTATTCTGGTAGTTTTGTGATTGATGGGAATGTTAGTGTTTTCGGTGTTCTGACGCTAGCCTTGTTGATTCTCTTTATAGCTACTGTTACTCTTATACTTTCAATTATTGAAAGTTTACATTTTATCGGTTGAAAGTTAACATTTTATCGGTTCAAAGTTTACATTTTATCGGTTGAAAATTTACAATATATCGGTTGAAAGATTAATATTTGTTTCGCATAGAAATGACTGTAGTTTTCTTTATAACTATTGCACGCACAAATACTCACTTGCTGGCACAAATGAGCACAGCCATAAATACGTTAGTCCATCTTTTCGCCAGGTGCTTCAGGAGCGACGTGACGAAGTCTTTGCCGAACTGGAAGTCAGCTACACGACAAAAGTCTCTAAGATCCAGGACAGTCGATCTGCAGTGGTCAGCAACATTGGCGAGTTAAACGACGCCGAAGTTCTCATTGATACTCTGCTGCCTCTGCCTTTCAATTCCAAGCTGATCGGCCTTAAGTGCGAGGTGTGTCAAAAAATCGACGAGCTAGTCAGCTACCGGCCCGACGTGAAGGAGCTGACAGAAGAGGTCGCTAGCCTCAATTTCTACGCTAATCGCCACACGGTCAGATCTACTGTCAGAAACGCCTTTGGTTTTGTTGGGAGCGCAACGGCGCAGGCTGCCACAGACAAGGAAGAACAGCTGGATTCAAGACAAATCCAAATCGGTAGAAATCTGCCTCCTGTTGAGCCGATTGTTCTATCTCAGAAAATCAGTCATTGCTACAACGAGCCGATAGCTAAGCCACAAGACAGTAAGTACAACAAAGGGCCGGATAACAAAATCCTACAGCAGCTTTCTTCAGCTGAAATAAGCGCGATAAGAACAGACGACTACCAGCCTATTTACAGACCAGCCGATAGTAACCAGCTATTTTCCGCTAACGGCATCGCTAAGGCAACTAAATCCAGCTTTTTCGGAGACCAATTTCAGCTCAGCCACACGCCGCCGTCGATCGAAGCAGCTAAAAGCGACACATGCTCCTCGCGTTCGTCACAATATCAGAGCAATTCGGCCTTGTTGGCTGCTTCTCCGCAGAGTTTGACGGCTAGTGGAGGATTGAACTGCGAGGAGACATCGAAGTGGGTAGATTTTATCGTTTTTTAATATAACATTTTTGCCGATATATAACTTATCTAATCAATTGTTAAGCTATTTATGTTAAGTAACAAATAAACGTTTACAAATGTTTAGGGCGTTCTAGAATGTGTGTTAGCACAAGATATTTACAAATCATGCAGTTTTAAATAGCAAATCGAAGTTTGAGTTTTATTAAAACTTTGCTCAACAGTAAATTTCTGATTTTTCAACCCCAATCATTTATAACCAATGTTTTCACCCGCATAGGTCAATCATTCCTAATGTCAGTATAGGGGTCGAACTGCGACGGGTCAAGATGGAATACCACTGCAAATTCGGCGAGTTCGGTAGCGAACCGGGTCAGTTCACAGAACCGAGTGGTGTGGCGGTCGGAAGGGACAACGAGATTCTGGTGGCCGACGCCAACAATCATCGGATTCAGGTAGGAGAACAAGATTATATTAAAGAATCTAATTTTTGTTAATTAGATTTAAATCAAATAAAATGTGCTATTATTAAAGAAGACTTGGTGATGGCTTATGATAACCAACCGTTTTGCAACTTGTCACTCAGGCATTCGACAGTTCTGGTGTGTTCAGGAGAATAATAGGTCAAGAAATAACGTTCCCAGGTCAGGACTCGAGGTCCAAGTGTGAGGGCGACTTAGTTTATCCCAACAGACTGGCAGTCAACAGGGTCACGGGGGACATCTACGTCACAGAGAGAAGCCCCACACACCAGGTAAGTTGCGGGGGAGGGTGGGCGGTTGAATTTACACCTATGGCTGTTGAATTTACACTTATCGCCAGATGACATATATTATATTATAACCTGAATCAAAATTTGACGTGCATGACGTTATTGAAATCTGAAAGTCTGAAATCTTTTTCACATTGGTACCTGCTATGGTTTATTTAGGTTCGCGTTTACGATGGGAATGGTCGGTTCGTTCGACGTTTCGGGGCCCACGTTCTGCAGCACCCGCGCGGCATAACTGTGGACAGGCTGGGTCGAATCATCGTCATCGAATGCAAGGTTAGACTTGGGTTGAAATAATTGTGTAGAATGTGTTCTCAAATGCATTACATTGAAATAACTATGTAGAATGTGTCCTCAAATGCATTACATTGTGAAGCAGTATCCCATGCAAAGATTATTTATTGCACAATTAAAATATATTTACCTGATGTTTTTTGCGATATCATCTTTCACATAATATCTGTTTTTTGGTTGAAAAATGTGCACACGGTTTGGTTTACTGTTACTTTACTTTATTTTTACTCTTTTACTTGTAATAAAACAATGTTGAAAGTTCAACTCCGTAATCGTTACGGGTAATGTGCAATCGTTACAGGTAATGCATAATCGTTACAGACAATGTGTACTTATAGTCACAGGTAATGTGTACTTATAGTCACAGGTAATGTGTAATCGTTACAGGTGATGTGTAATCGTTACAGGTGATCTGTAATCGTTACAGGTAATGTGTACTTATAATTACAAGTAATGTGTAATCGTTACAGGTGATGCGCGTCGTGATCTTCAATTCGTCCGGCTCAGTTCTCAATCGCTTTGTCGTTGAGAAAAAGGTCAACTTCCCGAACGGGGTAGCCGTCAACGACCGCGAGGAGATCTTCATCAGCGACAACCGGCGACACGGCGTGGTCGTCTTCGACTACCAAGGCGCCTTCCTCAGAACGATCGGCGGCATCGGCGTCACCAACTACCCGATCGGCGTCGGCATCAACATGGCCGGAGAAGTCGTAGTGGCCGACAACCACAACAACTTCAATGTGACTTTATTTACTCAGGTGAGTTTGAGTGATGACAGGTAAAGTAACTTTAGTTCTTGTAGAAAGCTAAGAAGCTTAGAATCAGTATACTTTGGTGCTGACATAGGTTCGAACCCGCTCTTGTTACCTGATGCTCTGCTTTACGTGATGGATTAGTGGGGGGCTTCATGCACGGAAGCTCCCAAAAAAACTATTGGAGCGGGTTGTTTCAATTTAGAAGGCACGGAGATGTAGTAAGCTTTATAGTTCAAGAATATTCTTCTGCATTGAATTTTCGCGCCGTAACTAGTTAGTAAAGAATTTAAAACAAATAATTTAGTAATGAAAGTGTTTAAATAGTTTCAGTTTTTCAAGTCAGACTAATTGAGAGCGTAGTTTGAGGTGATATCCTCTGGTAGATTTATAGTTGATAAAATTTTTCAATCAGGATACTGAATTTGTATAGCTGCGTCTATCTGCCTGCAGAAGCAGAAAGTCTCTATAAATAAAAATAAGTCGCTAGATCTGTTGCTTAAATACTAAAGTCGAGAACGGCTGGACCAAATGCTAAAAAAAATTTTAACACCATGTTGTAGGTACTCATTTATTATTACTTTTAATAAATTACTAGCGGTGTTACCCGGTGTTGCTCGAGGTTTTCAGAGGTTTAGTTATATCGTTTTTCTCTCTTGCTCCCGATGGTTTTCAAACGGGGATAATATATTTAATTATAACCCACCAAACATGTAATTTGATCGTTTGAGTTCATATTTTCAAAATCTATAAAAATAATAATGATCAATACTGGAATGTTTCTCTCTTGTCGGCAGGATGGCAAGCTGATCAGAGCCCTGGAGAGTCGGGTGAAGCACGCTCAGTGTTTCGACACTGCACTGATGGGCGATGGCTCCATAGTTCTATCGAGCAAAGACTTCAGGATCTACATCTACCACTACGCCTCCTACCCGATCCAGGTCCCCGTCGAAGAATTTTCGTCGGGCTCCAGCGGCAAGTACGTCTGAGCGCACCAGTGGGGCGTGTACGCGGCTGCTGGGGCTTAAAGGGGTTGTGAAAATTGTGCCAATGGTGTTAGTTTGTGCATGTAATTGCGGTGATGGGTGCAAGTGTGATGCGAGAATTTGTGTAGATTTCCATTAGGTAATATTTTTTGCATGATTGACAGCTAACGCTTCAATTTTAATTTGTCGCAGGCCGTTTAGTTTAGTTAATTAAGTTATATTGAAAGAAAGATGCGGTGTTGGCGGCCATCTGTTGGTCCAGAGGCGATCGCTCGAATAACTTCCATCGGTTATTTATTAATCGGATACGATCGATCGATTATTCGGATTATATTATCGGTTTTTTGAATTTATACTTGGCAATCGAGAAGAAATTTGTATTTGTTCGTTTCTCTTTGTTCTCTTTTTTTGTGTCTCCGTTTGCCAAGTCTACAGATCTTGTTTGTTCTCTCAGCCAGTCATGTCGTTATATTTCGTATTTGTACCATTAGTTTGAATTGGTTGCATTAAATGTCGTTTAAATATCACTTCTTTCCAAGTTTTCTCTTTTCCTCATGCAGTTTGTCTGTCTGTTCTTCTCTCTATCTTTCTTTCTCTCTTTCTTTCTCCATCTAATTTTTTTCTCTTTTTCTAACTCTATTTCTATTCTCTTTTTCTCCCTCTTTCTCTCTCTCTTTCTCTCTTTCTCTCTCTCTCTCTCTCTCTTTTTCTTGCTCTTTTTCTCTTGCTCTCTTTCTCTCTATCTCACTCACTCACTCACTCTCTTACTCCATTCACTCATTTTTAATTTTTTCGTCTCCATAAAACCTACATGCATTTCATATTATTATTTCCTGCTCCTCTTTCTATTTACTCTTTTCTGTCACACTACATATTTCTCTTCTTATCTTTCCATCCGTACAGAGGTCCTTTAAAATTGATTTTATCCCACCAACAGTTCAACACGACCCCACCCACCACAACCACAATGCAGCTAAAGTTTTTTCATCGTTAAATTCAAACATGTTTGTTGTGTTACAACGCAAGTTTTTTTTTAAAGCAAACAGCCGTTGCATAATGGATTTGTTTCTGTTAGCACAACGCAAGTTTGAATTTGTGTTTCGTTTATATAATACCGTTGATCGTTTAACTAGCTGTTTAATTAATGAATAAATAAATAAATAAATAAATAAATAAATAAATAAATAAGTAAGTAAATAAATAAATCAGTGATGCATGTTTGAATCTTTTTTTTTGTCATCACGTGCGTTTTTGTTTATGATGCATGCTAGTTTATTTATAGCTACAGATTGTTGTTCATTTTAGGGTCTTTTTTTAAATGAAAATCCGTTTGAATTAAAATATCAAATTTAAATTAAAGAAAATGTGTTTTTAGATTTATTTTATCAAGTGGGATTAGCAGTTCTGGCCAATATAGGCTAATCGTCCAAAGTAAACTTCATGGCTGGCTTCAACAAGATATTGAACCGCAAGTGAAAGTATAATGACACAATGGCTAGTAGAGGGTGCAGTCTGTATGCACACAACGCACAACACATATACTATGAGTAAATACTTTAATACTGAATGCATTATTTTTTTCACACACACTTAGCGTATTCAGACTCAATTCCATGCACGAATAAATAAAAGTGCAAACTTACAGACCATTTCATTATACTTATCCAAAATTGAAAAAACCCGCCATCTTTGAACACCCATAAATCCATATCCGAAAAACAAATTCGTAAAATTTTTACCCCATCAGATGGTCCCATTTAAGGGTCGTCTTTTCATGTAGAGTGCAGCTCCGTTTCGCCTGATGGGGTAGCTGTAGCGTGGCGCAAAAAATAGTGTCGAATCTGGGGTACCCATTTCGAGCGCTCATAACTCCGGAACCGGAAGTCACGTGACCCTGCGATTTAAATTTGAGTTAGGGGTCATAGACCCCTATGCTCCTTTTGCGGTTGGTTTTTCAAGGTCACGTGGTTCCGGAGATATTCGACGTCGACTCCGCAAGCAATTATAGCCCAAAAGCGGAAGTGAGCGTGGTTGCAAAGACTTCCGGTCGGTACCAGAAGTAGGTTTCATTGACCCCCTTGTACTTGTAAAAGCTCAGGTCGTTGGCTATTACGTTTCTGAGAAATCGCAATTTTCGTGCTCTGATTCCTATCCCTCCCGGCTCATATATCGCGTTCAACTATAGCGGACTCGCCCGCGCATCGCACCTGAAGTCCTTTACACATCAAACATACTTACATTTTGTAAACACACTGATTCAAAATTTGGGAAGATTCATTTATTCAATTCATTAATTTTTGAGCAGCCTTAATAGTTTTGAAACTCCTTGAAGAAAAAAACGTTTTCACTGAATCGTATTTACATTATTTAAAAGAAAGACTTATGACGTCTTCTTATTATTCACTTGAAACTGAAGAACTGGCAATTCAAAAACTGATGTCCACATGCGATTCTGAGTCTGTTAATAAGATGAACAGTTTTATTCCAGATAAAAAAAAAACAGCGCAAATTTAGTAAAAGAATTTTCAGGTGTTTACATGACAAACAATTTTTTAACCAATTTACATTAAATTGCCTTGTTTTCATTAGAATGACGTGGCCATGGACGGCCAAAAATGTCTCTTAGGTAACTTTACCAAATGAATTGTATGAACCAGTTTCAAACATTTTGTAGCAATAAGTTTTTTTTACAAAAACGTTTATGGCAATACAACCATGACACCTGTGAAGTGAAAATACAAAAATATACGTTGACAGTTCCAACGTTAATCGCTTTGACATTGTATTTTTTCAACGAGCAAGAAAATCCCTTCTTTAAAAAAAAATCATTGACAGCAAAATAATAAACTATCAGGAAGTTTTCAGTGGAAAAACAACATTTTCTATCAATGTTAATTATTCAAACGATAGCCTGGAATTCAAACTGAAAATGTCACACATGTCAGGAATTTTTTCTTTTTTTTTGAAGAGATAATAGTTGAAATATTAAAGTTATTGGATGAAAGAGATTATTTACAAATGGCAAAAAACTATGTATATGTTGACGTAGTTTAAAGTTTTTTAATGTTTTATGAATAAATAAACTAAAAACAGTAACCAACGAATTGGTAACCAGACTCGACCCTGCCTTACTTAGATATCACGGCATATACTGGGGCGGCGATTTATTTTTTGGCTTTCTCTTCTCTTTTTGCGGGGGACAAAGAATATTACTCCCAAAAATTTTCTAAAGCTTGTCATAAAGTTGATAAGTTTCAGATCATTTTTTGAATACAAAAAATCCATGTTTCAAACCAGGTGTTTTTGTAGAGAGGCAAAAGTGCTTTCTATTTCTTTATTTTTTTCTTTTACGTTCATATAAAGGGGGATCCTGGGAATCCGGGCTCTTCTTTTGTTGCATAAAGAATCAGTCATTTAGCATTTTACATGGGTTAAAGACCCAGAGCTAGCAATTTGCCTAGGATACAGAGTAAATGTCATCATAATACCCTTAATCTTCAAATTGTTGTTTATATTAATTTGAACTCACCTGACTTGAAGTTTATCTAAGTTTTAGACAAATTTATTTAACTTGTACAGAATAAATAAAACATTTTACATATTTTAAACCTTATTTTAATGTAATACAATAATGAATTATTTAATCATGTTAAATTATATAATTAGATATGACAATGTCTAAATGTCTGCGCAAGTTTGTGCGTTTACACACACCCAAATTGCTTCATAATGAACTTGATCATGTCTTTATTTTAGTAAAGTGATACATTTATTCTGTATTTTACAGCACTTAACTACAAAAAAGGTCAATAAATTTAAATAATTTCAATAGTCTGCTAAAAAGTAAAAAAAATTAATTTTTTAATTAATATACAATGTTGAGTTATATGTAAACAATAAATAACTATAAACCTAATACTAAACTGAAAAAGAATTCGCACTCATCCTGTTTTGGAATCCCTCCTTTCACTAATCTTGTATCCACCCCGATCTTTTTGCCGATAAAAATTAAAATAAATATTATTGTTAAAAATTGTTTTAAACTTTCTTTAAATTTCAGTAAATAAATACCTGTAAATCTAACACTAAATTAAAGAGAAAATTTCCACTCAACCAGTTTTGAACCGCTCTTTTCACTAATCCTGTACCCACCTTTGTTTTTTGACCATACAACTTAAAATAAATAGTATTGTTGAAAATTGCTTGAAACTTTCTTTAAATTTTGGTAAGTAAATTAAATTTGAATTTTGTTACGCAACAACCTTTAATGTTTGTCCATATGCATTTTTTGGCCTAGGAAGGTTGTACACACTTTTATTTTACTTAACTTCTCTCACTGTCTGTGGTAAAAAAATTTGAATTAATTTTCACCAACTTTTAGACAAGTTAAAACGTTGAAAATTTCAGCATAGACTTAAGCCACCCGCCAAAACAATATTCATTTATTATTATTTTTAATAAATTATAGAACCATTCAGGAAAAACCCGTATACGATTTGCAATATTGTAATATTTGGTGTCAGAAGTGGAATTTAAAAATGGTCTTAAAAGCATTGGATTAGCTCTTGATGTGTGAGTTAAGAGATGAGCTGGAGAAACGAAACCTAAGTGATAAGGGTAAAAAAAAACTTATGGAACGTCTTCTAGCGGCCCGTTTCATAAGCCAAAATTGCAGGCCCAGCCAGGACCGTCTAATTTGGGCTCGCCCTATGTAATTGGCAAACAATCTCTGGCACTTGCAGTTTTTGAGTAGCAGTTTTTCTAAAACACAAATAACCTTATTTTTCACCCCACATTTGAAGTACCGGAAACTAAATTTTCAGAAATAGTGAAACACATGTTTATTTTTATTTTTTAAAAAGAATTTAGATATCAAATTTCAAAACCTTCTTATTTATGGTTTTTAAGATATGCATTTTTCAGAAAAAAAGTTATTTTCTTGTTTTATTTCATCAGGAGCAAAATTTTCAAAAAATTCCAAACTTGTTCTAAACATGTACTTGTACTTGTCCTATGTACATCGCATGCACAACCGTTGACATCGGAATAAGACAAAGTTAATAAAAACATGTAGAAAATAGTTGTTTCATTGAGAACTATGGTACAGATCAAATTGTGTGGCTTCTCTGGGTTTCAGCTCTTTGATTCAGTGAAAGCAGTTAACTTTTATAAAGTCCGTGTTGTAGCTCTGAGTAACGCTATACGACCGTTATTCGGCTAAGGAACTATATAAGCTTGTGCAATACTTTTAATTCAAGTATTCACAAAAAAGTAAGCATTTATAATGATAACAATGCGCTGTCGTATTTATGATGATTTTAAATGGAAACAATCGAAAGCATTTGCAGCGAGGCATGTTTAGAAAGCACCGCAGACAACAGAATAAGATTATTGTGAATGTCGTGGTATTCAGGTATTGTGCTAGTTGTTGCTTAGTAAGGTAGTCACAATAAACTAGCTTTAATACCGTTGCTGTGGTATTAATATTACTTGAACAACTTAGCATGTTTTGGTGTTCATACTGATCTGTTAACGTTTTAGGCAGAACAAACCGTAGTTAAGTATTAGCAAGTTAAAGCCTCAAATCAAAGAGACTATGTTTCAGCAAAACTATACAATAGTAAAACATCTTGAAAAACAAAATGTTTTTATTTATAGCAAACATTTTGATGCATGATGATACAACCAGAAGAAAACATTGATTTATTACTTTTTATGCATGGAACTTGTTGAACATAAAAAAATTCTGAAAATTAAAATCAAAAAAATATTTTTTAAATTATTAATGAGATGTATTGTCATTTAAAATAAGTTTTGGCTTGATTGGATGTTTGTAAATTTTAACTTTCAAGAGTTATTTACAATCAAGCAGGATTTGCGGCAAAGGAAATAACAGCGATTAAAAAATAATAAGCATTAGTTTTGAAGAAGAATTTGATAGCAATGAAAAAGCTTTAGAAATTGTGCAGCAATATAAGGCTGTGATTTGAAAAGCAGCTTCAACAATTCAATAATATGCATAGCTTCATTATTCACATTTATGCCTGGCCCTTTAAACCAGAGCCAGTTTCAGGATACTAACTTTAAAAATAACCAATAATGTCCATTTTGTACAAGTAGTCTTTTACTTAAACAGTGTTTTAAAATGAAAGTCATAAAATAATATTGTAGAATTTTAGTAAGCCAAATAGTTTTGTTTAAATACATTGTAGCTTCTTTAGCAAAACATCATGGAATCAGAAAAATTGTTAATTTCAAGCGACACTACTTTCGAAAAAACAGTATGTACCTATACAGTTATTTGTATGGTTATGATATTGAAATATATAGACATTTTACAAAATGCTTTAAGTTTTTAGAAATAGCTTTTGCAGATAGTAATTTAATTTCGTGGTCTAAAAAGTCTAAATGACATTATGCCACGTGAAAAAGTATTGTATTATCAAATTATTAAACTAAACTTATCAGATTAAATAAATTAGATATTTGATGTAGGTGATAATTTTTTTAAACAGAACAAACCACTTCTGTTTCAAGTGACGAATGACTATGTCATCATAGGAGCTTTTACACTTTTGATTGTTGGACTAATATTGACGGGCATGATGGTCACATCGTACACCGTTACAGAAAGTCCATGTGTCAAAGTATGCTGCTAAATCAAAATATTATAAATTAATAAACATTGGCATAATTAACTATTAAGATTCTTATCGAGTAAAACAGTTTATATTCGGTGAATCGCTTTTATAAAAATAACAATAACAAAAACTGTTGTCATAACTCACACTGAAAAAAAGAGAGATTGGACTGGTTGAAAGAAAAAATTTAATTCACAAATTTTTGTAAAGTTGCTTAAGAAATAACATCAGTTTTGTTTGCTATGAAAATAGTTTTGGCTGCTACATTTGAATTTTTTAAAAACATTGGCGCTACCATTTTTGTTTTGAAAAAGTACATTCTCCCATGCATTCTCCCTATGGAGTTGAAGAATTATTTATTTAAATGTTTTTTACATTTCAGTTCACCTTAAAACTGAACGGAAATCGAACACAAAAAGTGACCAGTGACCCAAACCAAAACATTGTCAAGTACCACGTTCTCGATCGCAACCACGAAGCTTGGATCATCAACGACTTCAATACTGTACGTGTTATGTTTAATTTTACAAAATTGTGGTTTCTGTTTTTAGCAGTGTTTTATTTATTTATCTGTTTTGCCTAAAAACGCTGCTAAAACTAAAATTTTGCTGTTTCATAAGATCTTCTGGAATGTATTAAGCATGCTGATGTTTGGTAAACAGATACAAATAGAAGACTTGACTTTATTCATACAAATTAAATGTTAATTTGTATTATAACTTGTTTTTCCTTAGGACATTAAAATGATCAAAATAACAACTCAGATTGAAACTATTTGCTTTGTAACTCCTCTCAATCGAAGCTCTGCTGTGGAACCGTCTCTAATCAAGAAACTAGACGAGAAACAAATACAAGTAATAATAAATTATTTTGAATAATAAGTACAACAAAATAGAATAATGTTAAACAAATTGTTTTGCGCTTTGAGAAAAACGTCTATTATAAGACTAACTAAAAATTAGGGCTGAACCGAGTTTGAAATTTTACTTGGTACCTAGTAAAACTGTTATCGAGTACCGAGTATTAAGTGCATTTTTTTGGCCGATACCGAGTACCGAATCCGAGTATTAAACATAGCATAATTTGTTGTGAATTGTATCACTTTTTGCATAATTACCGAATGATGATTACATTGTGTTTTGTTGACTAGATCTGACTGATGGCACGCAACAAGAATAAATATATTAATATATATATATATATATATATATATATATATATATATATATATATATATATTTATATATATATTTATATATATATATATAAAACGTCTGTTTAATCTAAAAGAACAAAAAGTCGATTTATAAAGAACTCATGTTTATTAAAACACAACAGTTTTTTTTATAATTTGCAAATAAATTAATTAATACTCAAAATTTAATATAAGCAGGTTTTTCTTTAGAAAAAGCAACATTTCAGTTTTCTGCGCAGATAAACACGATCTTTTGTCATTGCAGATGCTCCCTGCAGTGCTAAATGCGCGCTTACTGTCAACGCTTAAAGGTGGTGCTCCCAAAAAACGACGAACAACAACAGCAAGATTTGGATACAAATGTCCACACGCTTTCCAGTAAATTATAAGATTCTCAGGAGCTGCAAGTAATGACGCATGATGTTTCAATGGTTCTGCCAAATAGTTGGTGACTTCCTGTTGACACAGGTACCTGCCGTCTACTTCCGCAGATGTTGATGCTTGCTTGGTATCAACCAGCAATGCCCAATAATGCCCTTTGGTTTTGCCACCACCATCTTCTCTTTCCATTTCTCCTTCTCCCTTGATTCGTAGCTTAGGTTTTCTCTTTGACTCGAACTTGTCGCTAACCCCTCAAATTACTTCTGTTACTCAATCCTGCTACTTTCATCTTCGCCGTATTAAGCAGCTTCGTCCACTTCTGGATGATCCTTCGCTGCAACTTCTAGTCTCTTCTCTTGTCCTGTCTCGAATTGACTACTGCAATTCTCTATACTATGGTCTTCCTGACACTACCCTCTATCCTCTCTCTAAAGCCTTCAACTCGGCTGCTCGCTTAGTTTCTCGCACCTCCTACTCCTCTCACATCTCTCCATCTCTTCTTCTTCTCCATTGGCTTCCTCTCAGATATAGGGTGATTTTTAAAATCTGCTTAATAATGTACAAAATAAAAAATTGCCTTTCTCCTCTCTACTTAACTAACTTAATACATATCCCTCCTAAGTCTGGTCTTCGTTCTTCTTCTCGTAATCACTCTCGCATCTTCACTATTAAGCATTCTTTTGCTAAACGCTCTTTCTCCTACTCTGGTCCCTATCTCTGGAACTCTCTTCCTTCTTCTCTTACTAACTCTACTTCTCTCACATTTTTCCGTCGTGGACTTAAAACATATCTGTTTACTAAGTTCACGACCGAGCGCTATTGAACACTGCGGAAATAGCGCTATATAAATAATTGATTGATTGATTGATTGAATAATCAAATAGTGCTGTTTTACCGTGTGTAGCTACATCAACTACTGGATTTCCACGCGTTTCATCACAGCTGAAAAAGCAAAGCTTTGTCGTGGGACAAGACATAATGCTAAGACACAAACGTTGTTCTGTTCAATTTCAGCAAATCGAATTGTCAGGTTTTTCAACATTTGCGTCCGCATTTTGTTGATTCCGAAATCATTATCAGGATATGTTGGTTTCTGTAAAAACAGAGATAACATCTGGATGCTTGGTATAATCATTCTAGTAGTTTTTTTTGTTGAACATTTATTGAGCACGAAACAAAACAATTAAGTACAACAGTGAAATTATAAATAAGGGAAAAAAATCAAGTGCTTAAAAGGTTCATCCAAAGGGAATTACTTCCCGCTAACTGGACGACCTATAAACGAAAATTCAGATTTAACTACGAACCGAGACAGAGTTCCAAAGTTGATCCTTGCATCCACGACAACCTTTTCTGCATTCCTTCTGCTCTGTTGGCAAGATGTTGCTGTCCAAAAAATGTTTATAAAGCCTTTGTGAAATTAAAGTAGTCATAATCTTATACATTGTAGGCAGCCACGTTATTGGACGATAGATTTTTGGATCTTTTGTTTCTTTTCCTTTAGATAACAGAAACGTCACCCCTGCAGTGAACCAACATGGAATGATGTTTGGTTGTCTAATTGCTTTGTTTAATGCACTCGCCAGTTGCCCGTGTATTGATTCAAACTTTTTTATCCAAAGGTTCTGAACTTTGTCTAGTCCGGGAGATTTCCAGTTGTGGAGATATTTAAGGATTTCTTTCAATTCCTCTAATGAAATGTCATTCCAGTTTCCAGTAACAACATTTACATGTCTTTTATTTTTTTCCAGGCGAATCCATGTAGCTTCAGAGTTGTGATTTTCTTCATCTTCTAAAATACTTTTCCAGAATCTCTCTATGCTCAACTTTGATGGTGGTTCTTCTACCAGTTTTTCTTTTTGATTCAGTTCTCTATAAAATTTTTTTCCATTTTCTTGGAACAATTTGTTTTGTTGGTATTGTTTTGCTCTTTTTGTAAATCTCCTTAATCTTTGAGCTTTAGCTTGCATTTTTATTTTCAAAATTCTAGAAAGTTCTCTTGCATCACTCGAGTGATGTTTTTGCATAATTTTCTTTGGTTTTCTCTTTAGTGATTGAATGGGCAATTGTTTCTCAAATTCTGAAAACATCGATATTCCTTTTCTTAGCAAGTAGATTTTCTCCTTGATTCTGACTTTCCACCGAGGTTCTTCTTTTTGGTTTGATTTTTGGGACTCTACTTCTCCAGAAACTACTGATGCAGCAGCATACATCAATTGATTTATTTCTGTTAAATCGAGTTGTTTATTATTGATGATTGACAAAATAGCGGAATTAGCTGCCTTTAGCAACTCGTACGTTTCTTTGCTGGGCTTGAATTTGTTGATCCCTTTTCTATCTTTTAAATCGATTGTCTGCAATTCTGTCAGCTTCTGTCTAATTAATTGCTCCGTTTCCACAGTTGGTTCTGTTGTCGGTAGTTGGAAAATTTGTTGCTCTTTGTTTTCTATCATTGTTTTGGTTTCAATTATTTCTGTTCTTTCAAAAGTCAAAGTTGGAGTCTTCGGGATAATTTGTTCTGTATTCGCATTGATTTTCTTAATAATTTTGTCTATCCTATCTTCGTCAGCCATTTGTTTTTTTCGATATTTCTTCTAACGTCTGCCAAGCCGTTTGATGTTATGGTGGGCAAAAGGGTGGGATTTCTTTTCCTCCAGATTTCGAAAGTGCCTTCATTCTAAGATTTTTTTTCTTTCATTGCTAATAAATATGCCCACATTATTTCTTTATATTCTTCTCTTGACCATTTATGTCGTTGAGTTTTCATCACTTCTGGCCTTGTTGCTTCTTCCTCAGAAGGTTTGCGTTGAGTTTTCTCGTTGCGATGACTCATCTGAGATACAAGAGACATTTAAGAAGAATTTGGCAACTGTCAATTTCTTACTTCTATAGTACTATATTGCACAAAAGTGAAAAAAAAACACAAAAAAAACAAAAAGAAACAAACACATAAAAAAACCCCACAAACTGTTGTTCTATAAACCGGGCATTATTATTATTATTATTATTATTATTATTATTATTATTATTATTATTATTATTATTATTATTATTATTATTATTATTATTATTATTATTATTATTATTATTATTATTATTATTATTATTATTATTATTATTATTATTATTATTATTATTATTATTATTATTATTATTATTATTATTATTATTATTATTATTATTATTATTATTATTATTATTATTATTATTATTATTATTATTATTATTATTATTATTATTATTATTATTATTATTATTATTATTATTATTATTATTATTATTTTTATTATTATTATTAATATTATTATTATTATTATTATTATTATTATTATTATTATTATTATTATTATTATTATTATTATTATTATTATTATTATTATTATTATTATTATTATCATAAAAAACAAGTAAGCCTAAGCCGTAAAAAATGAGTTTTTGTTCACAAATTTCAGAATTTCCCAGCCTTTCATATATTTAAAATTTTTCTTTTAAAACGAGATTTTTTAAAATTGATATATCTAAACATCTATATAATTGTGCTTTTGTTTTAAAACATAGATAATTATTATTCTTAACTGCAAAATAACTTTTTTTTCAGAAAATTTTCAAGTTATAATAGAATGCATTGTCATTAAGAGCAAACAAATATCACTCAATTGAATGACGTGAAATTAGTTAATTTTCACTTTTAATATAAGAAACTTAAAAAGGATTGCAAAAATGACGTAGAATTTTGACAAACAGTTTTCTAGATATCGAAACTACAATAAAGTTGAAATTATTAGAAATTGTATTTTTGTAATTTTTTTATGTCAAAGGGATGTTTGCATTCGTTTGGAAAATCATTATAAAATTTGCATATTTTAGAAAAATGTATAATTTAATTTAACAAAATTGAAATTTATAAAAGTTAAGAAACAAAAATTATTAAAAATTACATGTAAAGAATCACATTGATAAGGACAAAAACTTTCATCTTTTGCTTATTATTCGCCAGAGTAACATTTTCACAATACGACGTCGCCAGGAATTTTTATAACTGTTTTAAAACATGGTTTAATATTTTAAAAATAAATTTCACTTGTTTTTTCTTTCAACTCATTTTTTTTAGTTTAAAGTAGGAGTTATTACTGAAACAAATTCTTAATTTATTTTCATTATTAAACTGAAAATTTTAGTTAAACTAATACTTAAACTAAAATATAGCAGTTTAATTTTTTAGTTCACTATTTTTAGTTAACGTTTTTACATCACTGCTTTTTAAGCATGTTAATTATTATTGTGCCTTTTTAAAGGATTATGAGAAATATGATTCCACAAGTTATCGAATCTCTGAATACCCAATTAAAGACATTTTTTTCATGAACGAAAAAGCACAAAACATGTGTAAAGAAATGCCAGTCTATTGGATCTATCCATCTCGTGATGACGACAATTATACCAATAGCGTTCCTTCCAAAAAAAGTGGGTATTATTATTTTAATGTGATTTTATTATATACTAGCAGGGTTACCCTTTGTTACCCAGAATTTTAGAAGCTTTTCCCTTGTTGTTTCTTTATCATTTTTTTCATTCCTTTTCTCTATCTTCCTTTTTCTTGCTTTATATAATCGTATTTCAAGACATTATCTTAGTTTTAACCTTAGTATTAGAGTACTACCTGTGGTTTAGGTACGATGTTGGAACTTTTTTTTATATCTTTGACTGTATGGATAAAGTTAAGTCTGTCTGTCTATTTTTCATACAAACTGGAACCGCTGGACCAATTTAAACAAAATTTGGCATGGAGGATGTTCTTAAAGAGAATGAAAAAGAGTTTGGAAAAAAAATGTTTTTTGCTGTTTTTGTATGTTCAACAGTGCTTATATACCAACATAGAGGATTACTGCTAAACACAATTTAAATTTGATTTGCCTAACAAAGTCCAAAAACAATTTAAGCATTTAAAAAAAATCTGTCATTTAGTTAACGCAGTTCACGCAGTGGCGTAGCGTTGGTTACAGCCACCCGTGTTGAGCAGGCCAAACATCATTCCCTCTCCTAAAAAATAAACGAGGGAGAGACAAAAAAAATGTAAAAAGAGAGAATGAAAGAGAAAGAGAAAGAAAATGAGAAAGAGGGAAAGAATGTGCAGAGAAAGGCATTTGAAGACGGCAAAGAAGGAAAAAAGAGGGAAAGGGAGAAAAGAAAGAAAAAAGAAGGAAAAAAACGAGAAGAAGAAAAAAGAAGAAAAAACCAGAAGAGAATAAAACCTTTAAAACAATTCAGGCAACTCTGGGTAACCCAGCTAGTAAATATATAATGATTTTTTATGTAACATTATTAGTAATCTAGCACGGTTCATTATTTTGTTTTTGTTTATTAATTTCCTTAATATACAAAAAATTTATATATTTTTTTATCAAGGTTCTAAGAGAGTCAAGCGCTCAGATGTGAACGACCCCTACGGAATGATATACCCAGGCAATGTTGATGAAAACGGCACACAATTCACGTGTATCAACAACTGCTGCAAGTCCATCTGTGCACCCGTGGTCTGGTACACCTGGAATATAGTGAACAACAAAGTTCACTGCAAGTGGTTCTATTACAGGTGTTGGCCTGGAACAAACAACTGTCACTACAAAAACTATTGTTCGACAACTGATAAACTTTACTGCAAAAACGGCGCCTGCTGAACCAAAAATTGACTTTACTATTCCTAGCAAACAAATAATCATAAAACTTCATTGTTTAAAATGTTTAACAGTTATTTCACTTGAATTTCCATGCATATTGAATTTAAAAAGTGAATATTAAGTTTGAACCTTTAGCCATGGTGACAATCACAAGCCAGACAAAAGCACAAACTCAACAGGTACATTCATTATAATACAAATAATGTTTGAAATAATTTGTCAAAAAATTATTAAGCATATAGCAAAAGCAAATATTAAAAACTATAATTTTAGTAATTGTTGGAACGTATTTATATCAGCAAGGGTACTTAATTGGCAGTTTAATAACTGTTGTTTCTGTTGTTTCCCGGATGTTTGGTGACTATGACTAAAATTATCTATTTTTTTAATATATCACCATCAGATATAGAAAATATTTGAATATATTGCACTGTCAACTAAAGTATTTGCCTTTCAAATAATTTAAAGTTCTAGATAGTCAAAAATTCATTGAAATTTAACGGTTTGAATCTTACCGGCGTCATCATCGTACCTTCCATCATCGCAAGGTGTTTACAAGCATTTCTCAGGTTGAGTGTCTCGCGTGGTTAACCAACACCTTTCGCTAGCCTTAAAAAATAAATCACCTTGAACTATTCTTGTGACTTTATTTTAATAAATTTAGCACATAAATTTGATGGCCATCGACTGTAATAAAACTGAATATAGCGATGATGATGAAATAAAAAAAATTAAATTTTAACAAAAAAATATAATTTTAACTTGAACAAGTTTAACAAAAACACCTATTAATTAGCGGTAGAGATTTTCAAAACAACTAGTTAAAGTGCAAAAATATTGGAGACTTTACACAAACCAACAAAAAAAATTTATTTGATAAAAATCAGATCACGAATCAAAAATGAAACTTTTTCAAAACTTTCTTCATTAAAACTTTAGTTCACTAAAATAAATTACTACGAACTGTCTATAGAGAAATTGTGCAATATTGTAACTATAGCTATACCAGATATCAATCATAGCCGCAACTCAGTCGCATGTGTTTCAGTTGAAAATTCTACTTGTCTGCATCCATCAGATTCTGTGAATACATTTTTTTGCAGTCAGAGCACTTAAAGCTATTTAGTGGGGCTGTTTATCTTGGATATTCAAACATATTGTGCATTTTTTGATAAAAGCACCAAATTTTCCACAGAGGTAGTGCTACTTATTTTGAACAAATGTGGATATTGGGCCAAAGCGTAATTGCCCCGTGGCGAGCGTGGCGGTCATTTTCCAAAATGGCCGCCATGCCACGGGTTCCGATACGCGGCATGACCCTAAAATCCCTATATCTTTTGAACCGCTTGTTCGATTTAAACGATTGAAATGTCCCTGCCGTAAGGCTATTTCGTCTGCTAGGGGACGCTCCATTTAAATTAAAACATCCAATTTAAGCTCAAAATATAGCCCATATAAAGAAAAACGCAGGAACATTTCAATTGGTGCTTTTATCAAAAAATGCACAATAGGTTAGCATACCCCTACTAATTGAAACTTGTTTGTTAAAAATACCTCAAAGAAAGAAGTTCAGACATTCATTTTTCATGTACAAACAAGTTAACCGTAAAATACTTCTTATTTTAAAAATCCGTTATATATTGATAACCGGAAGCTGAAAATTATGTGCACTTTCGTCCATCTGTCTATTGTAGGTTTTTGATAATAGCATAGAATGGTGTGACTAATAGCGAACATAAAAATAAATCAATGTTTAATCGGCACCGAGCAATTAGCATAGAATCAATTTTTTTCTAGAAAGTCAGAAGAAAATAGGATTATTTTAAACCGTCCAAGAAATCTGAAACTTTAATAAAAACAATAAATATATACTCAAAATTTCATTTTGATCTTATAATGAAAAGCAAGTAAATTTCGACTTTCAAAATATTCGTGTCTTATACAAGCAAACAAACAAACAAGCAATTGTTGCACGGACAGTTCTTGAAAATTTCTGTCCGCAAATCTATTTAAGTAGCCAGATTTCCTGCTTTTTGGCTATTAAAACATCAACTAACAAATTACTCATTACAGCTAATATCACTGTACTAGAGTTTGATCGGCACACGCTGTCTCGTTGAATTTAACCAATTTGACTTATTCAGTAAGTACGTAATATGCTCAACTCAAACAAAGCAATTGCGTGGCCATCCAAAATTTTCCTAGATGAGTCCATTACTTGCAAGAGGGAACCAAACATTTTTTGCATTTTTTTCCTTTCAAAAAATCTGATGACTGCAGGAAAGGGGTAGTCGTAGATACTTCTATCAACATTTTCAAATTGTTTCTTAAGCCCCTGGTTCCCCCCTAACTATGCGGCTGCTAAATAACTACTAGTTTATTTATAAAATGAATGCATTGTAAAACTGTTTATGAAACCTTATAATCAGTGATGGGCAACAAACTACTTTTAAGTAGTTAAACTTTTCTGTAGTTACATTTACTTTTTAGTAGTTAAACTTTGTAGTTAACTACTTTTTGTCAGAGGTAGTTTAACTAAAATTGTTAAATACTGTAAAGTAGTCAACTACTTTTAACTACTTTTTTCTATAAACTTGTACACTAATACATTGCATTGCTGTATTAGGCCTCACATGATCACCATTAATTATGTTCACCATCTAATTTATTAAATAAAGCCATGACAAATTGTTTTTTTAATTTATTAATGAAAAGACATATTTTATAAGTTAAATATCCAGTCAATCAATCTACTTCAGACGGTGTCAAACATCGTCTTATTACCTGTAGATGATTATCTTTTGAGTACATTACGCAGGAAAACAAGCTTTTCAAACATACTGTCAGACACTTTGCACCGTCTTGGCACTAATATTTGATCTGCACAACTGAACAGTCTCTCAACAGCAGCACTGCTTGTTAGACTTGTATTAAACTTGAGAAAAACTCTTGTTAGATGAGGATACATGAGCAGTGAGTTTGTTGTTGAGTCATTTGAAGCCAGATCTTTGCGTAAAATAATATACAGGCTGATTTAATTTTTTTAGACTTTAACTAAATTATAGACTTAAACTAATTGTAGTTAACTACTCTAAAAAGTAGTTTAACTACCGGTTACTTTCGGGTAGTTAAACTTTTTGCCTAAACTATTCCCACGTAGTTAAACTATTAGTTAACTACTAAAGTAGTTAAAAGTAGTTAACTACTGCCAATCACTGCTTATAATATATTCGAAACCAAATTCACAAAAAGTAACTTTTCATTTTTTTTATTAAATTCTTGGCATGGGCAATGAGCCCCTCGCCAGCAACTGAAAACGGCAATTTCAAAATTAAAATGAAAAATACGTATGGCAAAAAAAGAAAACAAAAATAAATAAATAAAAACTACAAAATCCACTAAAACGCATATTTCTTTTGATCGAAAAAATCATCCATCAGAGCCTTGAAAGTAGCTAAATTGGGAGCTTCAACCACGTCTTCTGGAAGATTGTTCCAATATTGGAAAAGAAATGTTTTCGACAATCCCTGTGATTTTATGTCTGGTATTGCATAACACTTTGGAAACTCAGTTGTTGTCTGGAAAAAAACCAAGTCACAATAAAGTTAGCAATGAAAAAGAGATGCCATCTATTGATTGATATATAATAGTCTGGATCTTTTAAATGAGCCCGGATTTGCATCATCATAATGTTTATCATATAAACAGCATTGTGGTCCCTATTTCCGAGCTTTTATAAAAATTAAAAACTTGAACTTATTTTGTTAACTTTTAATCTATAAGATAAAAAGGTTTGTTATTGTGGATTGCCTCCAATGTTGAGCTTATTGACATAAAAAGCATTAAATTAAAATAACATATTTTTGATACACTAAGGGCCGGATTAAGGTGGGTGCTATTGATGCTGCAGCATTAGGCCCATTCATGAAATCAGTCCGGATGAAAACAGATCAGCATTTTCTGGAAGCTGAACAGTTTTCCTCTGCTATCTTAACCTCAAAATAATTGTTAGAATGAAATTTAGAGTCTGATTTTCAGACGCCTAAACACAGCGTTACTTATACAGTTACTCTTGTCGTTAGGGTTATTGTTAACCGAGTATTTCCAATTAATGCTATCAATTTTACGTTAAACAGTTTACTTAGTAATTTAGCTGTTCAGAATTTTAAAATTCCTCGACAGTATTCCGCTCTATTATGAAATTTAAATGGTGGACATTATTTCACCCTCAAGAGCCTGAACTGAGTCGCTCTGACCTAATATTTCGGCAAATTCTTTTTTTTCTTCTTTTTTTCGTAAGAGAATTGTGAAATTTTGTGTATTTCGTTTCTAGTTTTTGAAGTGACATCACTTTGTGATATCTTTTGTACTACTTTGCGCACGCTTGATATAAAGCTAATTAAAAATAAATATTTTTTTAAAAACAACGGTTGTATACAAATTTACTAAAAACTTTAAAATAATATTTAAGTGTAGGTAAAAATATTCAGGATGAGCTGCTGCACAGTCTTGATTTCAATGACACGATCAAAGAATTCGCGCTTGCTAAAGCTCGAAAAAATGCAATACAAATAAGCAGCACTAGCGCAGTAGTTAGAGTGACACAATGCTTAGGTTAGGTTGATCTGATTTAGTCTTGCCTTTTCTGTATTAGGTGCACTTCTCCGAAAATTGCTAGTGAATCTTAATCTCAGGTTGTCACAATATTACGTCGTTATTATTATTCTTCATGTTCAATAAAGTCTGGCTGATTGTGTCGCAAGCAATTAAAGCCCCTTGGTCGGCGACAAGTTCATTTAGTTGTATCAAAAATTCAATATTGTTGAAGTTGGAGTTCTTCGAAATAATTTTCGTAAACATGAACGAAGTTTCATTAAGGTTGTTGCGGCTAAATATGCGGTGTTTAAGAAAAGACTTGTTACCCATATATTATATATAGATGATATAAAAGCCAACGTCTGTGTAAGACGTTTTTGAGTGACGATATATTTATTATATAGAAGTTCGTAGCTTGATTATAGTAAATTATGTTATATATAATAAAAAATTATATAAACATATTTTTATTTATTTTTATATAATTTATTAAATTAAAAAAATATTTACCTTACATTAATTAATTAAACAAAAAAAACGTTATGAATATTTTATTCTATTTTTTTTTATTTGTTTTGGAGTGCAAACGAACGATAAAACATTTTTTTTCTATTTTACTTATATCGCTTTCTAAAAACTTTCTTCTATATATATATATATATATATATATATATATATATATATATATTTATATATATATATATATATATACATATATATATATATATATATATATATATATATATATATATATATATATATATATATATATATATATATACATATATATATATATATATATATATATATATATATATATATATATATATATATATATATATATATATATATATATATATATATATATATATATACATATATATATATATATATATATATATATATATATATATATACATATATATATATATATATATATATATATATATATATATATATATATATATATATATATATATATATATATATATATATATATATATGCTCAAGTGAGAGATACGTTCCAAATTTCATTACAATCCGTTCAGTGGTTTTTGCGATTTCGTGATGAGTCAGTCAGACAGTCATTCAGTGGTATTTGAGTTATATATATATATATATATATATATATATATATATATATATATATATATATATATATATATATATATATATATATATATATATATATATATATATATATATATATATATATATATATATTATAACCTAAATTACTTTCATCAACTATCATCTTAGTTGTCGTCACTTGCCAAATAAAACTTTACATTAAGGATAAATTGACGGCAGAGCAAGCGGAACGTGAAAACAAGCGGGAATGGGATAGTAAACGGGAACGGGAGAGCAAACTGGGAAGGAAACGGGAGAAAGAGAGAAGAAGGATAGAAAAATTTCAAAAACCCCGGGCATTGTACACTCGATTGTTTTTCGAGAATGATTTTTTTAAATTGTCATAATTTTGTACATTAAACTCTTAGTAAAAAAAATATAATAATTTAAAAGGCAAAACAACGTTTGCTTGGTCAGCTAGTTTATATATAATAAATAATTATATGAAGCCATTTTCTTATATATTTTAATATAATTAAATAAAAACCGTCCAATGAAATTTTAAATAAATTCAAGTCACTGGACTCCACCACAGACCTCGGAAGGACATTCAATGCAGCCAACACTCTGTTACCGAAGAAAAAATTCCTACAGTCTCCTTCTTGTGCTTGTTTGTTTTCTTCTCACATCCTGTTCATAACTGCTTTGTTTTCTTCCTGTGCTGCTTTGTCTTCGTCTCTCATCTTGTTTAGAAAGTTTGTCAATTCCTCATCCATATCAAATTCAAACTCCTCTGGATTCCAACCGCGGCTTTCCAATACTATTCGGAAGCAATCCACGAGCTAAGATTTTTTTCTTTTTCATTGATTTTTTTTAGTTAATTGCAGAGACTAAGATGGGTTGAGATTGAAGTCGCGCTGGACCGGGTTAGACCAGATGCAGATTTTTGTGCCAAGTATAGAGATTTTAGTGCCGTAAAAACGTTTTAGGCCTAATTAGACGGCCGAGCCTGAAAGCTTAACCTATAAAACCAGCCCAGCCGGGCCGCGAAAACTCAGCTCATGCAGTAATCTAATATATATGTATCTGTGTGTGTATGTATGTATGCATGTACTCTAATATATATGTATTTGTGTGTGTATGTATGCATATTTGTGCTGTGGCAGCGTTGTTAATTATGTGACTGAGAGAAACGAATAGACAACATTTTTAACAGACAAAGTCAAAGTTTAGAATTTTTCAATGCCGAGTATCCCAGAATCCCATGCTCACTGAGGTTTAGGATTAAAAGATATTTCAATATTTTGACTTAGACTCACTGAAATCATTTGAGCAATTACATCAATCTTTTCATAAAAATAATTTTAAAGCTTCTTATATCTGAGCCTTTATCTGATCTTGAAAAAAAAAACTAAGTAGAAAACTCAGTTTTTCTCATTGTTTGGCTGTTTTTTCCAAAATAGACAGACACCATCATCTTACAATTTGTTTCAAATGCAACAAATTGTAATACAATAGATTCAGTTGTTTAAATGTATTACTGATAGGTACATATAAACATATTTATAAATTAGATATACTCCCGGCCTTTGCACAATGTTGTGGTACGCTCAATAATAGTTTATGTAAGATATCCTTTTTTTATTATAGTTTTTAGTCTTTTACATCACGTGTTTTAAGACGCAAGTGTAAAATATCCAGCAACTTTGCATTTGTAAGCCCGATTTTGTAGAACTTCTTCCACAGCTATTTTAATCGATCTTGCAATTACTTGAGTAAAACTGACTTTTATGCTAGAAATTCAGCTGATCTGTATTTCTGTCATTTATTTTGTTTGACGGTAAATCATCACTACCTTTTTATTACCTCCTCAGTTTTTTAGGTTTTTATTGACATTTAGTTTTTGTGCCATATTACGTTATCTGTTAAACTAAAATAAATTTAACATTTTTTTTTAAGTTTCTGCCATTGAAAATCAGATAATGACAAAAACAAGTAAACTGCGTTTTCATTTCATGCGTCCATCAAGCGAGACTTCTATTTGTGTGCCAAAACGACAGCTTTAAAAAATAATTTTGTGATGGAATTATTAGATCTGATTAGACCAATGACACTATAAACTCTAAATTTTTCTGATTGTTTAAAACGTCCAAAAGAATGCACAGTTCATTAATAATATATCCTTTACAATTTAGTTATATGAAAAAAATCATTTCTAACTAATTTCTGACGTTAGATTGTAGATATAGAAAACATCACAAACCAACAAATAAACTGTACGGAAATAGCCAAGCTAGTATTCATAAGCCTTTAGCTGTTCAAGAGAGAAAACACAGTAGCGCGGTGAGCTTAAAACTGTTTACTCGAAATGTTCATGTTGAATGTCTCGTAAAGGCACTGGCGGATCCAGGAATGTCAATTGGGGGAAGCCAAGTTAAGCGCAAAGAAATTAAAAATGTAAAAATAAATTTTATTTGAGAAATGCAACTACAACTATCACTGTTTTCTACTTCACTTCTTTCTATATAATTTTTTCTGATCCCGATGAAGATCGTTGAGTTTGAATTCTAAATTTGTTTCAATTAAAAAACCAAACTCTTTTAAAAATGCAATCAATATGTAGATTAAAAAATGCTTTGCTACTCGTAAACAATGTGTTCGAAAATTACAACACCAAATAAGTAGTCAGCGCTACTGGATTCCGCAAATCACATAGGAAATAATTGTTATGTTTCGGGATAGTTTGAAAGCTAGCTAACCAGATAGAAGAAAGCTATGACTGTACGATAAATATATTAGCTCATATAACTATTGAATAGTATCAGATTGTTTTTGTTTATCTAATTAGTTTGATAATTGTAATAATTTTTAAAATTATTGTATTTAATTTTATTTCTCGAAAGCCATCATGAAAAAACATAACCATAATATAACAATAATAAGCAAATAAGTTATGTTACAAATAAAGTTAAACAATTGAACATTTGTATTCAATGTCCGCTGTAATAGGATTTAACATTTGGCACTATAATTTCAATGTTTTCAGCAAGAAGGCGTAGTTTTTATAGCGCATGAAGAAGCTTGAGAATGAATTATTTCGGCCATGTCCTAAGCTTTAGAAATATCACACCAAAATGGCTGGGATCTCTTGACTGTAATCCAAGACAGGAACTTCGACAGACATCGGTGACCAATTTACCAGCCACTAAGTGTTTTTGTCAGTTTTTTTTAATTTTTTTGGCAAAAGATTTTTTTAATGAATTTTAATTCTCAACTTGTGCACTTTTTTCTTGTTTTTTCATCGTGTTTAAATTTTCTTTTCTATCAATCCAACTAAGTCAACAGGTGTGTTTTATGACTTAAGGATATTCATAGGTTTACTCGTTCACTAACTCTAACTCTCTTTTCTTTCTTTGATTTCTCTCTCACTTTTCTTTTTTTCTCTCTTTTTTTCTCTTTCATTTTTTCTCTCTCCCTCTTTTTTTATATCTTTTATTTTTTCCTTCTATTTTTTTCTGTTTTTTCTTTCTATTTCTGTTTTTCTATTTTTGTTTTTTTGTTTCTTTTTTCATTTGTCCTTGTTTTTTGTTGTCTTATTCCGTCTCTCTGTTTTTCTTTTACGCCCTCTCTTCCTTTCCTTCTTTTCTATTTTTCTCCTTTTTTGCTCTCTTTGTCACTTTTTCTTTTCATTCGCTTTCAACTATGTTATAAAAATACGCCCGAATATAGGTAGTTAATAGTCGTTATATTTGTATTGAATTTAATATCCTTCACGCATTCATTCGGTCAAAAACTAACAACTATATGATGGATTAAACAAAGATAGCTGTCTTTCAAGTAAACAATAAAAGATTTATGTGTTTTCAACTAACTATCTTATATGATTTGCACTCAGAAGAATGTAGTGTCATTGACTCTGTTGGAGGCTTTCTGAGAAAATATAAACCCTATTTCACTATACCTCTATTAAAATGATGATGAATTACGATGAACAGCTTTTGAAATTCATAGCAACAAAGAAAATCATTGATTTGGAACGAGCAGCACTTAATTCTTTGTATGTCTGAGACTTCCAGCCCATAAAAATAAAAGAATAAAAACTATTTCAGTCTGTTTTTATGAATGTTTAAACTTCTCTTTAAAATTATTTTTAATTTCAACTGAATTTTATTGAATTAAAAGATCATAAATTAAATTTCTTTTATTTTGTCGTTTCTGTTACTGTCAAATTTTTTAATATGTGTTTCAAAAGATTACGTTTTTTTGACAGAAAATTTACTTGTTTGCTTTGATTCTAATTCTTTGTTATATATGGAGTTTTTATTCAATAAATTTCTTTCAGTGAATTAGCTATGAAGAATATCTTCTTATAAGATTGAACTCTTTATTGTTAATTCTGCCAATCGCCATTGAATGTTTAACTTATAATTTATTACAGCACATTTGCTGGCCTACACAATGACGTCTTGAAAAACAACGTAAATTAATGACATATTTTACTCTCAACCAGGATACATTGTGAGATCACGCGCTAAAACCGAAGACATAAAACTGTCATAAAACTTATGATGATTGAACGCTTACCTTACCATTCAGCTTTGGTTGAATTAATTTACTTAAAAAAACGGCTAAGGAATCACTTTTGCTTTAATTATTGAAGTATAATGAATGCTCCTTATGACGCAAAATGCCAAAAAAACGACCCGCGTCTAATTTTTTAAAATAAAATAAAAGTACATTTCCAATTTTCCATTTTTAAATTTGTATGACTTACCTGTTAAATCTGATTTGTTTGATTACTAGGAAATTGAAATGAATTGTTAGGTTATAAAGCGCTTATAGAAAGGGTTAAACAGCTAACTACTTTTTCCATTGTCTAAAAAAGTATAAATTGGCAAGCTTTCAAGCCAGAAGAGAAGCAGAAACTTTTGAAAACTGGTTTGAAGGTCACTGCAGTTCAGCAGCTTTTGTGTTCAGATATGTGAGTCGAATTTAAAATCATTTTAAGCTTTAAATAATTTTTATTTTAAGACAATGTTATATTAATATTGATTTAAGGCTCGTTGATTATTATAAAATAACATTATTGCCTAATACATTTTTCAACAAGTGGAAAACTAGAATGTTTTCTCGTTGATATGTTTTTAATTCTTTATTTATTATCAGGGTAACAGGGACAGATTAAAAATTTTAGAATCGTAACATAAATACAATATATATTTGCTAAATACGCCAATTTAAAAAAAAAAAAAAACTAATTTGTGCTCATAACAAAACAGTGAAATGGTCGGAATGGATCTCACACCTCAAAAAGAGAGCTCTAGCGAAATGCCTAGGGTCATCATTCAATCTTCGGAGGTTAGAAACGATTGATATAAACATATTTTAAGACGTGTCAAAACATTTCCATTTTACGTTTTTTTAGTTTTTAAACTATATATATATATATATATATATATATATATATATATATATATATATATATATATATATATATATATATATATATATATATATATATATATATATATATATATATATATATATATATATATATATATATATATATATATATATATATATATATATATATATATATATATATATATATATATATATCTATATATAGTTAAAATATCGTTAGATCGTATACTGGGCTCGCTAGAATGGTTTTGTAGTTTATTGGATGATAATAAAATGAAGCTTGGATAAGTCTATTTTTAAACCTTCTAATATAATCATAATAATAATAATACTTGTCGGGGTATCAATATATGGGAAAAGCGAAACCAGTACCATAGATATAACTATATATATATATATATATATATATATATATATATATATATATATATATATATATATATATATATATATATATATATATATATATATATATATATGTATATATATATATATATATATAAATATATATATATATATATATATATATATATACATATATATGTATATATATATATATATATATATAAATGAATGTTTGTATGTATGTATATATGTATATATTCATGTCCTTTATGCATTGCTACACCATTCATCCGATCGTAATGAAGTGTTCCCAGATATCATTGCTAATCATAAAAAGAACAAATGGTTGAGTGAGAGAGCAAATTTGGCGGCTAAGAATAAAGATGTGGATGACTTAAATATTCTAATTCAGAATCAAATTTTTGGTACTCTGCATTCATTAGAATGTATTGACTGTGTAACAAATGAAAATAAAGCCACTAACTATCCAACTGAATTTTTGAACTCCTTGGATGTGCCTGGCTTACCACCGGACAATTTACAACTGAAGGTTGGATCAGTAGTTATTATGCTTAGAAATCTGAACTTGGATAATGCATGTTTTTCTCATGGTCAATTGTATGTGGCGTGTTCACGTGTCGGCAGACCATCAGATCTATTTGTTTTTTCGCCCGATAATAAAACAAAAAACATAGTGTATCCTAAAGTGCTGGATTAAAGAGAATCGACCCGAGTTCAACCAATGTTTTTCTAACAAACTATTAAAGTGAACGTTTTTTTATTTTTGTTTTCTTTTAAACTTATATATAGGATATTTGTTATTATTGTTCTTTATTGCTTAAAAAATACACTCTTTAAGGTGAAACGAAGTTCGCCGGGTCCGCTAGTATATATATATATATATATATATATATATATATATATATATATATATATATATATATATATATATATATATATATATATATAAATGACTGTCTCTGTCTGTATGTATGTCCTCTATGCATTGCTACACCATTCATCCGATTGTAAGGAACTTTTCACACAACCTTGAAAGTCAATGGGAGAAAATTAATGGGAAAAATATTGAAATCGGTCACAACATGAGCTGGAGAGCGAGCGGAAACGGGAACTGCGGAATGACGACAGCGGGAACGGGAATGGGAAAGCAAGCGGGAACGGAAAAGCGACCGAAAGCGAAATAGCGAGAGGGAAAGAAAAAGTGACCGGGAGCCGTAAAGCGACCGTGAGCGGAAAAGCGAACGGGAGCGGAAAAGCGAACGGGAAAGCGACCGGGAGCGGGAAAGCCACCTAGGGCGGAAAAGCGACCTGAAGCGGGAAAGCTACTGGAAGCGGGAAAGCGACCGGGAACGGGAAAGCGACCGGGAACGGGAAAGCAAACCGGAGCGTGAGAGCAAACGGGGAAGAAAGCGGGAGCGAGAGAGAAAAACGATAGAAAAACCTCTAAAAACCCCGAGCAACGCCAGGTACCTAGTAATAAGATAAATAAGTATTATATGTAATTAATTTTTCTTTACATTCAAACTAAAGACTAGGGTTTTTAAGAAACAGTTTTAAATGTAATTTCAAAGGTAAAACCAAGAATGTCATCCACAAAAAAATACGTGATCATGGGAGTGTTTGCTTTTCTTCTCATTGGTCTGATACTGACAGGCATACTGGTTGGAATGCACATGTTCACTGAGGCTCAAAAGGAGTTGGTCAAGGTAAACTTTATTCGTAGAAGGACAAAACTAAATTTAATCATTTAGCGACTCGTAGTTTAAGATTTTTAAGTGTTTTTAACCATCAAATTCTGTTCAATCTAATAAGCATAAACCAGTTTAAATATTATATACAGTTTACTCTTAAACTGGACGGAGACCGCAGCCAAGATGTGACTAGTGATACAAATCAGAACATTGTCAAATATCATGTGAAAGATGCTGATCACGAGTCTTGGATTGTAAATGACTTTAATACAGTGAGTGTTCAAGTGCTTTGTTTTACAAATGTGCTAGTTTATTTAATTTATTAGCTATTAGTGCATAAAACATCATAATTAATAAAAAAACAAACGTATTATTAGGATATAAAAGTCACCAAAGTAACAACCAAAACTGAAACTTCATGCTACTTGACTCCTCTCAACCACAGCACTGCAATGGAACCCTCGATGGTAACCAAACCGACTAACGAAAACATTGGCGTAAGTTCAATTTAATTAGATTTTTAAATTTACTTTTTAAGACTTGTAAAATAAGTTTAATTAAGATAATTTTCATATCTATTTTAGGTGCCTTCTGAACATGATTCCGTAGTGTACAGAGTTTCGGGAGAGCCTGTGAGCGACATTTCATTTTTGAACAAAGAAGCAAAGAACATGTGCAAAGGTGTTTCAACTTACTGGATGTATCCGACTTGCCGCGATGGTGCAATGATCCCTCCAAGCAACATAAGTAATTAAAAACATCTTTTTGTTTTTTTTTATTTTTCATCAAACATCTAAACCATTTAAAAAGTTCTAAAATGAATAAATTACAATTTTTCAGCAAAACCAATTCAAAAACGTGATGCTCCTTATTGGGTTCGCTTCTATGCATACTCCGGTGGGTACCGCCTTACTTGCATCAACGGATGCTGTAAGACTGTTTGTGCCTGCAAAATCGTGTACACTTGGCAACTCATTGGCAAAACAATGCGCTGCACATGGGTGACTACCACTGACTGTCCTGGTTATCCATACCTCAAATATGAGTTTTGCCAGGCAACTCCGAAATTGGTTTGTGCCAACGGAGTTTGCTGAGCATGTTCTCCAAAGAAAGGCTCAGCACAATTTGAAAGTTGATTAATCAGACTATGATCAGATTCAATTAATACTACTGACAATGTTAAAACATTTCTAACGCATTGTTATAAACTATTATTTTGCTAGTGTTAACACTAGGGTGCTACATTGAGTTTTTCAAAGTTGAATTTTTTACAATTGGTCTTTTTTTATAAAAATGTTTTTAAATGACAAAATTTGAGAATAAATTTGTCGCACATATGTTAATTAGTGTTGTTTTTTTTTTAAATTCTGAACTTTAAACAAGTAAATTAAAAACGAATTTTTAAAACCAATGCTCTTATATGTAATTAAAACACAAATTTTGCAATCAATTTTTTCTTATATTTTATGTTAAAGTCGAAATATCTTAATTATATCGAAATATCGAAATTAATTAAAATTATCTAAATTAATTGACTTATTGTAAAACTAATAATTGAATATTGCATTGTCTTCTATTTTAAGCATGTATGCAAAATTTGAAAAAATCTATCATCAGGAAGTGACTCAAAAATTGATTGCAAGATTTGAAACAGACAGAGAAACAAACAGACAGACAGAGAAACAGAGACGACGAGTTAATAAAAGCATTAGTAATATTAATAAAAATATCATCAAAAAGCATCGAATTTAAATATCTCAACTATTTTCATGAAAATTTCGTACACGCTTGAGAATTGCGGTCAGTGAGTGTGGTTCGTGTTAACTTGGTAAAATAGTCTGCCAGTCGGTTAGCGTTTTGTGGTCAAGAAACCCCTCAAGAAAACCCTCAAGAAAACCCTCAAGAAACCCCTCGATAAAATCCTCAAGAAAATTAACTAAATTAATTGACTTATTGTAAAACTAATAATTGAATATTGCATTGTCTTCTATCTTGAGCATGTACGCAAAATTTGAAAAAAATCTATCATCAGGAAGTGACTCAAAAATTGATTGCAAGATTTGAAACAGACAGAGAAACAGACAGAGAAACAGAGCCGACGAGTTAATAAAAGCATTGGTAAAAAAACGGAACAATTCCTAATTAAATGAAATCAAATTAAACATAATTTTAGTTGAAATCATTAATAAAACATTTTAAATTTGGTTGGTTTTTATTAAGCCACCACCTAGAAGAACTAAATGTTTGCTGAGTTGTATATAGATATATTTAATATATCAATCATAAACAGTTATTTCAATATAATCTGATTAATGAAAAAAGTTAATAAAACAGTTTCAATGACTAGTAAACAAAACAACTTAAAAAAAATTATTCTAAAGATGGTGTGCGGCACCCTTAATATATTTTTACAATTGAAAGAATTTCTACTTACATAATTTCTTAGTTTCGTCTGACTATAACTCAATATAATGTTGATAGAACGGCACAGATTTTAATAAAGTTTGGCATATTTACTCAGTTTTTACTCTGATTTCGAAAAAATTTCATTTCAGATTCATGTATTTGTGATTTTTTATTCCTGTCGTCCGACAAGCTAGGATATCATATAAACAACATCAGCTGTGATGTTAGTTGGAAAAATAAATCCACCATGTTTTTATGAGATTGAGAGATCGTTTTTCAATCGCTTTTCAGATTTTATTTTTATCCTTTATAGTATTTAAACTTTGTAAACTAGACAATTGTCAAATTTTGCACTTAATTGGTTATTTTCAACTGCTAATTAGTTTTATTATTGTAATAAAAATTATGACATATGCAAAACTTTGGCTTAATCTGAAGTGAACAATTGGAAACCTTGTTTACAAGTCACAGTCACACATATAAAACTGAGTAAAAGAGTGCAATAAAGTAGTAGTAGTAGTAGTAGTAGTAGCAGTAGCAGTAGCAGTAGCAGTAGCAGTAGCAGTAGCAGTAGCAGTAGCAGTAGCAGTAGCAGTAGCAGTAGCAGTAGCAGTAGCAGTAGCAGTAGCAGTAGCAGTAGCAGTAGCAGTAGCAGTAGCAGTAGCAGTAGTAGTAGTAGTAGAACATTTATAGGGCACACTTTTGTGTTGTGAAACCTCAGTGGCGCCAGGATAGGATCCTCATAAATATTGAAATCAATTCCTGATAAAAGTTAATAAAGCACATTCACGGACTAGTATAGAAAACAACTTTTTAAAAACACTTTTCATTCTAATGATGGTGTGCGGCTTCCTTAATATGTTTTTACAACTAAAAGAATTTCTACCTATATATTTTGCTAGCTTCGTCTCTCTGTAACTCATCATAATGGTAACAGAACTGCACTGATGTTAATTAAATTTTGCATATTTACTTAGTTTTTACGCTGATTTTGAAAATATTTCATTTTTGTGATTTTTTATGCCTGTCATCCGACAAGCTGGGATATCATATAAACAACATCAGCTGTGATATTAGTTGGAAAAATAAACCCATCATGTTTTTATAAGATTGCGAAATCGTTTTTTCAAGCGCTTTTCAGATTTTATTTTATTCTTCACAGTATTTAGACTCTGCAAACTAGTAAATTGTCAAATTATGCAATTAATTCGTTATTTTCAACTGCTCGTGAGTTTATGTATTGCAATAAAAAATTATTACTTATGAAAAACATTTGCTCAATCTGAGAACTAAGTGAACCTTTCGAAACCTTATTTAGAAGTTACAGTCAAGTATATAAAATTAAATAGAAGAGTTTAATTGTCAAGATATACATGTTGTGTTCGAGTGTATGTGATTAACGGAGTTGACGACAGTTTCAAATAAAGTCCACGACAAGACAAGTTGTTTGAACTGCGGCAAATTTGGTCACTTGTCCAGAAACTGTTTCCAGATGACAGAAACTGCTGCTTTGGTTACTGGTGGTAGCATTGAAAGAAACGGCTGCAAAGTATGTGAAACACGACATCTTCGGAATGAAGTAGGCTCAACATCTGCGGTTTAGGTACGCAATGAAGAAGCTTTGATTACTACTGGTGGTAAAATAAAAAAAAATGGTTGCAAGGTATGTGAAAGACGACCTCTTTTAAACTATGTCAGTTCAACACCTGCTATTCAATGATGCAATGGAGAACACGGAGCCGAGTGTAGAATGTCATGCGGATGTCAATTTCCCGTTTCGTAGACGCATGTCGCTCGTCAACAAGTTGTCAAGTCGAAATGCAAGAATTTTCTTATTAAAAAGAAAGTATCCGTCCTGAAAAACACAGGCTGTTCCACGGTGTTTGTTCGCCGCTCGCTTGGCCAGGTCCATCAAATGATTGGCTCGGATCAACGCTGCGTATTGATTGACGGTACTGTTCGAATTTTTCGCTGAAATCAACATTACACGGGAGTGGTTGAAGCCCTATGCATGAAAAGACCATTGTATGATCTTGTCATAGGAAATGTTTTTGGAGCAAAAAGCATTAGCGACATAGAACATGCTGCAGCAATAATCACTAGAAGTCAACAGCAAAGGTCCACAATCATAACGTTAACCGCGATAACGTCCTCAATCTACGACATTAGTGTTGAAGACCTGGTGAAAATGCAACAAGAAGACAAGTTGAGATTTTCAAAGATTGTGATAACGACGCTGAAAACTCGCGAAAATTTCACGAATGACAAAAAAGATCTCCAGTGGAAGAAAGACGATTTAAAAACTGGCAACAAGGAACCGGTAAAACTCAATGATGTTGAGAAAAAAAACTGACAGCCTTGCAACAGTCGTTTGACGAATTGAAGAGCAAACCCGATGAAACTTCCAGTAAACTACTCTTACGCGAAGAAGAGCTAGCAAAATACCAACAGTGGATGAGCTGCAGCAATCGTACAACAGACTACTGGTTTTGACACAATGCAAAGAAATTAAAAAAGAAGAAGAAATGAAGTCCAAAATGACAGATGAAAGCTTGGAGCTTGAGTTGGCTTTGAAAGCAACTCAGATTCAGACAAAACGTTTCTATGTCCCACGTCTATTATGCTTGCATAATAGACGTGGGAAGTTAATAAAAATTGCCGAAGTTGACCAGTCGGGCCGGCAGAAACGTTTGGTGTTTTTGATGTCAACTGCCGCCATGTTCAGAGACAAGCTGAACTGTTTTACTTATCATTATTCGTGCGAGCACTTTGACGAAGGAAACAATGAAACGCTCAGAAGTCAGATGATAAACGGAGACGAGAAACGCTAGTATTATCTCGACTTGAAGTAGAATCAGAGAAGAACATTCTTGAAGGTTTCCATGATGATGCCCCTCCTCAGACAAAAACGTAACATTTCCATTCCGATGCATGGTATGATTGAGATCGGAGATGCCCTGACAGAACTATTGAGAAAGTTCGGTGTGGATGATGGCGTTGAAAACACAATTTTCAAATTTAATGTTGGCTAAATAACAGTGGAACCATCTCGAGAGCCATTCAAAACAAATCCACAGAACTAAAAGACTAAAAAAACCATTTTTCGTCTAGATGAAAGGACGGAACATATATATAGAATAGGTTTATCGGAGATGAGCCAAATTTGAGTAGGATGCCAATATGGGCTCCGAAAGATTTAGAGTCTTCTGTTTGGTTCTTTCACGCGGTTTAAAATCTATTTTTGATTTCTTTGTTCGTTCCACTTTCACTCCGGTTTGTAAGAAACAAAAAGGCGTCGATTTCTTATAACTAAAACTAGTTAATATGGGCTTTACTGCTATTTGACAGAATATCCGACATAAAAAATATATAATTCTAATTTACCGATAACATAGGCGACGTTATATAGATCAGAGATGTGCGGATCCTCCAATTACCCGTCCGCGTCCGAGACCGCAAGCTCGGATCCGCGTCCGCAATAGCATCCGCTGACTTACTGGATATCACATTGGACATTTTCAAAAACAATCGTATATATATATATATATATATATATATATATATATATATATATATATATATATATATATATATTTATATATATATATATTTAGCAGCCGCGTACTATGGGGGGCACCCGGGGGCTTAAAATATTTGAAAATTTTGGTAGAAGTATCTCCGACTACCCCCTTTCAGGAGTGAACACGTTTTTTGGAAGGAGAATGTGTGTGAAAAATGTTGGGCCTTTTTTATGCAATTAGTTACTGAACCCCTTCCGAAAAATTTAAATCTCTTTTTGCAAGTATTGGTATCATCCAGAAAAATTTGGCTGACTACGTGGCTGCTTTATTTGAGTTGAGGGTATTACCGTATATACTCAGGTATAAGTCGATCCGAGAATATGTCGAAGTGTACTTTTTGAAGTAAAATCGCATCCAAAATTGACGGCTCGAGTATAAGTCGAAGCCAGAAAATATTAAAAAAAATAAAAATTAATTAAATAAATCTGGAGCTTTTTCATCAGAATCACCATGCAGTTTGTCGTATTGTTTCTTTGTATTTTTTTATATCTGCGGTGTATTCGTCATCATCTTCACTGTCGCTTACAGTTACTGATTCGTCGTCATCTTGAAATAGTAAGTCATCTTAAGTTCCGTCCATAGCATTGGCTATATAGCGTTTTTAAAATGATTTTTTCACCATCTAGGCAGGTGTTGAATCCCAGACTTCCTTGACCCAAGAAACCACGACCGTTATATCCGGCTTTATTAAAATAATGTAAAAACAACAAAAACGTTTAACTAAACATAGAGTTTAATTTTTAAGACCCTTTTATTAAAGTAATCAGCTCCAAAAATCTTCGATATATTTATTTATTTATTTATTTATTTAACCAAAAAGAGGGTCACAAATGACCACTAACACAAATTGGTGAACGAAAACATTAAACATTAGTTAACATCAGCATTAGTTAGGAATGGCAAAATGATTCAACTACCATGCTAACAAAACACAACAGACATCTGTTCCTATACAGCTTAATGATGAACCTGAGTGGAAAGTTAGGCAAAATCGTGATTACCTGCGAATTACTATCGAAAGTTTAGTATTCACTACTCCGCAAAACATTGTTCAATGGGGTTAGAAATGAATTGGGGTAGACACAATGTCAATACTTTCATTGCACTGAGCTGGTTGAAATCTCTCACCAGATCTGTTCTCAAAAGCGGTGGATGGGCGGCAGCGATCAGTTCGTCCCTGTTATGTCGCGTAGCGATGGCAGCGTCAACTCCGGTCGGCAGCAGAACGGCTACGGCAAGGAGAGCGAGCATGACCACAGTTGTGAAGATGGCGCATCGGTGGTGGCTGTGGCACCCTTGAAGTTTACTAGCCATTGTATTAATTAGGTGTTAGAAATGTTGAGAGGTCGGTTATTGTTTACTGAGATTGTTCAATTAATGCTATTGATTTTACGTTAAACAGTTTACTTAGTAATTTAGCTGTTTTTTGGCAATATCTTGGGGATTCTTTCCGCTTAGTAATATCAACCATCTCCCCTACTCCTGCGTTTTTTGGCTTTCTAATTCAATGTCTGTTTTATTAGAAAAAATTGAATACAAAAAGTCAAATCTTCAAATTGAATTCACCAAACTCCATCAAGTGTTACGATAGGTATTTATTTACTTCTGAATCAAACACAAACTCAACAAAACTAAGGATGTGCGACCCGACGAGATAAAACAAAATAAAATTTTAAAATAAATTATTTTTAATTATCGCGTTACATATTTTCATCAAAATCTATTGAGCATTCAAATATCAACTCAATCTAAAAACTTACACTTATTTTTTTTACTTAGCTTCTCTGTCTCTGTGATTAAATGTTTTGAATTTATTTTTTTTAACTTTCAGATTACTTAGAACTTTGAAACTTTCAGCATTCACATGCTACTTGTAAAAACAATATTCAATCATTTCAGAAGCGATTTAATCCTTATTTCATATAATTTCAATATTTTTCCATATTATTCAATAGATGGTGCTTGCGTCAATAAAATATTTTTTAGGTAATCATGACTATCATTCTTTGATTCTTTGATTTGATTTGATTTGATTTGATTTGATTTGATTTGATTTGATTTGATTTGATTTGATATGACTAAAAATTTTTACTTTCTTAGAATATAGATATATGTATATGCGGAATTCCGTTGCCACACTAAGCATAATTTAAAAAGATAAGAGTGTGTTTTTGATTGGACTTGTTTAATTCATATTACCATTTCTGCAACAAATAATAATTAAAGTTTGTGTTTTACACACTTTTATTCAATTTCTATTCTCTGTTTGTTTGTTTTTGGGTGTGTTTCCCGGTACGAAAATCTTGGAAGTAAAATGTAACCAGCCTTTTGACATGCTAGGAGGCTGAACCTTTCACCATAGTTTTATATTGGATGACAATACATTTATTTATTTATTTCTCCGACAGAAAGACCCGTAGGCCACTAACACCGTTCGGACAGCATAAAGCGTACGTTCGAACAGAATTCAAAGCAAAAATAAAAGAAAAATAATAACACAAACAATTACGCAAAATAAACATATAAATCATCGGGTATTTAAGTCATTGAGTGTTAGAAATTTTGAAAGGTCGGTTTTATTTATCAGACATCTGAAACGGCTGTAGGTAGTTGAGTTGACCACGTCGTGAGGCCGGGCATTCCATATTTTTATTACTCGGTTGGCAAAGAAAAACTTGGCAGCATCGATCTTGTGTAGGCCAGACCTCAGCTTATAGCAATGGCCTCTTGTGGCCTGGTAACAAGACGATTCAAATCTTGCTACCAAAGTTGAGTCAATAAGACCATTTAGAATTGTGTAGCATAGACATAGGTCAGCAATAAGTTTGCGATGTTCCAAAGATTTGAGACCGAGGATGTTGAGGCGAGTCAAATATGAGAGACGACCGACAGAAGGAATTGTTCTTGTGAATCGTTTTTGGACTCTCTCGAGCCTGTCGATCAAATTCCTGTGGTGTGGATTCCACACTGAAGAACAATATTCAAGTAGTGGTCGTACATACATGGAAATGCTCTCGTCAAGAGATCTGGATCTTTAGTAGTGAAACCTAAATTGATCAGCCGTTATCTAACAGATGCCGCATGTACAATACTATCGATGTTTTTTTGAACTTGAGGTCATTTTCGATTACAACGCCAAGGTCCCTTGCGTGGACAACAACCTCTAGTTGATGAGAGTTGATATGATAGTCGGGTACATCACGCTCTTTACTTGCTAGACTATAGATAGAGCACACGAAGCACTTTGTTTAAATTTAGCTACCATATCTTACTTCAGGACACCAATTCGTCAATCGCATCATGCATCGCCAAATTTCCAGGCTGGAATGTTTTGTAAATTTTGAGGTCATCCGCGAAGAGCTTGACTGAAACTTGTTTTAAAACTGGGTTGTCTGTAATATCGTTAAAGCATATCAAAAAAATTAATGGTCCCAGGACGCTACCATGTGGAACACCGCTAGTAACTTCTCTTGGGCCAGAGTGATGACCATTAACGCGAACAAACTGTGTGCGGCACTCAGAAAATCGATAATCCACGCCAACAAATCACCAGATAATCCATATCCCTTCAGTTTCGCCATTAGCTTTGTGTGTGAAACAGAATCAAATGCTTTCTGAAAATCAAAATAAATGATGTCAGTACGTTCAAAATTCTCTAGAGACGATGACCAATCATATACGCATTCAAGCAACCAGTTGTACAGGTATATTTGAGCCTAGGTATATTTGAGCCTTAGAAATCCATGCTGGTTATGGGAGATGAGGCTGTGCGTGGACAAGTAAATCAAAATGTCCTTGGTGATAGTTAGAAAGACAGCTTGTCGGGCTTTTTATGAATTGGAGAAATGCAAGCAATCTTCCAGTTTGTTGGCAACCTTCGCATCTTGAGAGACACAAACAAAATATGGCAGAGTGGGGCTGCTAAACCGTGGGCGCAATGTTTTAGGATGATGTTTGGTATTCCATCAGGACCAGAGGAGCATGAACTTTTGAGACCTTTTAAGACGGAAAGCACAACATCTGGAGTAAAAGAGATCTTTTCCAGGAGTTCAGAGTTCGGTGTTTCAACTTAGGATCTTTACACACTAGCAAAGTAATCGTTGAAAATGTTGGCTATCTCTGATGGATTCAACGTAAGATGATTTTTGTTGGTTGCAATGGTTGCTATTTATGGATGAGTGTGAAGATAGTTTTTTGTTTACGTATCTGTAGAAATTTCCAAGATTTTTTGTAGAGATCAAATTTTGTTCTGTGTAAGACTGGGTCCTTTTTACAGCTGCCGCACATAACTTTGTGATTCATTTGATTTCGACGTAATTTTCATAATAAATTTAGTGGTATTTACAAATAACAAGTTTAGTAGTATTTAAAAAAAAACAAAAAACTTAATTTTAATATCCTTCGTATTTCTAAATTGAGTGCATTTGAAAGACGTGTATGTTGAAAACCTCGTTTTTTCCTTTACTTGTTAAAATGAACAACTCAAATTTTTTAAACAAAGTTTAGACAAACAAAGAAATATTTTTAAATAAAATTTACTTCTAAGAAAAAAGAAATTTTTAAACAATCTCTGATTTTCTGGTTTTTACAGACCAAAACAACTTCCTTATTTTATTACATACTTTTGTTTAACTTGTCATCTCTGTTTCTGGCTTTCTTTGTACGCAAATCTAAAAAGTAAAATTTAACCAGCTTTTGATTAGCTAGGATGCATAGCTTTATAATGGATTACATTACATTAAGACACGTTTACACGACAAAGATTCGCTGGCGCCAAATCACAGTGCATCAGCATCTTTGCGCCAGTAAGGGTTTACACGGGTGCGTTTTGCCATTTTTGCTCTAGTTTATTTTGCAGAAATGTATTGAAAAAAAAACATCTATATATATTAAAATGAATGTTTGTATGTATATATATATATATATATATATATATATATATATATATATATATATATATGTCCTTTATGCATTGCTACACCATTCATCCGATCGTAATGAAATTTTCACACAACCTTGAGAGTCAAGGAAAATCAAATATAGAGAAAAAAAATTTGAAATCCGTCACAAAATGAGCGGAGCGGGTAAGCGAGCGGGAACTATATATATATATATATATATATCTATATAAATATATATAAATGAATGTTTGTATGTATGTATGTATGTATGTATGCATGTATGTATGTATGTATGTATGTATGTATGTATGTATGTATGTATGTATGTATGTATGTATGTATGTATGTATGTATGTATGTATGTATGTATGTATGTATGTATGTATGTATGTATGTATGTATGTATATATGTATATATGTATATATGTAAATTTGTTTTTCCGTTGATGTTTTATGGACAAAAAACGTTTTGGTCAGCGGTAGTAAGGTGAAGTAATTTTTTTTCTACAAAATAAAAATAAATTAATTTATAGTTAAATTATACAAAAAAATTTTTCTTAAGTTTTAAAGGTTTTAAATATAAATATTAAATTAAATAAATATGTGTGTTGTTTAGTGCCGCCCATAGATATTTATGGTGCCGCCGGATACCTTTGTTTTGATTTCATAGAGCTCATTCTCTTCCGAACTTCCGATACGACAGCTCTGCTATCGGGGCTTTATAATATAAACTTTATATTTGATTTTTAGCAACTTATCTTTTAAATCCAGATAACTTTGGTTTTCAGGGCTAATCCATAAATTGAAGGTGGAATTTCTTCTATTTAGAGATATTTTGTGCTTCACAAAAAGAGTTCCAGACTTAACAAATTAAAATTAAATCAAAGTAGAAATTCATTGTTCATATCTCCCATTCAAAAGTAAGTGGCAAAGCTTTGGTAATTTGTTTTTAGTTTTTAAAATCAATTGGTTTTGTTTGTTGCATTGCACGTGATTAATTATGTTATATTATTATTAATTATTAAAAGATTATCATTATGCTCTAACATTTTGTGTTTTACAAAAAGGAGTTGCAGATTGGAAAAATAAATTTAAATTCATTGTTCATATTTATCGTTCAAGGCTTCTGACTTCAATTGTTCCTTATCTAATATTGTTCATCATAGTTTCCTAAACTGGCGAGCTTGCTATCAGCCTATCGGTAAATGAGAAATTTTTTTGAGCAGGTAAGTGCTTTTTTATGAGATGACATTACAACCATTATTATTGACACATAGTTATGACTATAAGATTATGAATTAATTTATCGGTCTTATTTTATTTTTTACTTTTCAGAGAAAATTAGAAAATTACATTTTAAAGAAAATCTTACATGCAACACCAATTTATTGTAAAAGTTTCACTGATATTTGAGGTGCATGAAATTTGAAAGAAATGAAAGCAAGTGCAGTATTTTTGTGTTTCAACAAAATCATGAACAAAGGTCTCAAGCCAGCCTATCAATCTGCTGCTGTTTTGTTCAATTTATAATTGCATCATTTGCTAAATAAAAGTGTTACTCTTCCATTGTTCCAAATTGATGATCTCCGAAAATGTCACATGTAGCGTTATATGCTTTCTGTAGACATGACACTTCAAAACTAAGAACAACCCAAAAAGTAAGATTAGCGATTTTTCGAAAAGCAGCTGTTGAACAGTGTGTGATAAATCTATTGTAAGCATTTGCTGAGTGGAACCAATACATTAAAGAACACTAATTAAAATTGAGGAAGTTCAGACGTAACTAAACGAGCAAACCAAACAACAAAAAGTGTTAACGAGAGAACAGATCAATTTTGATGACTGTGCACAGCATTCCGCTACAGCCCATCTAAGCCACATTGGGAAGGCTCTGAAATTTATTAGAGGAACGAAAAGCGAAAAGAGCGAGCAGGAAAAGAGAGAAAGCTGGAGCGGTATAGCGTAAAAGCGACTGTGAGCAGAAATGCGACCAGGAGTGAGAAAGCGACCTGGAACGGGAAAGCAAGCGGTTAAGGAAATGGGAGCCAGAGAGAAAAACGATAAAAAACCTTTTAATACCCCGGGTAACCCAGCTAGTTTAATATAAATTTCAGTTATAAAAAAAATTAATTTATTTAGTATTAAATTTGACATCAATTAATTTTAAACAATTGAAGAAAATAATCGCGTTCAAAACTAAAGCAATTTAAAATACAAATTTTCCATAGTTTTGAAATAACTTTAAAATTTATATTTTTTCAATAAATATAAATTTCAATTATTAAAAGTGACTTTAGCTAGGCTATTTTAGGTGAAATATTGAAGAGCGTCCATGTGACGTTTTAAATATTGATTATTATAAAAATAAAATACAGTTTTAATAAAAGAATAAAAATTTACAAAGTTTTTATGTTTTAAATAATTAAAATACATTAAAAATAATTTATTTTTGTCTTGCGTAATAATCGATTTGCGTTTATCTAATAAGTAATGTATCTTGCGCTTATGAATACATTATTCACTGGCGCATTGTAAGTTTGAAGGTAATGCAATGTCCATAAATTACGTAAGATAATTTTTCGCTTCCTCCCCCCCCATTTGTAAGATTTTGTAAAAATTCGTCGAACCCCCCTGAATTTACGTAAGGTTTATCAATGCCCCCCTTCAACAAAAAAATGAAAAATAAGGATGAATAATGTCTGTATTGCAAAGTTTATAATAAACAAAAAGGAATGTAAATATAAATGTAAATGTTTGTTATTCTGTGATATCTATGTGGTTTTTCTGCTTTCACTTCTTGATGGTTTCTGTTTCTTGTGTCCATGACTAAGGATGTCTGTGATTTTTTTTATTTTATTGTTTTTTTTCATGCTAGTGTTAGTGGCTTACTAGCCCTTCTGGCATTTTTCAATAAATAGAATAAAAAAAAATTTATTGAGCGCCTTTTCCGCTTTGTTCAAAGGCGCTGTTCTTTTACATGACCCACGGAGAGAACGATTTTACTCGTTAAGTTTTCCGTTGACATGGAAATACTAGGCAGTGAGTGGGAATCGAACCGTGAAGCTCTCACATTCAAGGCTAATGCTCTACCAACTCAGCTAACCTAGCACCAAGAATGCAAAAAACGTCCTAGGTTTTTAAATTCAAGCATGATGTATTAAAATTAGACATAGAGCAGAAGTAATAAAAAGATTCTTGAAAATCAGTGATAATAAAATGGATGATCCTATTTAAATGGCATTGAGCATTGATTTAAAAAATCTATATTTATTTTTCTTCTTCCCACTGGCACGAGAAAGATTTTCCAAGGAAGAAATTGGAATGTAGAGATAAGCGTCGTCAGAAATACAGACTTACGTAAGAAAACGTTAGGCCCCCTTCCCCCATAAGAAACTAAACAATTTTTTCCACTCCCCCCTCCCCCATTTCCCTTACGTAAGTTATGGACGTCCCCTAACCAACATTCAAACATCTTGACTGCCAAGATGTCATTGTCATGCTTGCGAGTGTTTACACGTGCATTTTTTCTAATTTCATGCGACATTGACTTTTGGCGCCAGCGAATCTTGCCAGTGTAAAACCACCATTATTCAATTGATTTCGACATATTTTAATAAATTAACAATAAATCTGAGGACTGCGTAACATTCATGACGTCAGGATTTATTAATTTACGTTTTTTTTATTTATTTATAAAGCTAGATTAACCCTTAGGCTGATAAGGCTTAGGCTCTGGAAAAAATCGGACCTAAAAATAATAGCCCTAAAATTTTGGTTCCTGAAATTATTGGCCCTAAAATTATCGGCCCTGAAAAAATTATCCCTAAAAAATATCGGCTCTCGTTGATAAAGTTATAGCTATTATCTGTCTATATATTGATATTCTCGTTCTATTACCCAAAAAGTTAATTTTAATATCTTTCGTATTTCTAGATTAAATGTATTGTAATAAAAGTGTGTGTTGAAAAACTCGTTTTTTCTTCTACCTGTTGAGAAGTTTTCATTACAAATTATGGAAATAACTAAAAAAATCATTTGTGAAATTTTTTCAAGCACAAATTTTAAATAATCAAAATATCTATGTAGGCATTAATGTCAATATGTTTATGGGACTTTCAGATAACTAAAAAATAGTTGTATGGAAAAAATGAACAAGATACACAAATCCATGCCTTTTTTGCAATGAAATGTATTTATGAATTGTATCAGAAATAGTTGCCTAACAGTACCGGATTAAACTCTGCAAAGGCCTTTTTAACTACATAAAACATGTCGTTCGTTATTTTGTTTTTAGTTGTTAACCAGTAGCCAAAATGTCATTTTAAAATTAACAAACAAAAATAAATGTAAATGCAAGTTGTGCAATTTTTCTTCTGTTTCTATACAATATTTATCAGATAATTCTATAATGAAAATATCACCATCAAAGTGTTGGAGTTCTTAACTATTTTTTGTACACCAATATCCTTTTACAGCGTCAGAAATGTGTTTCAATAAACCAACATCATTTTTGAATTCTTTGGTATAAATAAGTGTTTCAGTTTCAGTATTAATCAAAATCGAACTTTGACCAGCTTTTTCAACATTTTGAAAATCACTAATTTTTTCATTGTTAGAAAAATTTCCTAACCAAGTTTGAGAATCGATTTAGTCTTTAACTTTTTCCTCAAGTCATGCGGCAGTTTCTTTTTTTTTAATTTACAAAAACCGACCATAAAAAATTTACTAAATGGTAAATCTATATATATAAAAATGAATGTTTGTATGTATGTATGTATGTATGTATGTATGTATGTATGTATGTATGTATGTATGTATGTATGTATGTATGTATGTATGTATGTATGTATGTATGTATGTATGTATGTATGTATGTATGTATGTATGTATGTATGTATGTATGTATGTATGTCCTTTATGCATTGCTACATTATTCATCCGATCGTAATGAAATTTTCACACAACCTTGAGAGTCAAGGGAATCAAATATAGAGAAAAAAATTAAAGTCCGTCGCAAAATGAGCGGAGCGGAACGGTTGAGCGAGCGGGAACTATATAGATATATATATATATTTATTTATTTATATATATATATATAAATATATATACATATACACATACATATACATACATAAATGAGCGGAAACGGGAACGGAAACGGGAACGGAAAGCCAACTGAGAGCGAAAGATCGAGCGAGAAAGGGAGAGCAACCAAGAACGGGAAAGCGACCGGGAACGGGAAAGCTACCGGGAGCGGGAAAGCAACCGGGAGCGGAAAAGCGACCGGGAGCGGAAAAGCGACCGGGAGAGGGAAAGTGACCGGGAGCAGGAAAGCGACCCGGAACGGAAAATCGACCGGGAGCGGGAAAGCTACCGGGAGCGGGAAAGCAACCGGGAGCGGAAAAGCAACCGGGAGCGGAAAAGCGACCGGGAGAGGGAAAGTGACCGGGAGCAGGAAAGCGACCCGGAACGGGAAATCGACCGGGAGCGGGAAAAACCGGAAACGGGAAAAGCGTCTGGGAGCGGGAAAACGGCCTGGGGCGAAAAACCTACCGGGAACGGGAAACCGAACGGCATCGAGAAACCGACCGAGAACGGGAGAGCAAGCACGAACGGGAAAGCGACCGGAAGCGGGAAGACAACCGAGGAAGGAAACGGGAACGAGAGAGACAAGCATTAGAAAAACCTTTAAAAACCCCGGGCAACGCCAGGTACCTCCGCTAATTATTAATAAAAAACTTGATCCTTAATGAAAATATAAAATTTTTAAAAAGACAATCAAATAGTGTTAACTTAAGATATAAAAAAAGTGACAATGGAACCGGTGATTAAAAGAAAAGAAACTAATAACATAAAATATTAAACTTTTTTTGAAAATTTTACGTTTCAATAATATTTTATATTTTTTAATGACACGTGAGTTGATTTATTTTTACATGGCAAAAATTTCAATTTAATATAATTAATTTCAATTTTTCACGGGCCCCTAACTGCTCCGAATTCCAAGGTAGTTGCCCCTTTTGCATTATGGTTTACTACTTCCGGCACTGCTGCCTAACCTTTCTTTAGTTAAACTATTTGAATTCTGAAATTTTAACGTGACGTAAAACTAAGGAAGTTACGGAATTTTTTTCGATCATCATGCTAAAGATTTTTTACAAAGTTTTATAGCCAGCACTTCCTTGTATAGTAGAATTATTTATTAATTTTTTAAAGTGTAGATTTGATAGAATTAGCACCATATTGCACAATAATTTTAATTACTTTATCTGTAGGCCGCAACTGTTGATCATTATCACTTTGCGATTCCACTACATCTCCCGGACTTCCAAACATAAGATCGCAAGAAAGTGGCAGCTCTCGCCCAAAAAACATTTTACTTGGGGTAACTTTTGTTGTGATGTGAGTAGAGGTGTGCACGGTAGTGGAGATACCGGGGATAGCGGAAATACCGCGGATTTTGCGGTATTTCCGCGGAAAAGGGGACGAATGAAGCAAAGATACTGCGGTAATGGCGATGACGTTGCGGGGTTATCGCGGGAATGGAAACAAATGTTGCGGTGTTACCGCGGGAATGGAGTCGAATTTTATCGGTTTTACCGCAAAAACAAAAGAAGTTTTTTTTATAAAATTTAATTATTTTTTTACTTCAAAAATGTGTCAAGTAATACATATCATTGCCAATGTTTTTCAATCTTTGTAACGAGGAATTGTTATATTGCTGATATCGAGTTGCTGAAAGTTTCAATGTAATAGGTTGCATTATATGTTAAATTTCCGAAATCGTAGTTCGAATTTCTATTTAAATAAAGAAAAGGCTGAAATTTAAAAATTAGTTAACTCCAACAGTGATCGTGTCATTATATACAAATCTGACAAAGGAAGAAGTGTTGTTTGGAAGTCATTCAAGCTGATCAGAGTAGATAACGTGCCGGTAGCATTTATTAGATGATAAATGTGAAAAATGCAACTCAATTCTGAAGATGGTACAAGTGGTTTAAGTACTCACATGGACTTTTGTACGTCGCAATCACCAATGCCGCAAAAACGTATTTTCCGATTTTAGGGGTTTTGGACCAGTCAAAAGCCATTGCGACGTAGACGTCAGTGCCACCAGCAGTAAAGACTGTGTTGGCAGACTCTATTGCGGTTGGTTTTGTTCAGAAAATATATTTAAGTTTAATCCACATTTAAATAATTTTCACTAAATAATTGTATTGAGACTTTCCAGGCTTTTTTTAATAGTCGTAGGTAAGGGGCTTAGACATTTGTCGAGTTCTGTGTTTTTTGCTCTGTTCTGTCGTTTTTTCATTGAATTCAACATTCGAAACGTTACTGATAGCCTGTTTTGTCAGTCTTGAATCTATATTTATATGAAACGAATAAGTTTATTGTTGCAATCGAAGGGATCTTGAAAAGCGTCGTCGTACAATATGGTTGCCTAGGCGACTTGCTTAATGGCTGCCTCTATGTCGAGTGCTGTATTTTTGATCTGTTCTGTCGTTTTCGTTACTGAAAGTCTGTTCTTGTCAGTCTTGAAACCACCGAAAAACATTTTGCTTTCTTGAATACAGTTTTCGACGTTTACTGCTTAACTACTCAGCAATGTGTATAAACGAGCGGCGTTTTCTCTCGCGCTCTGAACTGTATTCTCTTCGTGATGGAAATTACACGCTGTCTCGCGAACTTCTTCTGGTCTTGAGAAAACACGCATTAATTCGTTATAGCATACAAAAACGCCATTACAGAGGAAATAGAGCAGGTCGGTTTCGACACTTGTCTTCCAAACCTTCTATGCCATATGTAGCCGACATCATCTCTAGTGATTCTAAAGACTCGTCTTCTAAAGACCATGGAAGTCGCCCTTCTACAAGATGCAATCTCGCTGTCTGGAACGCTCGCTCAATTGGAAATAAATCCGCCACAATAAGCGAATTCCTAATCTCTTCCAAAATAGACATCATGTGTATCGTCGAATCATGTCATGAGTCTTCCTTTTCGCCCTCTCTAATCGCCTCAACCCCTCTTGGCTACCAGGCTTTGGACAGACCTCGCCCATCACCTCTCGATGCTGACCTCGCTAGCCTCCGCGGGCCTCGTGGAGGAGGCATATGTATTATCCACAAAAACAACTTCAGGTCCTCCATCAAGGATTTTGGAAGCTTCAGCGTTTTTGAGTTACTATCTGCCTACGTCACATTCCGTGATTCTCACCAATTAATTTTGGTCCTATATCGACCAGGTTCTGAATCTGTTACAGAAGCGTTTTTCTCCGAATTTTCAGAGCTTTTGAGAAAAACTGCCGACTACTCCTGCGATCTGATCTTACTTGGGGATATCAATATTCACCTGGATCAGGACATCACTACAACCAGAAAGTTTCAAAATTTGCTCCTGAGTCATGGCCTCACTCAACTGGTAACAGGACCGACTCATGACCATGGTCATACCCTTGATGTGGTTATCACGCGCTCATCTTCGCTCATAACAAATTTACTAATCATCCCTCCTTCTCTATCCGACCATTCAATCATTACCTTTTCAACTTGTCATAAACCACCCCCCATTATCACCGAAAAAGTGGAACGCCGTTCCTTCAGGTCATTCGACTTAGCATCATTCAGTATCGATCTTCAAAATACCAGGCTCTTTGAAGTCTCTGCCTTGAAATCGGACAAATCTGCTGAACAGCTGTTCGATCTCTACGATGCAACAATGAACGAGCTCCTTGATCGTCATGCTCCACGGAAGTTGATTACCTTAAGGATAAAGCCAGAAAGCCCCTGGTTTGATGCCGACTGTAGTCGGTCCAAAAGACTAAATCGTCGACTCGAACGGCGTTATTTGTGCACCAAACTGTCGTCGGATAAAATAGCTTGGCACACCCAGTCCATACTCAAACGTCGACTGATCCAGAAAAAGTGCTCAAGCTACTTTCGACATAAAATTGAAGAAGTGACTGGCGATGGCCGGGCGACTTGGAGATCTTTAAACTCTCTTCTTAATCCAGTCACTGATATTTCTGCTAGTGGTCTTACTCCTGACGCATTGCTTGACTACTTCACGCTGAGGATCGAGGACATTCGTCGAACCACAAAAGACGCCCTACCTCCGCTTTTCAGTTCTTGCCCGGCCGATGTTCCGGTTCTGGCTGCTTTCGACAATATCACTTCCGAGGAGGTCGAGTGCCTACTCAATCGCCTTGGGACTAGACAGTGTGAGCTTGACACTGCACCTGTCTGGCTCATAAAAAAACTCAAAAGCGTGTTTGCTCCTATTATTTCCCACCTCGTAAACACTTCATTTCAAGATGCGTCCCTACCAGCCAGTCACAAAAGGGCTATCGTCCGACCTCGACTCAAGAAAACGGGGATGGATCCCGTTGATCCCAAAAGCTACCGCCCCATATCAAACCTATCGTTCATCTCAAAATTTATTGAACGTGTCGTCCACCGTCAGCTTTCTTCACATATCGAATCGATGAATCTGCTTCCGCAGGTTCAGTCTGGTTTTCGCAAGTACCACAGTACAGAGACAGCAGTCGGGAAAGTTTACAACGACATTATTCTTTCACTTGACAGGGGCCAACCGACTGCGCTCGTGCTCCTTGACTTCAGTGCAGCTTTCGACTGTGTCGATCATGTTCTCCTTACTGATCTCCTTCACACTAGCTTTGGCGTGACTTCAACCGCACTTGACTGGATTGGGTCTTTTCTATCAAATCGAACACATCTTATCCGATTGGGCCGGGCGACGTCGAGAGTATCGGCCGTTGACTGTGGTGTGCCTCAGGGTTCAATCTTAGGTCCACTTCTCTTCATCCTTTACACAAGCCATATTACTCGAATTGCTTCTTCTCACGACGTGCAGACTCTACTTTACGCTGATGATACTCAGCTGTACATCCATTTTGACGTAACCGACCTGCAGTCCGTTAGAGAGCGTCTTGTCGCCTGTGTCAGCGAGATTCGCGTTTGGTCCTCGTCTATGAGATTGAGCCTAAACCCCTCTAAAACAGAACTTATCTGGTTCCACCGAGGGAACATCTCAACGCGACACCTGGATGACTGTAGTCTTCAAATCAGTACTGACTGCGTCATCACCCCCGTGAAGTCTATTAGAAATCTTGGGGTGATACTGGATAGCTCCTTGCTAATGAATCTACATATATCGGCCGTGGCACGATCTTGCTTCTTCCACCTACGCCGCATCCGACAGATCAAGGGTGCCCTAAACAAACACTGCGTGCGGATTTTGGTCCAGGCTCTTGTTGTTTCTAGAATAGATTATTGTAACGTGGTCCTTGCTGGCCTGCCGATGACTGCTCTTCGCCCACTCACTGCGGTTCTTCATGCTGCTGCACGTCTTATCGGTGGCATCTCTCGACGGGACCACATCACGCCTCTTCTCCGCCAACTACACTGGCTCCCCCTACCGGAAAGAGTGACCTTAAAACTCTGCTTACTGGTTTACAATATTTTAACAAATCGTGCCCCTGCCTACATGACACGGATGATTAGCCTGTGCTCCTCTCATTCTGGTCGTCAACATCTACGTTCGTCCTCCCATGGTGACGCTGTCATCCCAAGAACTCGTCGAAGTTTCGGTAAACGAGCATTCGCCGTTTCCGGGCCCGGTGCATGGAACCAACTACCTAAATCTATCCGAAGTGCTGTTCTAAATGAAGACTTCAGAGCATTGTTGAAAAAACACTTTTTTAATTTGACATATTGTTAATGGCATTCTTAGTGCAAGACTCTTGTTTTGTTTTAGATAAAATAAAATAATAATAATAATAATAATAATTTGGCCAAACAACTTATAAACATATAGAGCCAAATATGGTAAAGTAGAAGATGTAGATAGTATTTTGCCTGACCAAACAACAATTTCTCGCCATCTAGAAAGTTGAAAAAACATTGATGGATTTTTATTTATTCATGGACTTAAATAAATAAATTGTATTGAGTCATATTATGGTGTATTTATCAAAACTTAAGTTAAAGTTGGGTTGAAATTAGGTACTGAAAATAATGTCTAGTACATGATTGGTTAAAAATGGAGATAAACAATGCAAAGATGGATGGGAATAAAATATAAAAAACTGCTGGGATGGGCAGAAACACTTGGGGGATGGTTGGGGATGGGGATGAAACACTTCAGGATTGGTTTGGGATAGGGATGATACTGGCGGGAATGGATGGAAATGGGAATGACAGTCGCGGGGATGGATGGGGATGGAAAGAAAAAGTTGTCCGCGCGCACATCTCTAATTGTGAACAGATCCCTTGTAAGCCATCAAAAATAATGAAATGTGTTTTTATTTTTGTTTTCGCCTACCATCTTGTACAAATGCTGATGAATATTTCGGTGAAATCGTTCTACCATACCGTCAGACTATTGGTGAAAAGGAGTTGTGCGGGTTTTGTGTATGCCTAAAATGCTGCACATTTCCTTAAACAATTGCGAATCGAAGTTCCTGCCCTGATATAAATGAAGCTCCATTGGTACTTACTGACTGCAATAGGTGACTTTGATTTTTTGTTTGGGTTGGTTGTGTTAAAAAGAATACTATCAAACACAACTATTATCAATAGATATTTGCAGGGAAAAACAGTTGACGTGATAACAGCCAAGAAAACAACCACGACTACCAGAGACACTCTCCGTCACTGTAATGATTGGATCTACAATGATAGATTTGCGCAAAGTGTAAAGGAAGTTATACACACGACTGTTTCAAACATCCAGAAAAATGCACAGTTCATTTCTAAAATCTTCTTTCATAATTTTGTTTTATAAAAAATCATTTCTAACTAATTCCTTTGCACTTTTGCAGTGATGATGTAAAATAAACTATTTTGACTGCAACATAAGAGAAATTGGGACCGTCATCAATTTCTTCATAGTCGTCGAAATCACAATGCTTAAATAACTTTTTTCCGATGCTCGCAATAGAACTGACGTTAGCTTGTAGCTATATAAAGCATCACAAACTTCTAATTAAACTGTATGGGCATTGCCAAGCTAATATTCATATGCTTCTAATTGTTCAAGAGAAAAAAAACTGTGATGTACCTACGTAGTTCTTATAAAAAAATTTTACTCGAGTTGTTAAGGTTGAATGTCTCGTAAAGGCACTGGCGAATCCAAGAATGTTGATTGGGGGAAGCCAAGTTATGCGCAAAAAATTAAATTTTTACAAATTAAATTTTATTTGAGAAATGCAACTAGTACAATCTCCTCTTTTTCGATAATATGTCTGATCCCAATAAAGTTGGCTGAGTTTAAAATCTAAATTTGTTTCAACAAAAAAAACCAAATTATTTTTTATATACAATCAGAATGTAGATTTCCAAAAACTCGCTAACCAAAGAAGAGAAAAGCTATGACACTACGACAAATATATTAATTCGTATAACTATTAACTAATTGGTTTAATAGTTGTAATAATTTTCAAAGTTATTGTACATAATTTTATTTCTTGTAAACCATCATGAAAAAACAAAACCATAATACAACAATAACAAGCAAATATGTTATGTTACAAATAAAGTTAAACAATTGAACATTTGGCACAATAGTTTCAATGTTTTCAAAAAGAAGGCGTTGTTTTCATAGCGCAAGAATGAGCGTGAACATAAATTATTTCGACCTTGTCCTGAACCCGCCACCTCCACAGACATCAGACAGATCAAATCTTGCCTAGCTCAAGGGAAAATTGTCTGCCCCCTGCAAAAATGACAAATATTGCATTTTTAATACTTTATGGGTGTGTACATCTGTATTATTTCCCTGTTTATGTGCAAGCCGGAGAAAAAAACCAATGTACAATGAAACATACGAGGTTAAATGCTGTTACTTTGATGAACAGTCATCAAAAAATCGCAAAAGAAATTGATTTTAACATTTCAAACGATAACTTCATTAAAGAATAACATTAATAGCACATTTATAGAAAAATGTTGTTAAATAACATGTCTGCAACTGCTTTTTCTTAGATTTCATTCAAATCCCCTTACTATTAACCAAACTGAGTCAACAGGTGTGTTTTCAGACGTGAAGGTATCGATCATTCGCCTTCAACTATGTTTTAAATATACGCCCCTATGTAGGTTGTTTTATTTTTATTCAATTTAATAAGCTTCACGCATTCATTGAGTCAACAAACAACAGCTAGAATAGATTAATCAAAACTAGTTATCGTTCAGGTGAACAATGAAAGAATTATGTGTTTTCAACTAAGATTTGCCTTTAGAAGATTATAGCAGCATTGACTCTGGGTAAGGCCTTTTTGAGCAATTTTCTTTTCTTCACATGTAGTATCTTTCTCAACTAAACATTTTGTTGAAGTTTGTACTGCTAACACCAGTAAATATGCTACCGCAGAAATGTTCTTCAAAATATGAACCTTTTTCCATTACTTTACTATACCTCTATTAAAGTAGTTGAAGCCTGACAATACAAAATGCAAGAGTAACCATGTATGAATTATCTTTAAAAACTTTGTTTGTTTCATTATGAAGGTTGAACCAAACAAAAAAGTGAGAAGTTGAATTACGGAGAACAACTTTTGTAATTCATAGCAACAAAGAAAATCATTGATTTGGAACGAGCGGCACTTACTTCTTCGTTTGTCTGAGACTTTCCGTCGGTCATCAGATACTTGCAGAACAATAACCGTAAAAAAATAAAAATTATTTCACTCTATTTTTATGAGTGTTTAAACAGGTTCTTGAAATTGTTTTTTGTTATAATAGACCTAAAATGTATTGAATTAAAAGATCATAAATTACATTTCTTTTATTTTTCAATTTGTCTTATTTTCATTTTTTTCATTTGAATTTGTGTTTCAAAACATTACATTTTTGTGAAGAAAATAAGCTACAGGTTTCTCAGCTTTGCTTCTAATTCTTCTCTGTTTATGGATTATTTTCTTTCAATAAAGGCTCGTTTGCTTCAGTGTGAAAAATATTTTTTTTATAAGATATTGTTATTTCTGTTGATCGCCATTAAATGGTTAGTTTATAGTTTATTACAGCACATTTGCAAGCCTACATATTGACGTAATGAAAAGTAACTGACGCATTTTACACTCAACCAGGATGCACTGTATGAAATATTTTTATAAAATTGTTTTGATTTCATTATCTAGGTTGAACCAAACAGACAAGTAAGAAGTTAAATCACGATAAACAACTTTTGTAATTCATAGCAACAAAGAAAATCATTGATTTGGAACGAGCAGCACTTACTTCTTCATTTGTCTGGGACTTCCAGTCCATAAAAATAAAAAAATAAAAACTATTTCAGTCTGTTTTTATGAATGTTTAAACTTGTCTTTAAAATTATTTTTAATTTCAACTGATCTAAATATTATTAAATTAGAAGATTATAAATTAATTTTTTTTATTTTGCCGTTTCTGTTATTGTCAAAAGAGAATATGTGTTTCAAAAGATTACGTTTTTTTATACAGAAAATTTACTTGTTTACTTTGATTCTAATTCTTCGTTATATATGGAGTTTTTATTCAATAATTTTCTTTCAGTGAATTAGCTATGAAGAACATCTTCTTATAAGATTGAACCCTTTATTGTTAATTCTCTCGATTGCCATTGAATGTTTAACTTATAATGTATTACAGCACATTTGCAAGCCTACACCATGACGTCATGAAAATTAACTTAACTTCCTGACGTAATTTACACTCAACCAGGATGCATTGGTTGAAACTTATTTTTTGTCGAGATCACAAGCTATTACCAAAGACAGTTTTATGATGATTGAATGCTAATCTTAAAAAGACCGTGACCAGGTACAATTTGCTGCAGAAACGTTTTGCTTGCTAAACGTTATATATATATATATATATATATATATATATATATATATATATATATATAATATATATATATATATATATATATATATATATATATATATATAAATATATATATATATATATATATATATAGATATATATATATATATATATATATATATATATATATATATATATATACATATATACAATGGCGGATCTAGACTTCTTTGGGGGGTGGGGGAAACAAATGGCGGGAGGGGCCAAAAACGGCGGAAAAAGCAAACATTTGATTCTAAATCCACAAACCACACTGGAAAACAACTGCCAAATGCTAAAAATATTGTAGTTTACCTAAAACGTAGTCACACAAATTTTTTAAATATCTCAAAAAACTAAATTTTGGAATCCACGGGGGGGGGGCATGGTTTCCCTACATCCGCTACTGCATATATATATATATATACATATATATAAATATATATATATATATATATATATATATATATATATATATATATATATATATATATATATATATATATATATATATATATATATATATATATATATATATATATATATATATATATATATATATATATATATATATATATGTGTGTGTGTGTGTGTGTGTGTGTGTGTGTGTGTGTGGGTGTGTGTATTTGTGTGTGTGTGAAATTACGAAGAACAACTTTCACTAACATGTCTTTGATTTTCTTCATTCCCATGGTTATTACCAATATTTTTTAAATCATTAGAGGCTTTAAATAATTCTTATTTTAAGACAATGTTATATTTCTAATAGTTTGGGGCTCAATGAGTATAAATGCAGTGTATTGGTAAAAATCTAAATGTTAATGTTGCGAGTAATATTATGATTCACCATAAAAAAGTATATATATATATATATATATATATATATATATATATATATATATTAGGGATGTTACGGTTACCCGACCCAATCCGGATACACGAACCCAAACTTTCAAAAAGTAAAACCAGTACCCAAAGCTGGAGTTTTATCAAAGTGAAAGCCGTACTTTCGTAAATAAAAAACTAAAACCCGGTGCTTGGAAAAATTGAAAACTTAAATACCTGAATTTTCAAAACTTGGTATTTTCATTGAAATACTAAAAAATACTTTCCGGCATTTTGTTTCATGAACAACATTCTTTCTGCAGTATGATTCAATATATGAGCAGCAACTCTGATCAGTTAGTTGGTTAGAATGCTGGTTAATGTGACAGATAAATAGCGTTAAGTTATATGATCCCCATGTTTTGAAAAGTTAGCTGATTTTGTGTGCCTCTGGAGCTGGTATTGATTTACGGAAAATTATTTTGCACAGAAGAACATAAAATTGCAATTTTTATGAAGATAAAAACAAAATAGAGTTATGACACAAACAACAACTACAACAATACTGTATTATGTTTATTTAAATTTTAATGACTGGATTTAATTACTAAACAAAAAAGCTTTCAAGTATAGTTTGGCTTATTGTTTAAACTTTTAAATAGACACTTTGAAAGCACTTAAAATCATGTATTTTATGTTATAGCCACAAAACCCGTTATGATAAAAACGCGACGCTTGTATGTAATGGTATGCTAATTAAAAAAAAACGATTAACTTTTTAACTTGAATCAAAAAATAAATAAATAAAATTACAGCCAAGACTAAACAACTTAAGTAATTTTTTTAATACTTTTGTTGTTTATTAATGTAATACAAAACTTTCCAAATAATTCGCTGACTCCATCGAGCTTATCATAAAATATATTTAAGCTTAAAACGTTTTTGTAGGCGCACGTTTAAAATTATGAAACTTGATCCGAACACGAGGGTATTCAACTTTGAAACCCAGACCCAAAATTCTGAAAATCTAAAAGGTCAAACCCGTGATATCCTTGATATATCTATGGATACACACACACACACACACACACACACACACACACACACACACACACACACACACACACACACACACACACACACACACACACACACACACACACACACACACACATATATATATATATATATATATATATATATATATATATATATATATATATATATATATATATATATATATTATCAAACATTTGAAAAGCGTAATTTTTAAAAGTCTACTTCTCTTATTCTACAATGGAATTTGCAAACAAAAAGATTTGACGGTTTTGTTAACTTGGAGGTTTTGTAACTTGTTGCTCTATATATGACAATAGAGGGATGGCATTTCATAAAGCTACACAGTTGAAAACAATTTTTAAGGCCTTATGATTATTTTTTTCAAATTTTATTTTGAATTTATTTGTTTGGCAATGTTCAACCAAACTAAACCTTTAAAACCCAAACCACTTATGCTATCATAATTTCGAAAATAAAAATTTTTCAGCTGTGGGTAGATTTCTTTACTTAAAAAACAATAAAAAATTACTTATACTTCAAATATTCAAGTAAAATAAAGGCTCCTCAGGTCGCAAGATGCCAAAAAACGTCCGGCGCTCAATTTACTGAAATAAAATAAAAATAACTTTTCAAATTTTAGTCACTTCCATCTCAAATCTGATTTGATTGATTACCAGGATGTAGAAATGATTTGTTGGGTAATAAAACGCTTATTGAAAGGGTTAAACAGCCCACTGCTTTTTCCATTGTATTAAAAAGTATAAATTGGCAAGCTTTCAAGCAAGAAGAGAAGCAGAAGCTTTTGCAAGCTGGTTTGAAGGTCACTGCAGTTCAGAAGCTCTCGGGTTCAGATATGTGAGTCAATTTTCCGATATTTTTCAAATCATTACAGGCTTCAAATAATTCTTATTTTAATAAAATGTTATATTTCTAATAGTTTAGGGCTCAATGAGTATAAATGCAGAGTATTGGCCAAAAACCAAATTGTAATATATGCGAGTAATATTAGGACCCACCATAAAAAGTGCGGGTTTGGAAATCTTTTGAAAAAAACATTATTGCCAAATACAATTTTTAACAAGTGGAAAGTTAAAATGTTTCTTTATTAAAATGTTTTTAATTCTTTATTAGTTATCGGTGTAACAGGAACCGATTTAAAATTTGCTCCATTTCTAGAATCATAGCATAAAAAAATAAATATTTGCTAAATACATCGAAATGATTTTTTTGGTAATACAAAATTAATGACTAATGTGTGCCCATAACCATACAGTGAAAATGGTCGGAATGGATCTCACACCTCAAAAGGAGAGCTCTAGCGAAATGCCTAGGGTCATCATTCAATCTCCGGAGGTTAGAAAAGAATGATATAAACATATTTTAAGACGCGTCAAAACATTTCCATTTCACGGTTTCAAATTTTCAATAATAAGATAAATATGTATTATATGTGATTTATCTTAAAACTAAAATCTAAAGTTTTTACGAAAAAGTTTTAATTGTAATTTCAAAGGCAAAACCAAGAATGTCATCCACAAAGAAATACGTGATCATGGGAGTGTTTGCTTTTCTTCTCATTGGTCTGATACTGACAGGCATACTGGTTGGAATGCACATGTTCACTGAGGCTCAAAAGGAGTTGGTCAAGGTAAACTTTATTCGTAGAAGGACAAAACTAAATTTAATCATTTAGCGACTCGTAGTTTTGGAAATGTTAAGTGTTTTTAATCAGTATATTTTGTTCAATCTAACAAGCATAAACCAGCTTAAATATTATATACAGTTTACTCTTAAACTGGACGGAGACCGCAGCCAAGATGTGACTAGTGATACAAATCAGAACATTGTCAAATATCATGTGAAAGATGCTGATCACGAGGCTTGGGTTGTAAATGACTTTAATACAGTAAGTGTTTAAGGTCTTTGTTTTAAAAATGTACTAGTTTTATTAATTTATTAGCTATTAGTGCATGAAACATCATAAATAATTAGAAACAAACGTGTTATTAGGATATAAAAGTCACCAAAGTAACAACCAAAACTGAAACTTCCTGCTACCTGACTCCTCTCAACCACAGCACTGCAATGGAACCCTCAATGGTAACCAAACCGACTAACGAAAATATTGGCGTAAGTTTGATTGAATTAGAGTTTCAAATTTATTCTTTAAGACTTCTAAAATAAATTTAATGAAGATATTTTTTTTTATCAATTTTAGGTGCCTTCTGAACATGATTCCGTAGTGTACAGAGTTTCGGGAGAGCCTGTGAGCGACATTTCATTTTTGAACAAAGAAGCAAAGAACATGTGCAAAGGTGTTTCAACTTACTGGATGTATCCGACTTGCGGCGATGGTGCAATGATTCCTCCAAGCAACATAAGTAATTAAAAACATCTTTTTGATTTTTTGATTTTTCATCAAATATCTAAACCATTTAAAAAAAGTTCTAAACTGAGTAAATTACAATTTTTCAGCAAAACCAATTCAAAAACGTGATGCTCCTTATTGGGTTCTCTTCTATACATACTACGGTGGTTACCGCTATCCTTGCATCAACGGATGCTGTAAGACTATCTGTGCCTGCAAAATCGTGTACACTTGGCAACTCATTGGCAACAGAATGTACTGCACATGGGTGACTACCACTAGCTGTCCTGGTTATCCATACGCACTCAAATATAATTTTTGCCAGGCAACTCCAGGATTAGTTTGTTACAACGGCTTCTGCTGAGCATGTTCTCTAAAGAAAGGCTCAGCACAATTTGAAAGTTGATTAATCAGACTATGATCAGATTCAATTAATACTACTGACAATGTTAAAACATTTCTAACGCATTGTTATAAACTACTATTTTGCTAGTGTTAACACTAGGGTGCTACATTGAGTTTTTCAAAGTTGAATTTTTTACAATTGGTCTTTTATTTATAAAAATGTTTTTAAATGACAAAATTTGAGAATAAATTTGTCGCACAATTATGTTAATTAGTGTTCTTTTTTTTCTGAACTTAAAAAAAAAAGGAACAATTCCTAATTAAATTAAATCAAATTAAACAATTTTAGTTGAAATCATTGAAAAAACATTTTAAATTTGGTTGGTTTTTATTAAGCCACCACCTAGAAAAACTAAATGTTTGCTGAGTTGTATGTAGATATATTTAATATATCGATCATAAACAGTTATTTCAATATAATCCGATTAATGAAAAAAGTTAATAAAACAGTTTCACTGACTAGTAAACGAAACAACTTATAAAAAAAAATTATTCTAAAGATGGTGTGCGGCACCCTTAATATATTTTTACAATTGAAAAAATTTCTACTTACATAATTTCTTAGTTTCGTCTGACTGTAACTCAATATAATGTTGATAGAACGCACCGATTTTAATAAAGTTTGGCATAATTACTCAGTTTTTACGTTGATTTCGAAAATATTTCATTTCAGATTCAAGTATTTGTGATTTTGTATGCCTGTCGTTCAACATGCTGTGATATTAGTTGAAAAATTAACCCACCCTGTATTTATAATACTTAGAGATCGTTTTTTTAAGCGCTTTTCAGATTTTATTTTTTTCCTTTATAGTATTTAAACTTTGTAAACTAAACAATTTTCAAATTTTAATTGATTATTTTCAACCGCTAATTAGTTTATTATTGTAATAAAAATTAGGACAAATGCAAAACTTTGGCTTAATCTGAAGTGAACATTTCAAAACCTTGTTTACAAGTCACTGTCACACATATAAAATTGAGTAAAAGAGTGCAATAAAATTTCAGCTGACCATTAAGAATACAAAAATAGATAGGTTAGCGTAACGCACACAATAGCTCCCGTTGAAACTGGTCGTTTGATAAACTTGCAAATAACTAATTTTTGTTTTAAACATATATATATATATATATATATATATATATATATATATATATATATATATAGGAATATTATTTTGTTTGCTAATAAGACAGTTGAGTTTGAGTGTCTGAATATATATATATATATATATATATATATATATATATATATATATATATATATATATATATATATATATATATATATATATATATATATATATAGGAATATTATTTTGTTTGCTAATAAGACAGTTGAGTTTGAGTGTCTGAACGTTGTGCGTACGTTTTTAATTGAAGAATTCAATTTGCATAAAAAGTGTTTTAAAAAAGCTATTTCAAAAATAAGTAGATGTGAGTGATTCATTTAAGGAAGTAATACAAATTTAAACTATGTCGCGAATACATGAGGAAGTTCTGAAATATGCATGCATTTTTCATCGTCATCTTTTTGTTATTCTTTGATGTGAACGTCTTAAAATAACAATAAACCGCTTAATTATGTAAATTTCTGTGTTTATTTAATGTCAAAAAATTTTATAACCTCTTCAGAATCATCGTAATTGTTGTGACATGCAAGTTGCTGTTTCTGCAGATTTGGCTGTTTTTTAAAATTACGTGTGAATTATTTTGTTAATTTTCTCTTCGTATTTGTTTTTATTCTCATTGACGGTAAAGCAGTAAAAACCTGGTTGAACTATTATTAAGGATGTATGCAAGGTGTTCGTTAGAAATTCTTTCGCTAATAATCTATTTTTACACTACGCAACTCGACGACAATCCTTCGAACTTTCTTTATTTCAACTCGACGAAACAACAACAAAAACTCGCTGGAAGAAAATCAAAAAAACCAAAGAAACTAAATAAAAGTTAATTCCTAACAAAAAGTCTCCCGAACATTCTCCCCTTCGTGATGTATCAACATCACTCAAAGGACGGAAACTAAAATTAATCTCTATTGATCGATAATTAAACTTCACATTGTTATGTTACAAGTTTAGGACGGAATGACAGTACATCAGTAATTCGGTCGCACGTTTAATTCAATTCATGTAAAGCAAACAATTCAATAAAGAAGCCATTACAATTTAAGCCAGTTCAAATAAGCTGGAACAACCAGAAACTGCAGAAGCTATCTACTCGCGTTTAAAGTAAAACATCATGAAAAACATTTTTAATTGAATGAGAAATTCGAATCTGCTCATCATATCAAATTAAATTCAGCTGCGCGGATAAGGTGTGATCACACTTGTTCAATAATCCATATTACAAATGCCATGTCAGTCATAGGTTCAATGTTTCCGTTTCAAGGACAGACAGAGCAACAAAATTCGAAGTTTGAAAATTCAAATGTCAATAACATTTAATGTCTAAATGATAACGATCATATATTATAATAAATATCGAGTCAACAAAACCAACGTAATAATCTCATAGAATATTGCTATCATAATATTGAATTGCAAGTGATTGCAACATCTCGATCATTATCAGAATTCATAAACGTCTAATCATTCAATTAAATTTACGATCACTCTATGAAATCATCAAAAGTAATTACAATCTTTCGGACGTCTTAAAGAAGCCTAATGTTCTTAGTATTTCAAAGTCTAATATTATTCGGACACTCTATTTAAAAAGATCATGTTATTACGCTCAGGCAAAACTATCGAAAACATTTAATCGTCGGCGATTTCCAGCGGAGAGAGATGGCTAATCGCTCGTGTCAGGACAGTTTGACCCACTTGAACTTTCACTACTCGTACATGACCATCTTTGCTAGGCATCACGTCAACAACTCTTCCAAGTGGCCACTGTCCTCTTGCAGTGTCGGAGTTCATCACTATTACGACGTCACCAATCGCAAAGTCCCGCTTAACAGAGTTCCATTTCTTTCGTGAACTCAGTCCGGGGATCCATTCCTGAAGCCACCGCTGCCAGAAATGTCTAATAAGTTCTTGTACTCGTCTCCAACGTCGTCTTACGTGATTCAAGTTGTTTACCGGTTCTATTACTGGTGCAGCTTGATGACCCAGTTCTCCGTGTAGAAAATGGCTTGGTGTTAACGGAATGATATCTCTCGAACTCGATGATTGATATGTTAATGGACGTGAATTCAGAAGTGCCTCAGCTCCGATGAAGGCACTTGATAATTCTTCGTCCGTAACATCGGCACGTCCAAGTATAGCATAAACTGCGCGTTTAGCTGCTTTAATCATAATTTCAAACACGCCACCGAAATGAGGTGCAACCGGAGGATTGAAATTCCACTTTACTGAATGCGACGATGTAGATTTCACAATCTTCTTTTGATTCCATTGAGATATAAGTTCGTTGAGCTCATGAACGGCTCCAACAAAATTGCGTCTGTTATCGGATGTAAATTCATTAGGCCATCCTCTACGATTTGCGAAACGATAAAGCGCATTCAAAAACGAATCGGTGTCAAGTCCATACGCCATTTCCAAATGGACTGCTCTGGTAGCCATGCACGTAAACAAGCACAGGTAACGTTTTTCGCGACTTTTACCTCTACCACGGATTGTAATGAATGGCCCTGCAAAATCTAGTGCCATGTGACTAAAAGTGCATAACGGTTCTGGTGCCTTTAGTCTGGAAATCGGAAGTGGTGCCATTATTTGATTTGCGGCTTTTGCATTTCTTCTTTTGCATTCCATGCACACATATTGATATTCACGAATAGCTTCACGTGCCGACAGGATCCAGTATCTTTTCGAAAGTTTTGCCAACAGATGATTAATTCCACAAATATGAGCTCCTTGTTCGTGTTCAAACTTGATGATTAATTGTGTAATACTATGTTTCTTCGGTAGTATTATCGGATATTTTGTATCGTAATGCAACATTTCTGCATTCACTAATCGACTGTTGCTTCTCATCAATCCGTCTTCATCAAGTTGAGGATTTAATACAAGTAATTTGCTGCATTTTGGTAACGGTTTTCTTTGTAGCAATGCGCGATATTCATTTTCGAAAGCTTCTTGTTGGCAAGACTTTAATAACAAAACTTCGGACTCGTTCAATTCATCTGAATTTAATTCGCCTTTGATTCGGTTCTGTTTCACCAACTGAAAATTGCCGATAAATCTTATGATCCATGATACAATTCTCACAAGACGAATCCAACTAGAATATCTGTCTAGGTTTAATCTTTCTTTTTCACGATTTACAGATTCACGATTTTCATTTTTGCCTCCGATTTTGTTAATTCTCAACTCGATTTTCCTTTCTACGGCCTGGGAAGAATTGACACTAATCGATTCCTTCAAGATGTTCTTCGGTTTTGCTGCAGCTTCATGTTCTGAAGCTTGGTTTTCAATTCTCAATATTAAAGCTAACTCATCGAGAACAGCTCTATCGTTTTGAAAGCTTGATCTTTTTTGTACCGAGTCTCTCGCAGATAACATTCCTTGAATTCTTCCCGAATTATTTAAGCAGCTCAAGTTTCCATTATTTTCACCAGCTTCTGGTTTATTATTGACTTTCAACTCAAAGTCATCTTCCCTGCTTGCTTGATGGAATTCGTCGCTGCTGGGCGGCTTTCGGCACTTGCAAGTTCCAAGAGCTTCCGAAACAGATCTTCTTCCGACGCGCAATGACAACGACACCTCTTTGAAACATGCACCTCCGAGTTCTACAATGACTGTACCTCCTTGAAGTTTGGAACTTTCAGAAAGAAAGCTGGCTTGTCGGCAATTTGGTTGATTTATACTAATTCCATCGTTGACCTGAGAACAACTGTTGTCGATAACGTTGACGACCTCATTTTTCTGATCGTTCATCTCGCTGGTGCCTGCATCTTTATCTCGAACATCATTTCTCAAGTTATTTTCCACGTTATCAGAACGTTTTGAATCGTTAGAAAGACAAGTTTCAGCAAGTTTATTATCATCATCACCATCATCAGCCGTTACAATGATACTGCTCTTCACGTTATTAGAACCGTTCTCATTTGATTCAGTAAGTATGTTTTCATTACCAGGAAATACATCGTCATCGTCGCCAACATGCATTTTTGTTGCTTGATCTAAAATTGACATCGTGTCGTTCTTTGTTGTCATTTCTTCTACTTCCCAAAATTTGCGCAGTGCTAAACCGAGATCGGCTTCTTTCTGAATCAAATACGTATAAGCAAAATTAGTCTGGAATTGGTTTTGATGTGGCGATGACGCTCCAACACAAGTCCATCCGAGCGGAGTCAATCTTGCAATAGGTGCACCTTTTTTGCCACGCACCTCCTGTCGAGAAAAATGTAAATCTGCATAATCTAATCCTATGAGCATATCGATCTTTGCACGCGGTTCAATATATGGAAACTTGATGTTACGTAGATGCGGCCATTTCATCTGAAACCTCTTCCAATCTACCGCTTTCATATCACCAGTGACTTTATTTGTTGTGAAGGCATTTATTTTCATCTTAATTACACGATTCAAACTTTGAAGTTCCACCTCCACTGCTTGTGTCTGGAAACCAGCTCGATGACCATTTAGCATACTCACAGTAACATGACGTGAACTGCCGAGGAGACCAAGTTCTGCAACAACGTCGGAGTTTATGTAGGTTTTGGTCGACCCGTCGTCAAGTAAAGCGTTGATCTTTATTGACTTGAACCCATTTCTTAGAATAACTGGCACGGTTCGTAATGCAATCACGTTGTTATTTCCTGGTTCAGTCGCTGTCATTGTTACGTTTTCTTGTTTGTTATCGTTGGCTTCTCCCCTTCGTACGTTAGCAAGAGGTTGAACAGAAGTAAGTTGACGATTCTCATATCTACCGTGGAGAAGTCGATGATGAGTGTTCATACAACCCTCTAGACCGCACAACCGACTGCGTGTGCATGTTGAGCCTCTATGCGATGAACCCAAACACCGAAAACAGAGATGTTTTTCTATGGCAAGCTTCCATCTGCTGTCGACAGTTTTTTGGCTGAACACTTCGCATTTCCAGATTGGATGGTATCCACCGCAGCATTCACAAGTCTTCGTTGTTACATCATCATTTTGTCCAAAATACGAAGATGATTTTAGATTCGGATTACGACGTTGAGAACTGACTTCAATTTTTGATAGTCCATGAACCACTTCGGATGCAATTGTTCGAAATTCTGCTTCTTGCAGTACGAAATGACGCAGATTTTCTACATTTTCGACTCTTTGATGTTCAAATAGCCAACGCTGAAAAGACGCATTAATGGCTTCGTCCATTTTTTTAATTATCTTGTGGTACATTGAACCACAACCCAGTTCATCATATCGACCAGATTCACGTAAGTTGATTACAGTCAAATCGAGAAGATCGGCAAATCTATCTAGATCGATGGCACTACCAGCTCTAAGCGGACGAAAGTTATCTACGGCTTCAAGCTGCAAGGCAACTTGTCGACGAATGCCACCAAACTTTCTTTCTAAACGTTGCTTTGCTGCCTCGTAACTTTCCGCTGAATGTCCTAGGTTTTCCACAACTTTCAAGGCGTCACCGCTAAGGTACTGACGTAACTGAAGCAATTTATATTCAGCGGACATTGGAGCTTTGTCAATGCATGCAATAAAGGCTGCTTTCCACGCTTCATATTTTGATTTGTCTCCGTTAAATACAGGAATTGATACCTTTTTTAGCTGCCGCCACAAGTCATGACCGATATCGCTGGCTGTTGGTTGAACGGAAGAATGATGGTTTGCGATACTCGGCTGAGCCTGGGGGAGAAAGCTTGCTGAGTGAACGCGGTAGTCGTTAGTGGTGGTAGATAATGGAACGAAACAGCCATGGGATGAGAAGGGGACGACAGTTGGTGCAGTTCTTGACGTCCAGACATTCGAAGACATTAATCCAGCTTCGGACGATCTTAAGTTGGCAGATGGCTGAGGACGAGGAAATGATTGTCTTTTGCTATTTTCTAAAAAATGTTCTGCTTTTTCCATTATTGTAGAAAACTCAGTTTCTAGAGTAGCAATATTTTTCTGTATTTGCTGTTCTTTCAACGTTTCGCTTATCTCCGCATAATAACCCAACAGGTTTTCCATACTTTCTATTGCATGCATTTCAATCTCCGTAATACGTTCCTGTCTATCTTCAATTTCTGCAATTTTAGACACGTCGTTACTGTTTAGCAATTTTTTCAACTGAAAATATTCACGAGTAAATTGTGCTCTGGCTTTGCACATTACAGCTTGCATTTCGTTTTCCTTTTCTTGAATGAGCATAGTCGTGCTTTCGTCTATCTCTGAATTCGCCTTATTCGACATTTTCGATAATTATTTCGTAATAACGTTTCAAAATTCGACTTCGGAATAGACTATATTATAAACCACGCTCTGCTACCAAATTTGTTCGTTAGAAATTCTTTCGCTAATAATCTATTTTTACACTACGCAACTCGACGACAATCCTTCGAACTTTCTTTATTTCAACTCGACGAAACAACAACAAAAACTCGCTGGAAGAAAATAAAAAAAACCAAAGAAACTAAATAAAAGTTAATTCCTAACAAAAAGTCTCCCGAACACAAGGTTTTTACTATGAGTCACAAAGTGTCGTTGCAGAACTGAAAAAAAAACATTTTTTTGGTAAATATTCTATGTTTTGTATTCTAAATGTAAACAAACATTTTTGAAAATAAAATTATACAAATTATATTAAAGTTAGTTAAAATTGCTTTCAAGACAATTAAAATATTTCATAGCGACATCGTATTATGAAAATATTATTCCGGTGAATAGTAAAAAATAGATGTTTATAGTTACTATAACGATGACAGTTTTTGTTATCATTATCATTATTTTTTTTCAATAATTTTGCTTTAAACAGTTTTCAAATTTTATTTTTGCATAATTTAACTGTAATTTTTTTAATCGGGCGAATTGTATAATGATTTTCCAAATTTTAAAACATCCGCGACATCCTAGGCATTTCCAGACAAGAGAAAGTTTATAAAAATATGTTAAAAAGATTATTTCAAAAAAATTTCAAAATTTAATAGAATACATTATTATAATATTTACAAATCTCGGAAAAAAGAAAACTTTTCTAATTACCGGCCGCTTCTTGTGCTATTTCTCAAAGTTTTTTGAAAGAGTGATGCACTCCAGACTTTATAATTATCTCGATAAATTTTTCATTATTTCACCCAATCAGTTTGGATTTAGAAAAAAATCACTCAACTTATATGCCACTGGTTATGTTACACTCAAAGATTGTCGAGGCCATGGATCGTGGGAAATATGTAGTTAGCATCTTCCTGGACCTAGCTAAAGCCTTCGATACGGTTGATCACGGCATTCTGGTGGAAAAATTGAGGCACTATGGAATCCGGGGAACTCCACTATCATGGTTCAATGACTATCATAGCTGTAGATCACAATGCGTCCAGTACAGCAATTCTATCTCTTCGATGAAGCAGGTAACTTGCGGGGTGCCTCAAGGGTCGGTGCTGGGACCGCTTCTATTCCTCATCTATATTAACGACCTATGCTCAGTTTCAGATCGCCTTGAATTTGTTTTGTTTGCGGACGATACTAACCTCTTTGCGACTGGCGATAACTTAGAAAATTTATATTACGATACCAATCGTGAATTGCTTTCTGTTTCTAAATGGTTCTCTGGTAGTAGACTTTCTTTAAATGTAAGCAAAACAAATTATATTTTATTTCACCATATAAACAAAAATACTTTCTGTAATTGTCACCTGAAGATTGAAGATATACCAATTTTGCGGGTTCCTTAATGCAAGTTCTTGGGCGTGTTGCTTGATGAACACCTTACATTAAAAACTCACGTTGAACATGTTACATCTAAGGTTGCAAAAAATTGTGGAGTGCTATCTCGTATACATCAGTTTGTTGATGCCAATATTTCTATGATGTTATACTATGCACTTATCTTTCCGTACTTATCATACTGCAATATTGTCTGGGCCTCAAATTGTTCAACTCGTTTAAAGCCTCATCATATTTTGCAAAAGCGAATTATTTGAATTATTTTTCACATGCCTCCCACATCGTCTTGTAAAATTCAAATGGCTAACAACAACATTCTTAATATTTATCAGATTAATTTCTTCCAAACTGGCATTTTCATGTATAAATATGATAATTTTATATTACCCTCATCATTCGATAACATGTTTGTAAAATTATCTGATGTTCATTCCCATGATCTGCGCCCCGGTCGCTGTTTTCGGACGGATTTTGCTCGGACAACTCTTAAAACATTCTCTATTAAATGCTCTGGGCGGCTCTGGCCCTCGTATGTATTCAAACATTCCAATATCTGTCTCCTCCTTAAAACGTATTTCGTTATTTAAGCAAGCTCTGAAATCTTACTTATTATTGTCACACTCTTAACTTCTCAATACCTATTACCTTAGCATACCAATTTCAGTCTCTTCCTTGACAAGTTTATTGAACTACTATTTGAAATGTTTTAACTCAACCCACTCATTTTGGTTCTTTTGTAAAGATTATCCATTAAGCGGGAAGGAATTCCCTTCGGACGAACCTTTTGGGCACCTTATTCCTTTCTCAACTGATTGATTTTTTCTTTTTTTGAAATTTTGGTACTATATTTTTCTTGTCGTTTTGGTTACTGGTTATTTTCTTTTGTTTAAGTTTAATACTTATGTTGGTGCTCAATAAATAAATAAAAAAAAATAAAATAAACAAGTCTGAATTTTAAGTTTCAAACTTGTTGATTATACCGGGAAGTTTTTTGCAATGTTGTTTCTAAAAACGTTTCACTAGCAAGCAAAAAACAAGCTGCGATGTTAAGTTAACATTTTTTATTTTAGACTGTGTTTATTGATTTTGAGTTTATTTAATCAAAATGTTTTTATTTCTTTGTTTCTCAGGTGTGGTAATTTTTTAATTTAATAAAATCTTTTTTTCACATTGCTACTGCTGTATTTACTATAAAATATGCTTAGATTACAAAGGGTAAAACGCAATAAGACAGGGACGGATTTAAGATTTCTGGTTGCATGGGCCGTGCCATGCATTGGGCCCTCTAATTGATAACATTGCAAGTTCAAGCATCTGCAAACTTTGCAAATAAATTACTTAACTGGCATTTGTATAAATTCTACTCGTAACTTGCACACAGAACAGTTTTTTGCTAACCACTGCCGTATGAAATTCATTTTTTATTTGCGCCATCTGCAAAAAGGACCATTTCCCTTTGCAGTTGGTAATTGGTAGTGTCAGAAATAACATCAAAGTTATGAAAAAATGAAAATTAGCAGTGCATTCTTACGTTTTAGCAATATATTTAAGAGTTACTTTGGTGTTACCTTGATCTTCCTGTCTGTCTTCAGTAATAACTTGCTACAAGCCCCCAAGCTGAAACAGATCAATGTCCAAACCACTCTCCATATTATTTATTTCAATTTTTTTTGAAAAAACTTTTTGTCTCGCCTATAAATGGCGCTCTTCTGGATTTGTGTATTTTTTGAAAATTTTTGATGAAAATCCCTTGCTCCCTAATTGTTTTCATAAAATTTCCTTTATATTTATTTGAAAGAAAAAAATTAATAGAGTGCACGCCATGCTCCCTCAAATGACGTACCTGGATTTTTTTTATTTCAAAATTTTTAAAAACGTTTTTTTTCTATTTTTTTAACAAAATTTATTTTACAAAGTTTTGGGTTGGGGCCTATTGGCCACCCCCTTATAAATGACACCCTTGGATTCGTTTTTGGTTTTCAAGAGTATGCTTGTGAACAAAATTTGAAATCAAAAGACCAATAGGATGTGGTAAAAATCGATTAAATGATTTGTGAAAAATAATTGAAGGGGGTTTTCTAAAATAAAGCCTTTGGATTTGTGTATAATGCTTATTAATTCTGGGCTTTTCTGGTTTTTGGACCCCTGGGCCTTTGGGCACAGTATACCCGTTCTGTAATCCGGCCCTGCTATGAAGAAAATATGAACTTTGTTATGTCAAGAAAAATTAAAAAAACCACATCAAATATTATATTTGATTTGATAAGATAAAAAAACAATTGAGTTTTTTAATAGTTAAACAAAAAGCTATAAAAACACAATAAATTCTAGAAAAATCAACAAGGGTATAAATTTATGTAGTTAAAATTTTTTTTCATGGTCTACTCAGTCGATTCTAGGACTGTTCATCAAAGGACGATTCATCAAAGGACTTTTCATCAAGGGACTATTCATCAAAGGACTTTTTATCAAAGGACGATTCATCAAAGGACTTTTCATCAAGGGACTATTCATCAAAGGACTATTCATCAAAGGACTATTCACCAAAGGACTATTCATCAAAGGACTATTCATCAAGAGGACGGTTCATCATAAGGACTGTTCATCTAATGCCTATTCATCCAGCGGACTAATCATCAAAAAAAGTTAATAACATTGTTTAAGATGCTGTTTTCAACCAAAATATGTTACCAAAATGTTGAGTAATTTATATCAAATTTACAGTGCTACGTGCTTGCATCCAAATACTTTATACTTTATAATAGAATTAGCGGGTACCCGGCGTTGCCCGGGGTTTTTAGAGATTTTTCGATCGTTTCTCTCTCGCTCCCGTTTCCTTTCCCGCTTGCTCTTACGCTCCCGGTCGCTCTCTCTTCCTGCTTGTCTCCCGCTCCCGGTCACAGCACCAGACAAACTAAATTCGACTGTTTTCGAAAACCGTATATGTAGACATTCACCAAAGGCCACAAAAACGTCAAACATCACGCATGCCCGCTATGTCAAATCTGGCATCGGTCGTTTAACACCAAGGGACCACGCTCCAAAGACACTTGCCTCGAGCAATTAACAAGTTTGTAGACGACATGGTTGTAATAAACAACAATTTTATTCGTCACATACAGTAAATAAAACAACTGGACAAGAAATAACGTCAAGATCTTAAGATCAAACGAATAAAAAGTTGAAAAAAAACTGCTTTCAACTGTTCGTACAAACTGTAGGTATATACACACTCAAACAGCAAGATACCATACACCTCAAAACATCACTAACACCCGGTATACCACTTCTGCCACACTTCAAAGAGACGCACACGCTCGCTTTAGCGAGGTCAGAAAAGGTTTCACATTTCAAAGAGGCGCTTACGCTCGTCTATAAATCAACCAGACTCAGATTTCATGCATGCTTCAAATAAAAACTAAATACATTGGAAATCATTTAATTGCTATAAAAAACCAATTTGGTTTTTTAATAAAAGTAGCGGTAGCGAATAGCGTCGAGAACAGCTAAAAAATGTAGCGGCGCTGTCATCAACGATCTTGTCAGCCAATAGTACCGCTCTTAACAACCCTAGTTGCCATCACTATTTTTTCTTAAATTACTGATATGTTTAAAATTTATTTTATCAAAGATGAAGCACTGTCTTTTAAAAATACATCAAATTACGTTACGCTGAAATGATCTTTGGTAAATAGGGTATTGATAAAGGTTGTTGAGGAGGAGTGACTTCAAAATTTGATGAATAGTCCTCTTGATGAATAGACTTTAGATGAACAGTCCTTATGATGAACCTTCCTCTTGATGAATAGTCTTTTCATGAATAGTCTCTTGATGAATAGTCCATTGATGAATAGTCCTTGATGAACAATTCCTTGATGAATCGTCCCTTGATGAAAAGTCCGCATACCACTCAGTCAGTTTCCTGTCAACTTTCTAATTTTTGCTGTCTCCAATGTTATAATTAGTAAACACAGAATTTCTTTTTGTTTATGTTTTGTTCGTTGCAAGCAGCATCGTCGTTTCTAAAGCTCTTTGCAAAGCGATCCTCGCGAACATCATGTTCATTTTATTCATCACATTTTTCCACATGAACAGTTTTGTGTTTCAAAGTTGCTGATTTATCTGTTTTGTTTAAACATGATTGTTCGTCCTAGTCTGCACAGAACATTGTTAAATTCATTAACCTGGAGTGAATTTGCTGTCTTTTCTATGCCATTAAGAATAAAATAATGTGCTTATCTTAATATTCTTGCTTTTGCCAGCAAAATCCGGAAAAATGTTTTTTATGGTCTGATTATTTGATTTTTACTTTGATTATTACTTTTTACGGGTTGCACTGTCAATTAACTTGGTTCAGTTTGTAAGGACAAACCAATGATAATCTGTCATTTATACATGGAGAATGTCATTGTGTTTGTCAGCCAGTATAATCTGGCTGTTTCTAAAAATGAAACAAAATATTACACCATCTGAGCTGTTTAGAATTCAGCATTCCAGATGCCATTTTATTAATTTAGTTTTAAGCAGAAATTTGCAAATTTTACCCGGACTTGGATCATTTGGGAATGAGATTATTTCTGTATTTTATATATTAAAGATTTATGACAATTGAGTTGATTTATTATGAGTTAGTTTTGTTCATCATAGTTTTGCATCATTCTAAGTTTTTTTTCTAAATGATCCCTACAGGATTACACAAAAAATTTTAAAAATTTTAAAAATTAACTTAATTTAAAAACTTAAAAATAACTAAACAATGTACTTCTTCCGGCAAATTTTGTTCTCTACATAAGTGGAACAACAATGCTTAAGAAATGAAAAAAAAATTTTTAAGTTATTTGTTTCATTTATGTATTATTTACTATTTTTGTGCTGTTTTGGCATTTTTTAGCAAGTCGGAGTTCAACGTCTTCCTGATGAAAATCTTTAAAGTGGTATTTTTTGTTCTGGAAACATTTATTATTCGGTAACAAAATTGATTGTTGTAAATCAAATATTTCCTACAACAATTTTTTAACTGAAAATCAGACAATTAAGACAACAACGTTACATTAATTTATTAAAATTAAAAAAAATGAAATCAATATAAAATTACACCACAAACTCTAAAGTTCATTTTATTTATAACTTTCAGTTGTTAATTTTGATTAACAGCAAAATAACAGTAACTAACTAGTTAAGAAAATTAATAAAATTGAACTATTTTTTATTATTGAAATTTTGTTTCAAATCTTTAAGAATAGCAGAATGACCTAAATGATGGCACATGGCAGGCAGGAGTTATCCATTGAAACTCATTCAGGTGAAATATAAGAGATTTGAATGTTGTTTAATTAACAGATTATAACCTTCAGATGAGGATTCTGCCTTCTTACAAGTTTTTCTTACTTTTGTTAATGTTAATTTCACTTTTTTGTTTCAGGTACATTCTATGCAGTTACAGTCACTTACAGTCAAAGCCAATTTTAAAAACGTCCCACTTTAGTCACGTATTGGAACTGCTATCATAATTTTCAAATACTGAACGCATCACGTACACTTATGCGTATGCCATCAGGAAGGTCATCTGAGAAAATCACTCGAATAAACAAATTCAATTGAGTATGATTCATTTGAAAAAACTCCAAAAAACAACTAATAATTTGAATTAAAAAAAATCTTTGTTATTCAAGCACTAAGAAAATCATTGATCTCGAACGGAGAGCCATTACTTCTTCATTGACTTAGGACTTCACGTTGTTTTTAGATAATCTTAAATACAAACAGTCACTTCAATCACAGACTTTGAAATGTTTAATTTTCAGCTGAGTGGTTATCACACTTGATTTGTGATTACTAGGTCGCTGGTTCAAACGCAGGACACGTTCAACACGGATCATTGTTTGGAACCTGGGAAACTAAAATTTTAACTATGAAGAAATGACGCAATGCTTGTGTTTGTGTATGTATGTGTGTGTGCGTGTGTTGATGTGGGTTGAAAAACTGATTTTTTTATTGAATTTTTGTGACACATGGATAAATATTTTTTTCTCGATTTTTCTTGAATTTTTAACCTAAAGAATTTAGGACTGTATATATTACCTTTCCATTCAGATACTGTTTATAATATATTATTTTATTTTTTTCTGTGTTTTTAAGTTTTGTTTTATTTTTTCAGTGCATTTCTTCTCAACCTTTAACCATCTTACAAAACTTGCTAATTTTTTAAAATTAAACTTTAATGCATGACGACTCAGTTATTACAAATACACAGCAACAAACACTGTTACGTTTATTATTTTTAAATATAAATAAACAAAACAACATAATAAACAAAAAAATTGTTGTTAAATACTAATTTTATCAATTTTAATCTTGATTTATTTCTAATTTTTATTACCAATTGCTTATCTAAAAAATCAGATTTTAATTATTCAAAATATAATCTAAAACAAAATGTTTTGTAAAAATAACCAGATGATTGAACTCTGTGAAGGTTATGACACTTCGAAACAAAAATCTTGAAGACTCAAAGATCAACAACTTGAGTAATTATTTTAAACGTGGTTAACAATTTTTAATTACAGGTGATGAAATTAATAGGCGTTTCCTATGTGTACTTGTTATGTACCAGCTTGGATCACATTTTTATGATTTTTTAAATAATTATTGTATTAATACATTAAATTAAGTTGGTTTTTTCAACCAGAATAATAAAAAATTGAAAAACATAAAAACACAAAGTTCAAATAATTTATACACAATTGAAAACTTTAAATATTTAAATTTTTACTGCAAGATTATATATTTAAAACCATCATCATACAAGAAACAATTAAAAAAAAATTATGGCTATTTGATTTTGTTTTAAATTTCATTCATGTCGCCTAATTCAGTTGCATACATTCTATAACCAACTTTAAATTTGTTTGTTTCATATTTTATTAAAAGATTTTTCAATTCAATAAATTTTTGATCAAACAAATAATTCTTGTTATTATTTGTTTTACAATTTTTTTTTCTCAATTTTGTGTTATTTCATATGAGAAAGCTTACGGAAACAAAATTTCAAATAGAATTTTATAGCATTTAAAGGTTATATATGGTTTTGTCGTTTGAAAAACAAAATTTTTATTTTAAAATAGTTTTGTTCCTCAAAAAATGTGGCCATAGTATATTTAGTGTTTTTTAAATATTTAATTTTGAAATTTGCACTTTCAAATGAAACACGATCATTCCACGTAAAACCTATAGTGCCGAAACAAGAAATGTTAGAGACGTTAGAACATATTGAAAACAATAAATTATTAAAAAATGTTTTAGAATCTCATTTTTCAATTATATCGTTAGAGCTAAACCGGCTAAACTCCAGCTTAGCCGGTTTAGCTCAAACGTATCTCTTGTCCATAAAGTCGTGATTTAGTATAACCAGTTTGTGTTACGAGTTGAATGACACGCGAGGATGACTCATAAATAAATTTAATCTAAAATAATATCATTTCAACATATTTTGAATTAATTTTTTTTAAATTTATTTGTTTAAAATACAACGAATTTGAATTAAATTGTATTTTGTTCAACTTTCAAATTTTAAATGTAAATTCAAGATTCCAAATAAACGTTTCGGTAGAAGATCTCAAATTTACATAAAAGATCTCAATGGAATGTAGCTTAGTCTGCTTTTAGATATTAACTATATAAAGCAATATTTTATAGACAGGTATTTTCCAGTTAAACAGAGACGCCTATTCAATAAATAAAAAAATCTTGCTAAGCACAAAGGTAAATAATTTCGAGTCGAAAAATTTCAATCAAGTGCATAATTCGGTTGAACTTCCTCGCTCAGAAAGTGTATAAATTGGAGTTGATGCAACGATAATTCAAAACGACATCTGACGAAGAGAATTTAATTAACGTTCGTAAAAGGTAACTTGAAACAATTTTACTTCTAGTATTTACTTAAATAATTATATTTTTGCTTATAACATATTTCAGGTTTGCAAAATCATAAAACAATCTCTGAATTTTTTTGCAGACTAATGTTTCCAGTAAATCTTGAAACGGAGAAAGAAGCCATGCCCCCAGTTATCATTAAGGCGTCTGAAGTAAGTGTTTTAGCAAATATTAAAATTGATATGAAAAATAATAAATAAATTCAAGTTATTTATTCATGCTATTATTTTATTAATTTTAAAAACCGAAGGTATTTCCAAAAAAAACACTTTAAATATTTATAAACGTCTACCATTCAAATGTTAATGTTTAAAATGCGCTTTTTATTAGAAAGAAAAAAAACCTTTAATCTCGATTTTATTCGGTGGTCAATGGATACACAAAAACATTTTTAATTACTAAATTCAACAAATTTAGTAAAGAAAATTCGTATTTAGTCACTTAATGGTAACAATTGTCTGATTTCAGGATAAACCCAAAATGTCAAAAACCAAGAAATACGCCGTCATCGGTTTGTCAGCATTTTTGCTTGTTGGCCTCCTGTTGACTGGTATACTAGTTGGAATGTACATCTTTACAAGAGCTCAAACCGAAATGGTCGAGGTTCTTAAAAAATTTAAATTTTAAAACTTGAATTGGACGTTATTTAATAAAATTATCGGTAAATCGCATAATCTAAAGAACGTGCCCGACCTACAAAACTGAAAATAAAACGATGTTAAAACCATTGATGAAATTAAACTGTTTAAACATGAATTCAATTATTGAGGACATTTGTTTCTACAGTACACTTTGAAATTGAATGGTGGTCGAAGCCAAGAAGTAACAAGTGACACGGGCGCTAACGTTGTCAAGTATCACGTGATGGACACTAACCAGGAATCGTGGGTTGTCAATGACTTCAACACTGTTAGTATACATTTTTTTAAAATTCAGTAAGGGAAAGTGGGGGGAAAAACCTTTCGGCATTCCATGGTCGGACCTGCATTAAAAAACAGAGATTGGAAAATAGAAAAATAAAAAACTGTCACAAAATAGAGTTTCTCTCTCCCTAAAATGTAACTTCAATTACATTATTGACTGGCACCCGACGACAAGACCAAGTTGTCCCAATTACAAGCTTTGATCTCTGAGTTGCAGTATTTAAAAAAAATATATTAAAACAAATGAGGTTGAAACGCATATTATTAGGTAAACATCACATATAAATTAAAATGTTATACATAAAACGGTTCTCAATATACTGATCAAGTTATGGTTTTTTTATACAAAATATCTAAAACATTTGAAAGGAAGTGTTTTCTCCGTAAACGGAAAATGCGCAGCTATTTTAATTGCCAAGTTTATGTCTACCACCAGATTTGATAATGAAGTACACATTTACAAGTTTTATTTATATTTTGAGAATTTTCTAACCAGTAATTAGGATGAAATTTTTGCTTTTCAAAGAACATAAAAGTGACCAAGATAAGTTCAAAATCAGAAACAACTTGTTACATAACTCCTCTCAATCGTTCAACTGCTATGGAACCTTCTAAAGTAACAAAACCAACATACGACGGAATAACGGTAATGATTCTGTTTAATTTGCAATTTATGTTTTCTTATTTTCATAATTCAAAAATTAATTTGTAAATAAAATGTTTGCACATTGTTATTTCTTGGCTGAATGAAGACAACAATTTGTTTTAGTCTGCGTCTGTTTTTGACATTTTTTAGATCAGTGCTAAAAAAACTGCACTTGCTTAAAACATTGTTGACGAAGTGACTTATTTTTTGCTGCATAAACTAGCGCTTACAGAGATTAAATTTGCTTACCTCATCAGATAGATAACAAAATTGGCTGGTTGTCTTCTTTCCCATAAAGTGACACGCATGTTGCCTAACCACTGATTTTCATGTCGAAGCCTTCATTGTTGTCTCACGCATTATGTAGGCGGTGTTGAATACTATTTAAGGCTTTTATGGTTCCAAATTCAAGTGGTCACATAAGTTATATTAAAAAACTAACTGTATATTAATAAGGTTTTTGTATATTTTTTTTTTATTTAAAGGAACCAAGCAAACACAACGCTTTAGTTTATCAAATATCAACCGATGTAGTGAGTGACACTTCGTTCCTTACAAAGGATGCCAGGAATATGTGCAAAGGTGTTTCCGCTTACTGGATCTATCCTTCCTGTTCTGGAGATACGGCAGCTCCAGCTAATTCTAACATCTCGGGTATTTTTTTCTTAACTTTAATTTAATTAATCTCAGATAATTTTTAAAATAATTCATAGTAAGGTAATATAAGTTTTGCCCGTATCGCACTGATCAACACCTTTTTCTATAAATTAAATTGAAGGTTTTTGTTTTAAATGCATGACAATAAGCTTATTCAAAAATATTAAAGGTTTTTGATATTTTTAACGTGCTTTTATGATCAAACAAAAACGCAATGATTTTAAATATGGTTTAATAGTGCTAGTTTTTAGTGAAAAAAACATTGTATCATCTTAATTTGAAATTATTATTTTTTTATTATTAGCTCCCAGAGTAAACAAACGCGAGGCACCCTATTACACCATATCTTCAGTGACAAGGAACGGCGTCAACTACCCGTGCGTCAACGGCTGCTGCAAGACCGTGTGCGCCTGCAGGATAAACTTCTCTTGGACCGTCGTTGGTGGAAGCATCAACTGCAACTGGGCCGTCCAACAGTGCTGTGCTGGAACAAGCAACTGCTACTTTTCCCAGTACGCTCAAGCTTCAAAGGGTCTCCAGTGTTGAGAACGTGGATATATATATATATATATATATATATATATATATATATATATATATATATATATATATATATATATATATATATATATATATATATATATATATATATATATATATATATATATAAGTTAACGATAGTTTTAATAATCTCATATTTAGTATATTAGTGTGAAGAGACAAACAACTGATTGTTTTATTAACTGTAGAAGTTGAATGTTCATCCTCTGTAATATTGTTGTTTATTTTTTCAACGTAAATATTGGTTTTTATATTAAAAACATAAACTGCTTGACAAGTTACATTCATCTATACTAATCTGTTTTGTAATTAGTTTGAAACAATTGTGAACAGTTTTAAAGACTATCAGCTTTTACTAAACACCTTTAAAAAATGTTGAACATTTGTTGAATTAATTTTGCTACTGTGTTTTTTAATAAAACTAATTTCAAAAATGATCAATTTTTTGTGAAGTGGTATAGTCGAAAATTCATGGAAAAATAATTTTCAAAACGCGGTAGAAAGAAATTAAGTAAAAGGAAACAAAATTGAAATTCATACAATATCATTTACAACTCTATTCTGAAACGCGGCGAGTACGACATTCGGCCTTCCCGCAGCCTTTTAAGCGGCAAGATGGTAGTATTGTTAAGCATCATTAATTACCAAATGAAGAATACGCAGAGAACAACTTAACATTTTATTAACTCAACAATTTTAAAAATTACGGGTTCTTCTGGAATGGTTTTTATAATATATTGAAAGTAAAAAAATGAGGACTATTTCTGTACACTTTTCACTCTTTGTTTCGTCTCTGCTAATTTTCCTTATGAAGTTTGACAATGGGAGATTATAAAACAACTCCCTCCTTAATCACTAGCTGTTTTCGGAGCAGTAAGCCGCCCCGTGATCTAAAAGTCAACCTTTGAGCTTTCAATATGTCTTTCTTCAGTTAGAAGTGGAAAATTCCATTGTAGACTACGCTGCGAATGAATTCCCGATCATCATCAAATTATCAAACATTTACAATTTACATCATTTAGCAACTGGCCTTGCTGGTGTGATTGAAAAATGTCTCCTCTGTATTAACACTATTTAGAGCACGTGAGACATTAACTTTGTTTTAAGCTAAGAACAATTTAAGTTTTCAACATTTAAAAATAATCAATAATCTTAATAGACCTTGGCACGACGGTCACGAAAATGAGGTTCATTTTGCTCTGCAACGCTCTGTTTAGGAGATATAGTTTGATAAGTAGAAATTTTCAAAACTTGAAAATAATTATTTGTTTTCGCAATACTCAACCCGACGATCACAAAAATGAAGTTCTTTTTTCTTTAGGACGCTCCGTTTAGGAGATATAGCGGTTCAAAGTTTTGAAAAATTAGAACTCGACACTACAATCACGAATACTAATTTTCACAATTGTAGCATTTACAGTGTTTGAGTAGCAGTTACTTTAATTTATTTGCCAAATAATTTTTCATATTATTTTCTAAACAGGCATTAACAGTCAATATGTTTTTGTCGTTATCAACTGATAAGCGACTGGCAGATTTTTCTCATTTTTCGCAGTTTTGTGTCATTAGTTAGCGATTGATTTAACTTCTGTATTGCTACCACTGGTTTATTTTACTTGCACATCTTATTTTTAAGTTTTCTCCATAGTTTACAATGTTATGACTGTCCCATGCTCTGTATAGTCGAGTAGCATTAAAAATTTTCCTGTTTGTACCTAGGCAAAATTTACAGCAGGCTGATTTTTGGATATTTTGTTTGTAATATGCTTAAGAATCTTTCTGAAAAAATCGGTTGTTATCGTCCATGCGGAAATTAGTGTTTTAACGCTTTTTTTAAAGATTTACCGTTTTATTAATTAAACATATTATTAAAAACGACAATTTATGTGCAGCAGAAGCCGCTTAAAGGGCGCTTAACAAAACAGTTGTAAAAATTAAGTTGGTTAATTAATAGAAATGTGGTCAAAAAAATAAAAAAATAAAAAAAATAAAAAAATAAAATAAAATAAAAAAATTAGCGAAAATTAATGGTACAGAAATATAAAAGCAGCTCGATGGGCACATCACAAAACTATGGAACAAATGAACGGTGAAACAAGTGCGTTTTTAAAAGTTTCTTGAAGACGGAAAGTGTTTTCGCGCTTTGAACTGAGTATGGGAAAGAGTTCCACGATGAATGTCCAGCAACCCAGAATGGGCGATCACCGGCATGATTGCGGGTGCGTGGGACGGAGACGTCGAGTGCACTGGATGATCGAAACCGTTGCCGATTCGGGTCATCTGCGAGGAGTTTGATATGATTGCATAAATATTGCCGCTCCGTTGATGAAGGCTTGGAGCCGAGAGATCTGACGCTGAGGCAGTCCAGCGAAAACAGCCTTGTAGTAGTCAATGAGCGAGATGACAAAGGACTGAACCAGCTAGAAGCAAAGATCTCATGATTGATCGAAGCCGTCGAAGCGCTTTGAAACAGGTTCGCACAACCTTGGTGATGTGCGAGACCAGTGTAAGACCATTATCAAGTCAAAGGCCAAGGTTGCGTACTATGCTAGCTGGCTGTATAAGATCGCCACCGAAGACGAGTGGAGAGTTGTCAAATTTATTCATCCGTCGACAGGAAGAAAACCCAAATTAAGTCTGTCTTGGATCGATTAAATTGTAGCCGATTTGACTTCATTTAGTCGGCAATCTCGGTGATACACTCCATTAACGCATTGCGGAAACGCGTGATGGTGACGGCAGATGGTTGACAGAAACCATATATCTGAGAATCGTCGGCGTACAGATGATAGAGAAGATCGTATTTTTGAATGATCTTGGCAATGTCAGCAGAGTACAGTATGAAAAGGATAGGGCCAAGGACGGAGCCTTGCGGAACACACAACCGGAGTGTCGCACCTGTTGTCGCCTGTCCAAAAAATACGACGCAAACTATTCCAGTGCCGTGGATGTGACACCAAAAGAAGTATTCAGTCGTTGAAATGAAATTCCATGATTGACCGTGTCGAAGGCAGAAGACATGTCGAGCAATGATAGTAGTGCGAGACCGCTACACTCGATGTAGCCAGAAAATTGTCGAGCCACCATCCGCTTCAAAATCTTGGAAAGGCTACAAGTTAAAATCAGGCATATACAAAATTGATGCATCTAAGTTTTATTTCAGCAGCCGGGTCATATCAGTGTGGAATGCACTACCTCACGATGTTGAGTGTTAAATTTTCTGGCTTTTTTCACATTATATGTCCTTTAAATAACTAAAATTTTAAGTTGTAAAAAACTATGTTTTAATTTGCCTAACGTCTAGTTGAGCAAAAACCTGAGATAATGATAGTGAAAAAACTTGACCTGGTAGAGAAAAACTGAAATCATTTTCGAATTCAGCAAGAAAAGCACATAAGAATTTGTTCAAATATTCTAAATACCACGTAAAAAAATTTTCACGTTCAGTGTACTAGATTGGACTGTTTTTTAAAGCATTTTATAAAATGTTTATTTTTAATATTAGTTACTTAAAAGCAGTTTTTAATAGTGCTTGCAATGTCTTATTCCATTATTTAAATAACCGCAGTAATTTAAATGAACTAATATGGTGTTTTCAATTCAACTTCAATTCATCTGCAGAAACTAAAAATTAAGCGCCAAAAGATTTTGTCATATTCAAAAATTATCGATAGCGTCAGTTTTAGCCGCCATTTATTTATATCGCCAGCGCTTGAGACTTATATTATTTCAAACATGCACTATATACTTTTTAACGTAATTGCTTTCATGACTTCAGCTTTATCGTTTCAACTGAAAAGTACGTCCAGTTTTAATTATGTTTTAACTCATTTTTTAGTTCTAGTATAGCGTCATGGGCCGATTTTGATTTGAAATGATCGGTTTTTAACGTAAATGATATTTAAAACATAAGTAAAGATTAATTACAACATAAATAATTAAAGAGAGTCTGTCAATTGTTGATATGTTCAGTAAAAATGAAACTTTAAGAAGTTTATTGTCACAAGTAGACAAATTATTAAAATAGTATTTGGTTTTCCTTTATCAAATGCAACATCAGAAACAAGTTTTTTCGGCATTGCGTCGAATTAAAACCTATTTGCAGTCAACAATGACCCAAACTAGATTAAACCATGTCATGTTTTTAACTGTACATAAAGAAAAAACAAAAAATCTAAACTCGTTTGTACATCTTTATGTATGCTAAATGACAGAAGAAAACATTTCTTTGATAAATGGTAGCTAAAGCTGCAATTTGTAATTAATTTTTCTAAATGGTAGTTACTTTGGACTTTCGTAGAATGGTAATTATCTAAACACTAAACTGTCATTTATTTTTGCTTTTTATTTTAGAAATTTTTTTTTAAATCAATGATTTTAGATATAGATGCATTTTATCATACATTTTATAAAACTCGCCTACGGGCATTTTAAGACCGAAAACAATATCTGCACAGATTGAGGATAGCATGAGGGTCACAAGGCTCTGTCCATCCCACAGGCTCATATTGATCACCAACTTGTTTCCATCATAGAAGTGAAGGTGAGGGAAGTTGTGGATGTTGGCAAATGTCTTGATTCCATTGCATAGCTTGCAAGTTTGCCCTCAAAATTGCTGGATGCAGCGAACTCTTTGTTGGTGGAAGACTTTCGCCTTGATGTTGTTTTTTTGTAAATAACCACTATCTAACAACTCGAATGTCTGTCATTTTACTGTTAGGCACATATACTTGACATACAAGTTTTTCGAGTTCATGCAGCACTGATTGTTATACACTTGCTGAAATGCCAAAGACTGATAAGGCTTGGAGAACAACATTGCTTGTTGAATTGAAAGCCTTCCACCAGGTCAGCTTACTTTTACCTGAAAAAGATCCAGTGACATCTGTTCCTGATAAGGAGTGTAATCCTTGTAGTGCTGATGCCTTGAAAAGTCCCAATGCTTTGTAAATTGGTTCAAGATGCTATAATGTCGACTTAAACCAAAGCCAATGAATAGTCGAGAATCCGATGGCAAAAGTGGAAATCTTCGTATTGCAAGGACCATGACGTCCGTGTCTGGGGAGAAAATGTGTAAAGTTTTTGCTCCTCTTCCAGCAAGATGCACCGCATGTAGAATTATATTGGTATCTGCTTCTTTTTGTGTGTTTGCTAAACAGGAGACATCCATATGACTTGCAGAGCTTTGTTCTGCCAACTAACCACAAAAATCCTGTTGTTCTTCATACCAAACCTTAAAAATTCGTGAGCAAGAAAATTTGACAAATCATCTTTGGTCTTCTCATGTGCCAAAAGTTTGGCCATGGTCACTTTACTTATGATGATCGATGAAATGATTTTAAATTGGACCGGATCTGATTTTTTTTTGCAATATTTTCTTGTTGCAGTTTTCAACGAACCCGTAATATATGAGTCAAACACAAAATAAACGTCTTGAATTTTTCATCCATCCAGTGACAAAAATACCCTGATAAATCTTGACAGGCACCTAATAAAACTTATTATGCATTTGTACCTATACACACCCTCAGTCCTAGAGATCAAAAGAAGTGGCGCTGCAATCGAAAAATATTATATAATGAGATTTAAAAAATCCGTCATTTTTGACGGGCTATTTCTAGTTAAGATATAAAAACCGTAACGTCAAATTAACGTCATCACATTTAATAAGGTCAGACTCACATAAGTAAGCAATTAACATTTTTTATTTCTGTTATATATATACATGTATGTATGTATATGTGTATATGTATATATATAAATATATATAAATATATATATATGCATATGCATATATATATATATATATATATATATATATATATATATATATATATATATATATATATATATATATATATATATATATATATATATATATATATATATATATATATATATATATATATAAAATAATATCAATGAACTATTTTTCTAAAAGTAACTTCCCGTTTACTAGAGTTATTAATGAGTTCAGTGTTTAACTTTTCTAGTTATATTATTACTAGAAGTAACCCGTCAAAAATGACGGAAGTTTTAAAATACGGCACCCGTTATTATAAAAATAGTCAACAAAAACAAAATGACATTTGATAACCATAAAAAATTTTTATAAATAAGCAAATTTAATGAAATTTTTTATTGTGTTTAAATTTTCAATTTACTAACGTATTTCATATAAATTCAAATGATGTTAAAATTAAAGAGTGCAATAATTAGTTATTGAAGAATTTCAGTATACACGACATCTGAACTTAATTCATAGGAAAAACAAAACTAATATATATATATATAGAGTATTGGAAAAAATTAAAAATAAAATCGATTCAGCCAAGTGCGCCACTTTTTTCAATCGAGTTTGCCTAAAAGAACATATAGCGCCGAAGTATTCAAAAAATATATATATGTATATATATATATATATATTAATTAGTTATTAAAGAATTTCAGTATATATATTTTCATAAAACTAATAAATATAAATATATATATATACATATATATATATATATATATATATATATATATATATATATCTAATTATATATCAATGATAAAAAATTTTTATTTAATAACTATGGATACTAATCTGTGGCGTACACTTTACCTCTCCTACGTCCGCCCACATCTTGAATTTGCTGTTCAATCTTGGTCGCCTTATCAAAAGGGCGATATTAACTTTCTTGAGCAGGTCCAACGTATTTTATCAATGAGTCTAGCTTAATTTTAAAAACCCTTGCGACTAAGTCAGGACGATCTGTGGTGTCCTCTCTTAGTTTCAAATTGCTTAAAATTTCTTTCCAGCTCGGATTAGCGGTGATGGTGATGAACAAATCAGGTGGACCCCATTTTGCGAAAATGGACATGGCATCACAACATCGCTTTCTCATGTTTCGAGGTGAGCCTTAAAAACTCGTTGGAAGAATCACGGATATTCCAGCTGCTATTTGTTCATTTTGAGCCACATTCGCCACATGATCAGCGAGTCCTTGATACTGCTTGGCACGCAGTCGCTTCTGATTCTGTCGAATGAAGTTGAAATTGTTCGCTTCGACTTGTAAATAAGAATCAACGATCCATTGCTGAGTGAGCCTTCCCGCGCTCATAATTGGATTGAATTCATCACGAATCGCTGTCATTGCGGCTTTGAACTGAAGCATGGATACTTTTGTTCGCACTCGATTCCTCGCTACACCTGGATATGTTTCGCACTCCCAATTTGGCTGCCAGCCTGGCTCGCCATACGGAAAGAGAATAGCATATGTCAGACAAAACACATAAATGTGTTCAATATGTTGCAGGACTTCAGGTACAAGAACATGTACAGATACGTTCCAGGCTGTTACGCATGTTGGATAGCGAAAGTAGCGAAAAACCTATTACAGTCATTGAATTAATAGCAGAGTCTGAACGACTTAAGACTACACTGGATGATATTAAAACAATCGAAAGACCGTATGTAGAAATTCAGGCCATTAACAGATACAGCTCACCTCACCGAAAGCCATTGGCACCACGACATCAAGCAGAGCCAAAAACACCATGTCCCATTTGTGGCAGACCACATTGGAAACGAGATTGTCCTAACGTCAGACGGACGAATTCTCCAGATTTTTGCAAATCATGAAAATTTGTATCACAGGATCATCCAACCTGGAGACAAAATTTTTTACACACAGAGAAAAGAGTGTTTCAAGACATGACCGATTCATTAACCGAGTAGACAACGGAAATAAAATCAAACAGTACATTGAAGTCATCATCAACGATAGACCGATTCAACTTCGGTAAGATACAGGAGCCGAAGTGACTCTCATCTCTCGTCCAACGTGGATAGTCATCGGTCGCCCCAATCTTAGCAAATGGTCAACCCGTGAAGACCGAAGGAATGTTTGAGACAAAATTTACCGTTGCAAATAAGTCAGGTCAAAAGTACCATAGTCGGGGTACTGCTAACGTCACAGATTCAAACGACCTCATGGGAATGCCATGGATAAAACAATTTCCTGACTTTAAAGAACTGTTAAAAAACTATTCTGTCATGGAAATACAGAACTTCATCACAGACGTTGAACGCACAGCCATTACAAACAAATTAAAACACAAATACGCTGATGTGTTCCGACCGGAACTAGGACTGTGCACAAAAGTGTCAGCTTCCTTACAGCTTATACCTGGCGCACAACCCATATTTAGAAAGAAACGCCCTGTTCCTCATGTCGCTTAAGAGCAATTGGATAGCGAAATTAACCGGTTACTAAAAGAAGGAATAATCTCTCCCGTAGATCACTTTCAGTGGGCAGCACCCATAGTTGCTGTCCGTAAAGCAAACGGATTTTGTGCAGATTTTTCAACGGGCTTAAATGACTCACTGATGCTCCATAGACACCCGTTACCTACCATGGATGACGTTTTCACAAAACTAAATGGAGGGACAATTTTTTCCCAAATAGATTTTGCAGAAGCATACCATCAAGTAGAAGTGACGGAAGAATGTAAAGAGCTCTTAACAATCAACACTCATAAAGGTTTGTTTCGTTATAACCGTCTACCATTTGGTGTGAAATCAGCACCAGGTATTTTTCAACAAATCATAGACACTATGATTACTGGTCAAGATGGCGTTGCCGCCTATTTAGATGATGTCATCGTCACGGGACGGACATTAGAAGAACACAACGCGAACTTAGAAGCTTTATTTGACCGAATTTTAAATTATGGATTCCGGATTAGAATTGAAAAATGCCACTTGTTAATGACGGTAATCACGTACTTGGGAAATGTAATCTCAGCTGCAGGCCGTCGACCCAACCCCAACAAAATCGATGCAATAATTCATATGCCTCCGCCCAAAGATGTTGGATGGGTCCGTACTTTTCTTGGACTGATCAGCTATTACAGCTCATTTGTACCACGCATGAGAAATCTAAGAGCACCACTAGACGCCCCTTAAAAAAAAACACTGTGTTCCAGTGGTCTGAAAGCTGTCAATGGGCATTTGACGAAACTAAAAAAAATTTATTATCCGACCTTCCGTTAACCCATTACAACCCCAACCAACCAATTGTAGTTGCAGCCGACGCATCAGAATACGGCATTGGAGCAGTTATATCGCACAGATATAGTGATGGAACAGAAAAGGCAATTGCACACGCTAGTAGAGCTCTCACTCCAGCAGAAAAGAAATATGGCAAAAGAAAAAGAAGCTCTAGCACTAATTTTTCGCGGTCAGAAAGTTTCACTGTTATATTTATGGACGCCACTTTACTCTATTAACAGACCATCAACCTCTACTTGCCATTTTTGGCAATAAAAAAGGCATACCATCATATACAGCAAACAGACTCCAACGCTGGGCTCTAACACTGCTTGCTTATGATTTCAAAATTGAATACTGCAGAACCACGTCCTTTGGACAAGCTGACACACTTTCGCGTCTTATAGGCCCACATAAAACATCAGAAGAAGACACATTGATAGCAACTATCAATCAAGATATAAACTCCTTGTATATCAATGCCGTCAAACAACTTCCAGTCTCAAATAAAAAAATCTGTGACGCAACAAAAACAGACAATGAGTTAAATCCCTTTCTCCAATATGTCAAAACAGGAAAGTGGAACGAAAACAAAGCACTGAAAACCAGCAAACTCGAACTCTTAAAAAAAGAAATAACGATACATGAAGACAGTTTATTCTTTGGTTCTCGAATAATCATTCCTCAGCTTTTGCAAAAACGAGTACTTCAAATGCTTCACAAAGGCGACCCGGGTATTACTCGAATGAAGATAATTCCCCGAGAACACGTTTATTGGAGCGGCATTGATAAAGACATAGAAAACTGGACACGCAGCTGTTCTTTATGCCAACAAGCAGCTAAATCACCCATAAAACACACTTTATGTTCATGGCCAAAAAAAATCAAACCCTGGAGTCGAATTCACATCGATTATGCTAGTCCGCTCCAGGGAAAAATGTATCTCGTAGTAGTAGATGCATTCTCAAAATGGCCAAAAATAATAGAGATGGCAAACAGCACCACATCCAACACCATAAATGCACTCCAGCGGATCTTTGCACAATTTGGATTGCCTGAAACAATTGTCAGTGACAACGGCACACGATTCACCTCAACTGTTTTTCAGGAATACTGCGCAGAAAACGCGATCAAACACGTGAGATCACCACCATTTCAACCACAATCCAATGGCCAGGCCGAACGATTTGTAAACACTTTCAAAAAAGCTTTGATTAAATTAAGAAATGACGGAACTTACAAAGAATCTCTTCAAACATTTTTATTCAGCTACGAAACCACTCCCTGCGCTTCATCGCCGAACGGTCACTCTCCAGCCGAAAATTTCCTAGGCAGACAATTACGTTCGGTCTTAAGCGAATTACATCCGAAAAACATCAAACATTCAACACCTCGATCAAATGACATGGAGAAACAGTTCAACCGCCATCATGGAGCACGACCTCGACAGTTCCAAAACGGTGAATTGGTGTTCGTTCGCGATTATCGACCGGGACCTGTCACGTGGATACCAGGACAGATTGTTCGTAGAAGGGGAAGAGTTCTGTACGATACATTCGTAAAAGGAATGGTCTGGAAGCGCCACATCAACCAGTTACGCCCACGTCAAGAATCGAAGTTTACGACAACACTACTCGAAACAATTGACTTACCTTATCAGAATACAAGACAAGGAGAAAATCTCAAAACAACTGCCAAACCTGGTCAAATGGTGGAAAAGAACATTAACACAAAAAGAGGCATTCTGAAAGGTCAGGATTCAGACCGTTTAAAAAAATCGGTTCATTTTCAATTAGACACCGAACACCAGCCAGAACAGCCTACAAAAGACTTTGCAGCAACGCCATTCCCTTCTACTGAAAACTCAGAATCAGTAATACCACGTTCACCGTCATCATTACAACTGAGGCGATCTGATAGACAACGACACGCTCCATCTCGACTTGTAATCAGTGATATTTTAGTTATGAAAATCATTTTAGTTTTAGTTTTAGTTAGTTTTGACTAAAGTCATTTTTATTTTATTTAGTTTTAGTTTTCCTAAATGCAATTATTTTAGTTTTTATATAGTTTTGGTGCTATCATTCTAGTTTAGTTTAGTTATTATTAGTTTATTCGACACGATTGAAATTTGTGCTAATATATTTTTATTTCAATATAATAAATATTGACTGTCCATGTCAACAAGTAGATCTTGGTTTACTTTTAACCAAGAACGCATATTCAACTATTTTTCCATCCTGTTGCGTCTGCCAGCTGTCAAAATCCCACGAACTGAGAAAAGTCGCACCACAAAAGCTTGCGAAGCTGGTGCCGATATCAGATCCAGCGCAATCAGAGGACTTAAGTATTTAACTGTTGCTTCTGGTACCAGAACTCAATTGAGGAGAGGCTGTAAATATATGGAGATGAGCTGACTTCTTTAATATATTGAGGTGATTTTTTAGCAGTGCACCATCCACATCAAGAACCACTTGCATTGTTGACTGTCCAGCCAGTTCTGCTGAAAGCAGGGGAAAGTCTTTCATCGTTGAGTGGACTGTCGACTATTGCGGTTGACTTGATGGTTGCTTATGTAGATAGAGTTGGAGTTCAACCTATGCACATAAAATATGTTTAAACTTAAAACAAATTACATAAATAATTTAAAATCAACTATTTCTAAAAACATTATCATGCAAGCTACATTATCGAGAGTACTTATACTATCAACTATAATACTATATAACCTTTTAGTAAAGTATACTATAGTAGCAAATTAAAACTAACCGTCAATTCGAATCTTCTTGCTTGCATTGACACTCAATTGATTTTGTTCCAACTCAATCATGTCATTAAAAATTTCTTTGTGGTGATGTTGAGATGGTTTTTAAGATTAGTCGGAATTTTAGTAGCAACAAGTGCGTCGCATTTTGAACCATTCGCTAAAGCCACGAGACATCGACTTTTGTTTTTTGTTTTTTCAAATTTAAAATAAGTCTGCTCCGCTTGCGACCATAAAACTGTTTAACTAAACTTGCCAAATTAATATCGGTTAAAAAACAACACACCAACTTCTATAAAATACGGAGAATAAAAGAACGTTCTTAGAAATTTTAGGCCGATATTGAGAAATCAAAGAAATTAAATTAATTTTGTTTATGTTTCTTAATACATCGATGTCTATGATCATTATAAATTGTAATTACAAACTTTTGTCAAATAACGAAAAAGAAACTAAATATTTCAGTTTATTAATTTTAGTTTTAGTTAGTTCTAGGACAAACCATTCTAGTTTTAGTTTAGTTTTAGTTGGGAAATTTAATTTTCGTTTCGTTATAGTTTTAGTTAACCATGGTCGATCTTTTTCGTATTAGTTTTAGTTTTCGTTACTAAAATATCACTCCTTGTAATAAATCACCAGAGCCAGTCATACACCAGCGGTGTCTAGCTTAGGATGGAGGTGTATATATATACATGTATGTATGTATATGTGTATATGTGTATATGTATATATATATATGTATATATGTATGTATGTATATATGTATATATATATATATATATATATATATATATATATATATATATATATATATATATATTATATATATATATATATATATATATATATATATAGAAACTTATATCGATGAACTATTTCCCTAAAAGTAACTTCTCGGTTACTAGAGATATTAATGAGTTCAGTGCTTAACTTTTCTAGATATATTATTCTAAAACCAGTTACATTCTGGAAATCAATACCTGATTTCAGGACTAATAAACATCATAACAATTTCAAGCTAGCTTAGGAGGGAGGTATTATATATATATATATATACATGTATGTATGTATATGTGTATATGTATATATGTATATATATATATATATACATATATATATATATATATATATATATATATATATATATATATATATATATATATATATATATATATATATATATGTGTGTATGTATGTATGTATATATGTATATATGTATATATGTATATGTATATATATATATATATATATATATATATATATATATAAATTTCATGACTAATAAACATCATAACAATTTCAAGCTAGCTTAGGAGGGAGGTATTATATATATACATGTATGTATGTATATGTGTATATGTATATATATATATATATATATATATAAATTGATTCCACAGTTTATTCGCAACAAATATATATATATATATATAGATATATATATATATATATATATATATATATATATATATATATATATACATATATATATATATATATATATGTATGCATGTATGTATATATGTATATATGTATATATATATATATATGTATATGTATATGTATATGTATATGTATATGTATATGTATATGTATATGTATATGTATATGTATATGTATATGTATATGTATATGTATGTATGTATATATATATAAATACATATATATATATATATAAATTAATATCGATGAACTATTTCCCTAAAAGTAACTTTCCGGTTACTAGAGATATTAATGATACCAGTGCTTAACTTTTCTAGTTATATTATTCTAAAACCAGTTACATTCTGGAAATCGATAACTGATTTCAGGACAACATAACAATTTCAACACATGAAAACAGTTAATATAACACCAATATTTAATTTTACACTGAAGGGTGCCTAAAAAGCGTCATTACAATCAAGTTTCTCTACAAAAGTCATTGAAGCCTTATTACCATATCAGTTAAATAACCTGGCAATGTGGTTATTATTAAAATAGAAAAATGATAATACAAATAATTATGTACTCAATGAATTTTCTTTCAAAACAGGATTTTGAAAAATAATAAAACATATGATTTGCTAGTCATCTTGACAATCTTGGCCGCCATCTTGACAATCTTGGCCGCCATCTTGAATATCAAGGTCACGTGAATGTTACACAATGTTGTAAATATGTTTTTTGGATTTGCTAACACCGAAAACCATATCTTAGACACCAAAACCGCATCACTGTGACATATAGTTCCTAAGGAAATTGAACAAATACGATTTGGCAGCCATCTTGACCGCCATCTTGAAGATCTAAAAACTGCCAGAAATTACAGAATTACACCATGATTTTTTTTAATATAGAATTTCTAACAAAAGATTAACACCTAACACATATGTGTATCATTTTGCATCCCAAGGAACAAAGACCATTACGGGAGCGCCATGTGAGAGTCACGAGCAAAAAAAAAATAATAATAACAGACTGTGTTCATTAAGGAATGTTGTATATCGATTGCTCACAATTCGTTCCACCAACTTAGAAATGAAGGTGAGGTTAGATATTGGCCGGTAATTGTTGACGTCATTTTGATCCAGAACTTCTCCCTTCAAAATTGGCTTCACGATGGCATGTCGCTGTGTTTAGACAAGCAACCAGACTGAAGTGAGCGATTACACATCTCAGTGATATATGGAAATAGGTCTGTCAGGAATTCCCTAAGAACGTGAGTCGGATTGCAACTGTCGAGACTCATCATCGTACCATACAGCAATTGGTCGATATCGGAATTTGACTGTTTTGATTGGGGTGAATCTGTCCGCTAGCCACCGAAAAACTGTATCGTAGATAGCAAAAAGAATGTCAGGGCCAACGTCATCCGGGTTATCTCCGCAAAGCTCAGACTCACACAAGGCCCGCTGGAATAGAGTATGGTCTACTTTTTTCCAGGACCTGACGGAATTCCACACAACCATTGGTGGTTGTTTCACGAAATACAATTTTCAGGTCATGAAACTATGATCAGATATTACTCCAGCTGGATCAACGCCCACATCGGAAACAGTCTCCTTATGACGCGTGAAAATATGATCGAGCGTTCCTCCCCAAGTGTGAGTTGGTTTGTGCACATGCTGGGCGCAATCAAAACTCGCGAATAGATCCAGTAGTCGCACGGCATCATGGTCATCGTTTCTCTCAATATGAATGTTGAAATCTCCTGTCACAATGATTTGACACTTGTATAGAGCTAAAACTTTCAGGTATCTCGTCAGTTCTTCAAAGAATAAATCCGATACCCGCTGCGAGCCCGGACGGTATACCAGCAATATCGCAACAGTAGAGCAACCGCCAACCGTGAATGCAAGTGACTCAAACGTCACCGCCGGGCTGGACGATTTAATTTAGTTGTATCTCAAGATAGAGTTCATTATGGCAGCAACACCTCCGTAACCACGGTCACCCTCACCCTCGGACTGACGTGGGGAATCATGTAGAGAATAATTTTCAAGAACGCAGCGATGGAAAGAAGTGTCACTGGTAGAGGAATAATGAGTCTCGGTGAGTAAACAGATGTCGAGTCTTTTATCGCTTATTTCAGTGTTGATTGCAGTATATTTTGATCTAACCGAGTTTGCATTCAGCAAACCGAACGCAAGTGTTCTGCCAGAGGAGGTAAATGTATGAGAACTTCTGCCTTTTTACGACGTGGAGAAATTGGTTCCAAGAGAACGTGCACTCCAGCCGCCAGTGTGACAACCAGAGGGCATTGTAGAATTATGGAAACCCGCAGGTACCGTCGATAGCGAGGGCAGGAAAACCAGAGCGGGAGGAGGTATGAAAGAAACGACCAGTTCTTCGGCCCATGTAGTGGTATCTTTGAACGTCGTAACGCAACAGATGGATTTCTCGAAGGCTCTGAAGAAATGTTCCTCTGGGAGAGCGCAGTGTTGAAAGTTGATCGAGATAAGTTCACTCCGAGAGTAGATTTGGCGAGTAGGCGTACACATTGCAAACGTGTTTATCAAGAGATGAGAAAGCAGTAAACGGCACAAAAACCGTCCGAAAAAGCAACGCAAAATGTTTCACGTTGATAATAATCCATTGCTTAAGAGAGGCGCCAATCCCGCCATATTTGTTGTTCGAACAAACTCAAAACGACGCAGAAACAGTCCGAAGAGTACGCAAAATGTTTTCAAATTGATATTAATCCATTATTAAAAAAGATTTTTTCATGACTCATTCGAATATTCATAGTTCGCTTTTCAAATGACTATTTGTTGGAACCTGCAAAAACTAACCAAAAATTATTTTCTATAAATTGTCGTAGTTTTTTAATCTAATCAAGAATTCCTCTTATCAACAAAACTACCATTCCTTTATTTTAAAAAATAAATAAATTTATTTCTTTTTGCAAATTCAGAGTTTTCTACTTTTCTACTTTTCTTCACTCCAAATACAATAACTTTACCACTGGTTTATTATTACTTTATTTTAAATCTGACATCACTTAATGTATATCATATAAGCTTTTCTGTCAGTTTCTTTTGTTTTTCGTTTAATAGAGGCGGCTCATAAGTGGGGAAAGACTCCTTGGGGTACTTCCTTGTTTTTGTTTGTTTATTTCCTTGTTCATTTTATATGTAATGTAGAGAATGCATGGTTTTGTTTGAAAATTAAATAAAAAAAAATTTGTTATCAGTTGAAACATGCAAAATGCATTTCTTATTCAAAGTATTGTGTAATTGTGTGTACGTTTTGCAGATATTTTGGCTCCACTACAAGATCTATCATATATATCATTACCATGGTACCATATTCCTCTTGATCATTATTATCACATCAAGAAAATAAACTTTACCACATTTAAAGGAAGAGCTATTTTAGATTGTTAGTTGGTTATTTAATATTAAATTACTGTTATGATTATATTTTTAAATTCAAAATTCAGATATTGAATAAATAGAGATTGTTTTTTGTCTTTTTAAAAATATTGCTGAATATAGGCTAATTAAATTCAACAAAACGTTTGTAATCTATAAAGCCTATAATGTTAATAGTGAAGCTATTTAACGCTGTATTCTTTTGAACTTTTTACATTCAACCTTCAAGACTCCCATATAGTTGAGACTGTCATTCTTTATAATGGAGAAAACAAATCCTCAGAGTGCAATAAAAATTATGGACAGTTTGAATGTGATGCTAATTTTTTTTCTGAACATATCAAGTATAAATATCCCAGGAATCAACATATGATTCATGCCTACGGCTACGGTAGTTTTTTTCTAAGCGTACTTTTTTATAATAAACAAAATGTTTTAAAATTGATGTTACAAAAATTTCAGACTTGGCAATAAACTATTTTGTTGGCTGTTACAAAACGTTGGAGATCATTGTGAAAGAATCTTATAGTAATTCATTCACTGAGTGCTGTACAAGTTGTAAAGAAAAGCATGCGGATTTTGTTGCTCTACAGGTTTCTATACAGGTTTTGTTTTGTTTTTCAATTAAGTGTTATTTAACATGATTTAAAAAACTTAAAGGGAAAAAATTGTTTCTGTACAAATTTTAATAAAACTCTTGCTTCTGCTGTTTCTTCAAATAACTGTCTTGAAGAATTTGATGACCAAAAAACAGCATCTGGCATAGAAGGATATTATGCTGTGTACTCAGGTTTGTCATAAGCAATGGTATTCTAGACATTCATGTTATAAACTCATTAAAAAACAAAATGTAAATTTATTTTTAATTTCAGCAACGAGTGCTTATGAATTGTATGCTGGATGTGGGTCTCTAAAAAGTATAAAATTAGATATCAATAGATTGCTCTGTGGTAAATCTGAACAACTTAATATTGTTTATTACGGTAATTAAATGAAACTACATTTTTGCAAAAAATTTTCTATTATATTAACATATCTTAAACTAAACTTTTTGTTTAAAATAAAATAAAACAAAAATTTAAAACGAAAAACAAAAATATAGCAATTCATTTTGTAGTGTGCCGTAGTTATTTCTCAAATGACGACTGCAGAAAATATTTTGAAAGCAACTGTGAAACACATCAACTGAAGGTGTCATGCGAGATTTGTAAACCTGGTTACTATGGGAACCATTGTGAAAAAAGAAGTTTATTTTAATTATTATTTAAAAAAACCAAAATTTCAACAAAAAACCAAAACTAAATAATAATATTTCAGATTGTTCGACCGGAAATAAAGGATGTGAGAATGCAGTGTGCCAAAAGGTTTCTTTTTATGGAGGAAGCTTAATAAGAGATGAATGTGTTTGCAAGGAGGGATATTACCGTAACACGTGGCTGGATGATTGCAAAGGTAATTTATAATTATGAATTTATTAAAATCTATATAACAGCTGTTTCATCAGGTTTGCCAGACGATTGTTGAAATCTAAAATTATTTTATGTAAAAATAAACAACAAAAACTTGTTTATATCGCATTTTTTAACTCTTTTCTAACAATAAAACCGTAAAAAACTTCATTAAAGAATTCTTTGTAATTTTAATATTCGGCAGCTAAAAATGTTTTTCTAAATATTTTTGATGATAGTAAGTTTATAAAAAGTTACAAAAGTTTTCAGTTAAAGTTACAAAAGTTTTCAGTTGAAGTTACAAAAGTTTTCAGTTAAAGTTCCAAACGTTTTCAGTTAGAGTTCCAAAAGTTTTCAGTTAAAGTTATTTTTTCACAAACATTTTTCAGTTACTATTACAGTTATTTATTTTCAAGTAAAAGTTACAGTTAACTGTATATTCTATACGCAGCCTTAAAATGGTAAAACTTATTTCTTTTATTTATTTTCAAAATGGTAAAACTTCAAGTTCATTTTAAAATAAACACGACTCTCTATGATTCTTTGAGCGCCTGTTCTATTTTCCTGCAGTCATATCACTGTAAACTGAAAAGATGGGCTCCACATTAGCTTCTGAAGCAGGTACAAAAATTGTCTTTAGCGAAGGCAGCTATTAGAAAATATGCAGTCTCCAAAGCTTTCCAGAAACTTATTCCTGTTTGATTAATTGCTAATCTTTTTGAAGCACAACGATGAGCATTAATTTTTTCATCATATGAACTTTCATGCCTGGACTGCTTGCTCAAAGCACTAAAAACTTCAATTTCTTGACAAACTTCAGTCAAGCATCTGCAATCTTGGAGTACCCCTCGACGCCCAACTAGCCATGAAAACCCAATCTCAAAGCATCTGCCAGTCATTACTTTGGCAACTGAGATCCGTCTGTCGTTCCCTTTCTACCAAGGCATGTTCAACCCTTGTACATGCATTTATCACTAAGAAGCTTGCCTACTGTAACAGCCTGTTGGATGGAGTTGGAGTCGTCTTAACCGACCAATTGCAGTCTGTGATGCGAGTAGCGGCCTGCCTTGTGCTCAGACAACGCAAATTCGACAAAATCTTGGCTGACCTTCAAGACCGCTTTCACTGACTGCTTGTTCATTTAAGAAATAAATTCAAGTTAGACTTCATTGATGTTTGCAAGTTTCTGTGTGTCAGCGCCCCTGCATATCTCAACGAAATGCTGCAACTTAATTTAAACGTCCCTGCTCTCCACCGTCTTCGCTCAACAACCCGAGGCTGATAAGGCAAATTTATCATTTCTCGAACAAGCACTAAGGTTAGGACCAAGAACTTTTTTCAACAGCAGGACCAGCCTTTTGGAATGTACAATTAAAGCTATGTATTGATCACAACAACACTATCAATAAAAAAAGGCTAAAGAATTCGATACCTAGGCTCGGATTTAGAATAAAACCAATAATTAATTGATTTTTAAAAACATTATATCAAAAATATTTTTCAGTTAGTTATTTTTTTATTTAACTGATTTTATTATTCAGTTACTATTACAATTAGAGTTATTTGCCATATTTCAGTTACTATTAATACTACTATTAACTGTCCATTATTTTACAATGTTTTTATTAGGTCACAAAGTTGTTTGTTTGAGACTTTGTCCGATTTTCCTCAGCATGTACTTACAGTTATGATTTTTTGATATGTTATAGAATATAGATAGAATATAAATATCATTTCTGAGAATGGTTCTCCAACTAATAGAAAAGTTATGTGCAGACATATCATAACTAACTACCTCTTGCTCTCTCCTTTTCCTCTCTCTCTCTCTCTCTCTCTCTCTCTCTCTCTCTCTCTCTCTCTCTCTCTCTCTCTCTCTCTCTTTCTCTCTCCCTCTCTCTCTCTCTCTCTCTCTCTCTCTCTCTCTCGTGCATGGATCCTATCAACTCGTGAGCGAATAAGATGAGTCAGAGAAAGTTCGATGAACATGCATAATGGAAAGAACGAATAATCATGAATATGAATGAACTTTCATGGTCACAGTTTTGACAGAGTTGACTGAATTTAGCAAAAAATTAATTAAGATATTATATAACTATTCAACTGTAGTTAGTCAAATTTTCACAAATTTAGGTACATGCATAATGTCTTTAAATAAATCATTATCAGGACCCAGATTTGCGTTGCGTCATTAGCGCGCATTGCCAGGTAGTTAGAACTTTCATAGTCACAGTTTTTACAGAGTTAAAGGGCTAGTGGGTGGAGCTTCCGTAATGTTGTCACTACTTTATTCTCTGACCCATGATATGATGACTAACATGGCTAAGGAAACTGAAACTAAACAGAAGCGCCGTTCGGAGATGCAGAGGGAGTATATTGAGTTTATGCAACAATGATCCAACATAGGTAGTCGCACAGTGTATGTATGCGTTTGTGCGCTTGTGAAGATGATGCGACAGAGTTTAGGCGCGGTATCGAATAATCGCGGGAAGGCAGTGCTATTTTATAGTCTATAACTTTTGGCCAATGAGGTTTAAGAGATGATAAACTCGACCAAAGAATTCTGGAGATGTGCGGCTTTCCACCGATACATATAAATAGGAGTCGAAATTCGCGCTGCCTTCTATTTCGCTTTGTGAAGTGAGTGATGCTTTGGTTTGCACGTAAAACGCTCAAATTCTTATAAAATTTCACCCATCAAAAACGAAATAATATAAAATGATTGCACGTAAAAAGCTCAAATTCTTATAAAATTTCACCCATCAAAAACGAAAAAGTAGAAAATAATTTTTACATAATAAAAAATAGATTTTTTTAAAAACAACGTTTTTCTCGCGCCCTAAAAAGGTATAAAATAATATTCCTATAATTCATATACAACGGAAAATGTTGCGGACACATTATAGGCCACAACATCAAAACTTTAATAAAACAAATGGTTATAAAAAAATAATGTGCCAGCAACGTTTTTCGTTGTATATGAATTATAGGAATATTATTTTATACTTTTAAGGGCGCAAAAAAACGTTGTTTTTTCAAATGTATTTTGTATTATGTATTTTTACTATTTTCCGTTTTCAGTTAGTATTACAGTTAAAGTTAGATTTCTCAACTGAGAAAAAATGCAGTTTTTTCTTATTTATGGTTTTTGAACATGCGTCTAATTTTTTGGGACTCTAGCTAGGCTAAGACTGCAAATTTTTTTTAAAACTGCCTCCAAAATTGGCTGATGACCGGGGAGGGTATTCGGAGGTACTTTTGCAAAAATTTTCGAAAATTCTTTACACTTTTGCCTTCTAAAATAGCTGATGACCGGGGGGTAGTTGGAGGTCCGTTTTCCACAAATTTTCTAAAAATTTGTCTTTATTTATTTTATACGGAAAAAAATTATCTTTCAAAAATCTTTAGAAGGGCAATTGCACTCCTGTTCCACAAATGACGCCCCTGAAAGACCTCTCCATAATTTTTGAACTTAAGAGAATGAACAAGCACAGCCTTCTCACTGACAATTTAGCAATTTTATTTTGGAGCTCATTTGCTTGTAAATTGTAAAAAATATTCTTAAAATATAATGCTTAATTTGCTTGATAATTAATTAAATTATAATTATTATTAACAATTTATGGTATACAATTTATAATTAAGAATGCCTAGAAATAATAAGCTAAAATTCTAAAATCAAAATTATCAAATTAAAACACTAAAATGCATTGTAGCAACATGTCTGTACATTCTAAGTGCATTAGTAATTGTTGTAACAATGCAGTGAACCAGAGTTGAAGATGAAATACCCACATAATTTTATTGTTGGGGGTCGCCACAGCATGGCAAATTTTGTCAAGGGGTTGCGGCACTAAAAGGATTGAGAACCGCTGGTGCAAGACGTTACCGAGCACGCTTAGGTCAGAATTCTAGAGCAGCTTTTGACATAGATCAGGTTCAACAATCGACAATAGAACCAGAAGATCACCAACTACAATCTTCTATTTGAAAAAATTCATCAGAAATTCGTCCGCTGGATGGTGCAGAAAATAGTGAAAGTACTTTAGAAAAGAAACATCGATTAAATAGAATGCGCGTAAGCCGCTACAGAGTGCGCATGCGTGAAAATTTTAATATCGAAACTGATGTACAGCAAGAACAAGCCCAGGCTTTACGTATTGCAAATTTACAGTCACAAGCGCGATATATTACTCGACGATTATCATATGCTCATTCACAACCTGGACCTCGACATCTTCCGAGTGATGTGTTGAGGCATTATTATGGACCGTTGACTGTTATATATGAATTTTGTCACTCAATAAAATTTCTCAGCGGAAAGTCCATAAGATGGGAAGTTTACCAGTTGCTGTAGAAAAAGCAAATTAAAGTTGGAAAAACCGATTGATATAAATGGAAGAGTTTTGGAGTACCCCGACATGTTGCGTCAACTATTATCTGACCCAGACCATCCTGGCTATCGACACTTTAGAGATAACATTCGTTCCTATAACAGTGCATTATTTTTTGCATCAATGGGTGCAAAAGTAGTGGATTTTCATTCCAATGGACCATATGTTTTTAAAGTTTATGGGCAAATCTATCACCGTACAAGTCACTATCATCCAGCAACAAACCAAACTGCGCAGTACGCACAACTTTATGTAGTTGATAGTATGCAAGCTACCGAAATTCGAATGAGTCATGCAGCGAACTCACTCTGTCACTCTTCGATTATGGATGATATTGATCGGTGGTTTAGACAGCACAATCGACTTTGTCACACTTATTAAATGTTGAGAAAAGTTGAAGCATCTACATTGCAAAATGGTGGCCAGAGATCTATCGTAAATATGGTGTTTCGCCGTGATCGCCGTTCAGATCAGAGACGCTACAATTGGGATGAACACAAGCAACACATGGTCATCGATTATCTCAGATTTCATAACTTAGAAGCTGCTACAAATATGACATTGCATGACATAAACTCAACTCTACTTCAGCACGGCTTATCATGCTCACAACTCGGTTTGCCGACACCATCTGGAAATCCCGTTCAAGAAACTTTATACGTTCAAACTGCAGAAAAACAAGACGCGGAGTCCAAAATTGCATCATTAAACAATCAGCAACTTGCTGCCTTCAATCTAATCACTTCTGCTGTTTACAACGTCAACAATCCCAATCGGTGTTTTTCTTTGGATGGACCAGGGGGGTCCGGAAAAACTTATCTTTACTCAACTTTAATTTCATTTGTTCGTGGACGAGGTGGAACTGCACTTCCGTTTGCTACAACAGAAATTGCAGCAACATTGCTTAAAGGAGGAAAAACAGTTCACAGTAGATTTAAGCTTCTAGTTCCAATCACTGACACTTCCGTCTCAACAATGCGGCTAACCTCGCCTGATGCTAACATTTTGGCGCGAAGTCTTTTGATAATAATTGATGAAATTACAATGCTGACAAATCACGGCTTACGGTGCATTGATCGTTTGCTTCGTGACATAATGAAATAAGAAAAGCTATTTGGAGGTAAAGTATTTGTGATAGGAGGTGATTTTCGTCAGATTTTACCTGTTGTACCAAGAGGAACACGCGTTGATGACATCGAGTGCTGCATTAATTCAAAAAATTTGTGGAGGTGTTTCATAATACTCACTTTAGCAAAAAACATGAGAAGTTAAGGTCAAAGTGAGCACAATCGTTGGCTGCTGAATGTTGGATCAGGATATCTGCCAAAAATCCCGGATTGCTTTGGAACTCAATCGAAATACCTAGTCAAATTGTACTGGACAAGGACTTAATCGATGCCATTTATGGCCAGGTTATAAATAACATTTCTGTACAAGATCTCGCACGTCGTGCTATTTTAGCACCGACAAACAAAGATACGCTCGAGATGAACTACAAAATAATTGAAAAACTATCTGGGAGCTTCATGTCTACAACAGTGTTGAATCAATTGTTTTCGACGACCCAGCAGATGCACAAAATTATCCACCAGAATATCTGCATTAACAGACGCCCTCTGGGATGCCACCACATCACTTGTTTTGAAATTGGGAGTTATTGTAATGCTTTTCCGCAATCTTAACCCAAAGAAAGGTTTATGCAACGGTACCCGCTTAATCATCAAATCACTCAATAAGAATTTTATAACTGCTGAAATTGTTTCTGAATGCAATAGAGGTGATGTTGTTTTCATTCCACAAATAGACTTGGCACCGAGTGATATAAAGCTTCCATTCATTATCAAACGACTTCAATTCTCCATAATTCCTGCGTACGCAATGACGATCAAAAAATCCCAGGGTCAAACCTTTGATTACGTAGGGATTCACCTCAAAGATCCAGTCTTTTCACATGGCCAGTTGTATGTTGCTCTAACAAGATGTAGGAATCCTCAACATCTCAGATTTCATATCAAGGCCAACAAACTCCAAGGAAGGCTTAAAAACAATACAAATCATTACACTTAGAACATTGTTTACAAAGGAATTTTTTCAAATTAGCACAATTTTTTAAAAATAAAACTGCCCCATTTTAAATACCTCGAATAATTAGTTCAGATTTTAAAAATCAACTATCAACGACTTTTGTGAAATCTTTGAGATACAGTCCTTGATTTAACACCACAGAGCAACCTGAAGCATCCAGGTTAGTTGAAAGATGCAAGCAGAGCCTCAAGAACATGATCTCTGAGATGGTTGAGGTGCACCCTAAGAAGTGTTTTAATGTACTTCCTTTTGTACTTGTAAACGTTGTCGAATTTTGCTCGCTAGCGATTCGTAACGTTGTAGTTTTGAAGTTATTTATAGGACAATATTTCCGTAATTCTATTCCTGGTAATTACTGCTTCTTTCGAATAATAACAATACGACTCAGATTTCAAAATTATCTCACTGCGCAGAATTTTCTGTTATTCGAAAAAATTTCTTGATAATTCAAATTGTTTCGCAGCTCCTCTTTTTTTACAGGTTTTTATTCATTTGATTGAACACTGAAAAACAACACGCCTATCTAATAAACATTATTTCATGATCTCGCTCATAACGAAACCCAGTACATAAATATATATATATATATATATATATATATATATATATATATATATATATATATATATATATATATATATATATATATATATATATATATATATATATATATATATATATATATATATATATATATATATATATATATATATATAAATGAATGTTTGTATGTATGTCCTTTATGGATTGCTACACCATTCATCCGATCGTAATGAAATTTTCACTCAACCTTGAGAGTCAAGGGGAATCAAATATAGAGAAACAAAATTTGAAATCCGTCACAAAATGAGCGGAGCAGAGCGGGTGAGTGAGCGGGAACTATATACATATATATACACATACATATACATACATTAATGAGCGAAAACGGGAACGGGAAGCCAACTGAGAAAGAAAGATAGAGCGGGAAAGCGACCAAGAACGAGAAAGCAACCGGGAGCGGAAAAGCGACCGGGAGCGGAAAAGCGATCGGGAGCGGAAAAGCGACCGGGAGCGGGAAAGCGACCGGGAGCGGGAAAGCGACCGGGAGCGGGAAAGCGACCGGGAGCGGGAAAGCGACCGGGAGCAGAAAAGCGACCGGGAACGCGACGGGAACGGGAAAGCGGAGAAGGAAACGGGAGCGGAAACGCCATCAGTCACACAACAAACAGAAGGGAGTGGATCAACAGGTTCATTGCTACACATCACAAATTCATCCTTGTCCGATAATGTTTGATCCGCGATCATGTCAGTAGGTACTTTGTGTGCAATCCGTCCCATGTTTGCAAGATAATGTTTTGTGCTTACCATCAGTTAATATTCTTCAGAAGTTGACGAGAAGAGTGAGAGAAAATACTGGACTGAATAATCTTGGATATTTGACCCTTCGTTTGAATTTGCTTAATCAGCTGGAAAGGAAATGTTTACTAATAATCGACGAAATTTATATTGCAAAAAGAATTGAGTATTTTAAGGGTCACATGCAGGGTTTAACAGCAAAAGGAGAAATAGCATGTACATTATTATGTTTTATGATTAAATCATTATGTCATAAACATAAGGATATGGTAGCTATATATCCTATAAACAAACTTACAGCAGCACAGTTGCATAAATGCTACAGTGAAGTAATGGTTATGATGAAAAAAATAAATGTCAACATAGTTGGTATATCTGTTGACAACGCAGCTGTGAACAGAAAATTCTGTGTTAAACATTTATGTGATGGATCCATGCAAACAAGCATCAATAGTCAGTCTAATCTTCAACCTATTTTGCATTACAGAATTAATTTTCTGTTTTGTTTTCTAATTTAAACACAATCTGTAATTTTATATAAGTACACTTTAAGCTTCTATTCTGATATTTTAGGTTTTAGAGGTTGGATAGGCCAACTAATGGGCCCCCTGAAGTGGTTTAATATGTATGGATAAACTACTTCCGGGTAGCCCCCTCTCCCGGTCATCAGCTATCAGTTTTTATACCGAAAAAATAAAAAGTGGCTTTGAAAATATTTTGAAAAAGCAGCTCCGACTAACCCCCCGGTCATCAGTTTTTTGGAGGAAAAATTAAAGAAAGGCCTTAAACTAGGGATGTCACGGGTAGTACTTTTTGGAGTTTTCGGGTTCGGGTTCGGGTTTGTGAAACTAGAGTTTTCGGGTTCGAGTTTGTAAAACTCGAGTTTTCGGGTTTGTAAAACTCAGGTTTTCGGGTTCGGGTTTGTAGTTTTCCAAAAACCGGGATCGGGTTCGGGTTCGGGTACTGGCTTATGATTTCAAATTGCTGGATTGATTTTAAATATACCTAGTGTATATACATATACAAACGAGAGCGATCAATTCATCCATTGGACATTACACGTATTGAATAAACTCTAACAAGTTATTTTTTTAGCTTTCCAAATAATGTGATTTCTTTGGCCGAAGGAGGCTTAATTATTTTAGCTCGTTCGTGGCTCGGTCCGGCCAGATAATCAGGCGGATTAGTGGTCTAGCTTACACACTCACCAATAAAATGACTTATTTGTGTTATTTGTTACGCAAAGGTGATAATACAAAACTTGCAGGGCTTGCGATTAGCATAATACGTTACCTCTTAAATTATTGTCGGGTAATCAGGCGGATTAGTGTCCTAGCTTACACATTTGCCAATAAAATAACTGTGGCGCATAGATCATTTATAGACTTTGCCAGTTAAAGTTTAGGATTATGCAAGATTATCTTTATAACAAAGGGTCTTTGTTATATCAGAAAAACTTTGAGTATATGAATGAATAAATATAAGGTTATATAACTGAAGTAAACAGTTTAGAGTCATGGCTATCCGCGATTTTTTCGACCCATGGATATCTAGATATAACACCTGGATCCACAACCTAGCTCAAGTTCGATCTCAGCGTATACTGTTTGGGCCTAGGCTGCAGCTATAGCTGTAGCTCTACTATAACGCAGATAAATGAATGCCTGCACGTGCTTACTGTTTATTCTTCATCGTAGTCGTCGTAGTCGTGTTGTTCATTTGATTCTCGTGTTATCGTAAAACGTGTTTTATATAATATTAATCTATATATATAAAAGGAAGTCGGGGTTTGTGTTACGTCACTTATAACTCAAGAACGGCTGAACCGATTTTAGAAATTTTTGATTTATTGGATTTCTCTCAGCTCCTATTAACAGAATAACTAAAAAAAATTTGACATTGAATCATGGAGTGGTCCATGGGGACCGCAGTATGTACCCTGGTAGCTATACAGCCTTAACAGTGCGTCCTAGAAAAAAATTTCAAATGGCAAAGTTGTAGAGCACCCTCTATTTGGTCTTACGGACAAAATAAATTTTCAATTTGGAGTTTGAGTTATCGAGATATACAGATGTTTAATTTTCCGCGACATGACATTTATGCGCAAATGGGGTAGAGCGCATGTTATTAAATTTTCTGACTATTTCATTGTTTACAATTGAAAATCTCACAGAAAAAAATTAAGTAAATATCTTTTTCAATAAAATATAAAATAAAATAATTGTTTATGGGCCATAAAAATATTTTCCGTTTTCCATTTGGCATTAACAAAGTGTCAATGCAGTTCCGTCAATATTATATCAATCAATCAATCAATCAATTTTTTATTTGTATAGCGCTATTTCCGCAGTGTTCAATAGCGCTCGGTCGTGAACTTAGTAAACAGATATGTTTTAAGTCCACGACGGAAAACTGTGAGAGAAGTAGAGTTAGTAAGAGAAGAAGGAAGAGAGTTCCAGAGATAGGGACCAGAGTAGGAGAAAGAGCGTTTAGCAAAAGAATGCTTAATAGTGAAGATGCGAGAGTGATTACGAGAAGAAGAACGAAGACCAGACTTAGGAGGGATATGTATTAAATTAGAAATCCTCCAGAAATTGTGGTTTAGAGCATTTAGGAGGCCTATAGATACCTATTAAATTGAACTTAAAAGAATTAATTTTAACAGAAGTAAAGAGGCATTCAAAAGATGAGAATTTAGTAGTAGAATTGAGAGAGACAGAATAGGAAGACTTGAAGAGAAGGCATATGCCACCATAGGAAGAATGTTGAGCAGAAAAAGGATTAGTAGGAGGCCTAGCCTGCTCAACAAAAAAGAAGCCAGTAGGAACAGAAGCAAGGAGAGAAGGAGAAGATGCAGATTCATGCCAGGTCTCAGTCAGGAGAAAGAGATCAAGATAGTTAGACAGGGCTAGCTCAGAGATAAAGAGTGATTTATTATTTAGAGAACGAATATTAAGGGTGGCTATATTAAGGCTAGAACTAGGATTATTATTATTATTATTATTATTATTATTATTATTATTATTATTATTATGACTATTATTAGTTTTAGGATTGTTTATTTTAAGAAGAGGATTTGATATAGAGAGATCAGAGAAAGAAGAGTTGCACTTAGCAATACGTTTAAATTTCCTAATATAATTTAGGTTAAGGATATCAAGATAATAAATCTTACGGCGAACAGTGCGAGTGGGCAGAGTAGAAGATTGAGAGAGGCTTAATAAGAAATCCCTAGAGTACATTATTAGAGAAAGAAAGGTTTAGAAAAAGGGAATACAGAAGAAAAGAAAAAAAAACTCACAGTTTCCACGTGAAACAATAAAACAATTCAAATTTAACTACGCTCACGAGCCGAAACGCCATGACACCACGGCGCTAAACAACATTATATTTTCGTTCGTTGGAATTAATTTGCGAGTTTTAAAGTTTTATTACTTTTAACAAAAACATTATTAATAGCAAAACAATGCCGCGACCCAGAAGATCTAATCTTTCCCAAAATAGCCGTCGGGCAATTAGGAATCGGAACAATGTTAACCAATCCACCGCGGAAGAACTAGAATTAGCGCGAGAAAGGCGCCGCGTTAGTATGGCCCGGCTTCGTGCTTCTCGAAGACAAGAGCAAAGAGATTTACTCCCCGAAACTGCAAATTTGAATTGAGCAGCATTTCTCTACGATTGCACAATTGATTACGGCTCTCATCTTTTCGTGTGTATTGGTCCAATGCACATTGTTTGCGAACATTGTGCCGCATTGAAGTTTTCTGGAGAAACGCCTGGATTGTGCTGCCTTAATGGTAAAGTGAAATTGCCATTATTGACACCACCGCCAGAGCCACTGCATTCATTGCTTCGTGGCGATACACCAGAATCACGTCATTTTCTAGCAAACACTCAAAAATACAATAAGTGTTTTCAAATGACTTCATTCGGAGCAGACATTGTTGAAGAATACGGATTTAATCCCACTTTCAAGGTTATTTATGTTGAAATTGTTTAATAAAGTAAACGTTCATTTTCTTTAAAAAATTTAATTAAATTTAGCATCAATAATACTTTGGAAAAGTTTTGTTATATTTTTGTAAATCATTTAATGAAATTTATAATCAATTACAAACCAGTTAAACTTACTTTGTTTTCAAATTTACAGATTCAAGGCCAGATTCACCATCGAATTGGATCATTGTTACCTCTTGAAGATGCACGTCATAAATTTTTACAAATATACTTCATGGGCAATATGGAGGAACAACTTGATCGGCGTCAAGAGATCAACACAGCAGTGAAAAGAGCAACTCTTCATGATCTTCAGCATCTACTTCATGAACATCATGCATTGGTCAGGCTGTTCATGACTGCGTTAGAGCGCATGCCATCTGATGACTACAAAGTCGTGATCAGAGCAGATAAACGACCAACTGGAACACATGAACGCACATTTAACGCTCCAACAATAGATGAAGTAGCAATACTGATCGTTGGTGAAAACTTGGAAAGACGTGATATTGCGCTTGCACGTCGTGATACTGGGCAAATACAACAAATATGTGAAACGCACCGTTCTTATGACACTTTGCAATATCCACTGATGTTTTGGCAAGGAGAGGATGGATATCACTTCAATATCAAGATGATAAATCCATTGAATAGTGAGTATCAATATCAATTTATATTTCAACATGATATAATTTTTACACCGTTTGTTTTTTTTTAATTTTCAATCACTCAGTTGATTATAAATGGGCTCAAACTTCGGAATACTAATTTTAATATTTTTATTTCAGGTGGCGAAACTAGCAAGAAAGTTAGCTCGATGAGTTTTTATGCATATCGTATGATGATTCGTCAAAACGCTGACAACCATTTGCTTCGATTTCGTCAGTTGTTTCAACAATATTGCGTCGACATGTATGTCAAAATTGAAACGGAACGCCTAACTTTCATTCGACTGAATCAAGCCAAACTGCGTTCAGAGGAGTATATCCATTTACGCGACGCAATCAGCACCGAAGGAGATGCAGCTAACATTGGTCGATTAACTATTCTACCGGCTACTTACATAGGTAGTCCGCGTCATATGCATGAATATGCGCAGGATGCAATGACATATGTTCGTCATTACGGTCGGCCAGATCTATTCATTACCTTTACCTGTAATCCAAAGTGGATTGAAATTGTTCAAATGCTGCTTCCCGGACAAACATCAAGTGATCGGCACGACATCACCGCACGTGTCTTCAAACAAAAAATTCGGTCGCTGATGAACTACATTGTAAAGCAACACGTTTTTGTTGATACTCGATGCTGGATGTATTCAATCGAATGGCAAAAACGAGGCTTACCTCATGCACACATTCTCATTTGGTTAGTTGAAAAAATTAGACCTGACCAAATAGATGATATCATAAATGCCGAGATTGTTGATCCCGAAATCGATCCAGACCTACATGATGTTGTAGTTATGAATATGATTCATGGACCGTGTGGCGCCATCAACCCCCAATCACCGTGCATGGTCGACGGCAAGTGTTCCAAACGTTATCCACGAAAATTTACGACAGAGACCATCACTGGCACTGATGGCTATCCATTATATCGACGTCGATCACCCGATGATAACGGTCGAACTGTAACAAAGAAAGTGAAAGGAAACGATTTCGTGGTTGACAACAGTTGGATTGTTCCACATTCGCCACTTCTTTCCAAAACATTCAAGACACATTGCAATGTTGAGTATTGCAATTCTGTAAAGTCAATTAAGTACATCTGCAAATATGTAACGAAAGGCAGCGATATGGCAGTTTTTGGCATTCAAAACTCAGATAACGACGAGATTAGACGCTATCAAATTGGTAGATATGTGAACTGCAATGAGGCAATTTGGCGTATATTCTCATTCTCTATTCACGAACGTCATCCCACTGTTGTCCATTTGGCTGTGCATCTGGAGAATGGTCAACGAGTTTATTTTAACGCATCAAATATTATTCAACGCGCTGAAACACCTCCAGCAACAACATTAACGAGTTTTTTTGCAATTTGCCAAAGCGATCCATTTGCACAAACGTTGCTTTACTCGGAGATGCCACGTTATTACACTTGGAACGCTTCATCAAAGAAATTTCAACGTCGGAAGCAAGGCAGTGCGGTTCCTGGACATCCGGGTGTGTATTCTACTGATGCTCTTGGTCGTATTTATACAGTTCACCCAAAAAACGATGAATGCTTCTATTTGAGGTTGTTGTTGGTCAATGTTTGTGGCCCAACATCTTTTGTATCACTACGAACTATCAATGGTATAGTGTGCCCAACATATCGTGCTGCATGTCAAGAGCTCAAGTTGCTTGAAAACGATAATCATTGGGACACGACAATGTCTGAAGCAATTATTTCAGCATCTCCAATTCAGATACGCACATTATTTGCTATTATAATTTCCACCTGCTTTCCATCAAATCCACGTGAACTGTGGAACAAATACAAAAATAGCATGTCAGAAGACATTTTACATCAAATACGGGTCAGTTCAACTAATCCCAACCTTGAAGTGAATGAAGAGATGCATAACCAGGCTTTGCTCTTGATTGAAGACATGTGTTACCTGATGTGTGGTAGTTTGTTAGTCAAGTTAGGAATGCCAGCGCCAGATCGTAGAATGAATGATGCTTTTAATCGAGAATTAGTACGTGAACGTGGCTATAGTCGACATGAATTAGATCAATTAGTTCAATCGAATGTACCCCTTTTAAACCCTCAACAAAAAAAAGTGTATGATACATTAATGAAGGCAATCGATAATGGAAATGGTGGCTTATTTTTTCTTGATGCCCCAGGTGGAACTGGAAAGACGTTTCTCATGTCTTTGATATTGGCCACTGTTCGTGCGAGATCAGACATCGCGGTAGCGGTTGCTTCTTCTGGAATAGCAGCCACATTGTTAGAAGGATGCCGTACGGCTCATTCAGCATTAAAATTGCCCTTAAATCTTCAAACTACTGAACAACCAACATGCAACATTGCAAAACACTCTGCAATGGCAAAAGTTTTAGTAGCATCTAAAATCATCATCTGGGACGAGTGCACAATGGCGCACAAACGCGCATTGGAAGCACTTGATAGAACACTGAAAGATTTGCGCAATGACTCGCGACATTTTGGAGGTGCAATGATTTTATTGTCTGGCGATTTCCGCCAAACACTGCCAGTCATTCCAAGATCGACTGCTGCCGATGAAATTAATGCTTCCCTCAAATCATCATATCTGTGGCGCTATGTGTTGAAACTTCAGCTGTCTTCTAACATGAGAGTTGCATTGCTGAACGATCTATCTGCTGAAGATTTCTCCATGCAATTGCTCAACATCGGTAATGGCCGTGTTCCTGTCGACAAATCGACCGGATTGATTTCTTTTCCTCCCAATTTTTGCACTTTTGTTTCATCGAAAGACGAGCTTATCAATAAAGTGTTCCCAGACATCATTGCTAATCATAAAAAGAACAAATGGTTGAGTGAGAGAGCAATTTTGGCGGCTAAGAATAAAGATGTGGATGACTTAAATATTCTAATTCAGAATCAAATTTTTGGTACTCTGCATTCATTCAAATCTATTGACTGTGTAACAAATGAAGATGAAGCCACTAACTATCCAACTGAATTTTTGAACTCCTTGGATGTGCCTGGCTTACCACCGCACAATTTACAACTGAAGGTTGGATCAGTAGTTATTATGCTTAGAAATCTAAATCAACCAAAACTATGCAATGGAACGCGTTTGGTTTTAAAGAAACTAATGGTCAATGTGCTTCACGCGACGATCCTCAAAGGAAAATTCAAAGGCGAGGAAATACTCATTCCGAGGATTCCTATGATCCCAACCGATTTGCCCTTTGAGTTTAAAAGAATTCAATTTCCGATTCGCCTAGCATTTGCTATGACGATTAACAAATCACAAGGCCAATCTTTGAGTGTTTGTGGTCTGAACTTGGATAATGCATGTTTTTCTCATGGTCAATTGTATGTGGCGTGTTCACGTGTCGGCAGACCATCAGATTTATTTGTTTTTTCGCCCGATAATAAAACAAAAAACATAGTGTATCATAAAGTGCTGGATTAAAGAGAATCGACCCGAGTTCAACCAATGTTTTTCTAATAAACTATTAAAGTGAACTTTTTTTTTAATATTTGTTTTCTTTTAAACTTATATATAGGATATTTGTTATTATTGTTTTTTATTGCTTAAAAAATACACTCTTTGAGGTGAAACGAAGTCCGCCGGGTCCGCTAGTATAAAATAAAATGGTGAATAAATGTTCTGCTTATGGTTGCAAGAGAAGATATGCTAGCGTGGATAACGAAAAAACTACTAAAGGATTATCTTTTTATTCATTCCCGTTGAACAATCCAGATCTGTGTGAAAAATGGATTAGACTGATTGGTGCCGTACCGAGTTGCCGACCTCCAAGTTGCCGACCATCGATTTTCGCCAATAACGTCGAACTTGCCGACCAGCGTTTTATCAAAGCGTATGAAGTTGCCGACCACCAAGAAAATAAAAACAACTCTTTGTTATTTTGTATTTAAACAATAATAATAATAATAATACAATTCATTTATAGTACAGCAATAATATTTTTGTTAAAAGAATGAGTTAATGTAAATAAACTAAACTTGAGGCTCTTTGACATTGGCTGGCAAGTTCGGTAAGGTCCGCCTCCATGTCAATTAAGTTAATAAACTAAATAAGAATGAACAATTTGTTATATATATAAATATATATATATATATATATATATATATATATATATATATATATATATATATATATATATATATATATATATATATATATATATATATATATATATATATATATATATATATATATGGAAACGAGGACATCTTGCGGTGTTTCATTGCCTACTTCCGTTCCACGTGGTTGGATGGATTATTTTCAATCACCATGTGGAATAAGTATGGCATGGATCATCGACACCGAACCAACAATGCCATGGAGGGTTGGCACTCTGGACTGAATAAATGTTTGCCTGTCCATCCCAATATATTTATTTACATTCACGCAATCAAGATTTGTCAAGTCTCTGCGGAGAAAGACATAAGCAAATCTGAAGCTGGTGCATCTCCTCCGAGAAGAAAGCCGAAACATATCCGACTGGAGGAAAAAATTTCAAAGGCACACTCCCAGCTTGTGGCTGGTAAAATTGATACGTACAGACTGTTGCGTACTGTTCAGTACAGTGTCTATTTAAATAAAAAATAATATTTGTTTACTTCATTAAATTTTTTTTAACAATAATTATTTTTAATATTAATTAAAAATGTTTTTCTTAACAATAAAAATGATTCTTACTGGTTCGCTGCGCAATAGTTAAGTTTATTTATTTATCCATTATTTGCATATTTAACTCTATTATGCTAGTAGAATAAAATAGAGCTGCTTTTTAATTTACGTTTACTTTTCGCTTAACCTCGTGAGAAACTGACCGTGTGATAGTAATAAACCAAAGTTGAGGCTCTTTGACATTGGCTGGAAAGTTCTTTGAGCTCCGCCTCCACGTTATTATGTAAATGAACCAAATAAGATTGAACGATTCTTTTTAATCTCAGTTTAAATGATTCGTTATTTATTTATTTACAGTCTTATTTAAATGATTCGTTATTTTTGAACGATTCTATTAGCTAAAAATAAAAAATTAATTAGAAAATTTTTTGACGAGGTCGGCAACTTAATACGATCTTAAAAAACATCGGTCGGCAAGTTGATACGTCATTGCGGTCGGCAACTCGGAGGTCGGCAACTCAGGTAGACACCGACTGATTAGAGCTAACCCTCGTGATGGTTTTGTGCCTAGTAAAAATTCCAAAATGTGTTAATTGCATTTCTTATCAACGGATTTTGTATCAGATGTAAAAGACACAAACAAATCCCGATTGCAGAAAAGACGATCTGAAAGTAACGAACCTGCAAGACTGAAAAAAGTTGCGAGATGATGCAGTGCCTAGTGTTTTTCTCAATGCACCATCTTATCTTCCAAAACCCAAACAGGTTAGAACAACTTCTAAATGTTCATCATCCGCGCATCGAGAATATCAACAAAAAGAATTAGAAGAGTTAGAAGCTTCATTTATTGAAAGCGATACAATAAATAACTGCACATTAAAAGAATTGGAGAATCGATTAAAAGTTGAAATAACAAGGCCATCTGACTTTCATTTGCACATTTTAGACAACATTTTGCACATAATTTTATTGGAAAATTATAATGGTGCTCCAATTATCAAATCATCACTTTCAATTTCGGATACTTTTTATGTTACAGCTCGTCATAAAGGAGAAAAAATTCCGAAATCTTTCATGAAGGATCTTGTTGGTAAAAAGCTATCCAAAATGAGTCAGCTGTTGAATTTATTAGCACGCCTAAAATATTGTGAAGAGCGGTTGTATGAGGAAACTGTTGAAGAATTAAAAATTGAAACCAAATGCAAATTAAAAAAGATTCTTGATTTTTTTTATGAGTCCAATGTCGAATACGAACAAATAAAATTTGTTCTCGAACAACTAAAGTTAATAGGTGTAAATAAACATGCTCGGATTTATTTGCCACAGTTGATTATCTGCAGGGACGTAAATTGGGGGGGGCAGGGGGGGGCATTTGCCCCCCCCTGATTTTCAAAATTTGAATTTTTTTTTACCTAGAGTTTACTATATATTTATTTAATTTTAACTTTACTTAACCTAGTGATGATGCAATGCGTATTGGAATTCTGTTTGCGTGTGTAGACAATTTTATATCTTAGCTCGATGCTAGATTTACCAATAACTGCAGAGTAATAATTTGTGTATCAGTGTTGGTCCAAAAATTAGCTGTTTTCTGTGCCAAAATACAATAAGAGAACTCGTTGAATTTTACCCTATTAGTGGTATTGATACAATGTTGATTCCCTCACAGCTGTCTACATCAGTTATTATTTATTACACAAAAATAAAACAAAATTATACCCACCCCATTTTGGACATCTTTTTTATAAATTTTTATTTAGGTTACAATCTCTGTTTGTTTGTGTGTGTGTCTTTCTCTGTACGCAAATCTTGCAAGTGAAATTTAACCAGCATTTTGACTAGCTAGGAAGTTGAAACTTTCAGCACAGCTTTATATTTGATGAAAATACATGATTCAATTTAAAAAAAAAACTTTGAACATCTTTTGCATTTTTGAATTGAATGTATTTGAAATCAAAGTTTGTGTTGAAAAACTTGTTTTTCCTTTACTTGTTTTACTAATCCTGTACTTGCCCCTGCAATATGATTAAATCATTCATCCCCCTTATACCCAGTGGCGCGTGTCGAATATAGAATTTTTTGGTGGGGATTTACTTCAGAAATTTTTATATTCTCTTCCAAAAAGCTGATAACCGGTAAGGGGTAGTCGTAAGTATTTTTCAAATTTTTTTTCAAAGACTTTTAATTTCTCCTCCCAAAAAAGCTACGGTCGTCTTCTAAAAACAAGGTATTATACCCAAAAAAATTTCAATTGATACTCTGATGGGGGATGCATTTCCCCATCCCTCTCTGCTTGTACCTACGTATTTATATAAATGTAAAAAGTAATGTGTGTGTGAGAGCATTCGTTTATCACATCCAAGCCGCAGGAGCAATTTTAACAACATTTGGCATTCAGGTAACTTCATTGATAAGAATATTTTGAAAAATTTAAAAAAAAATCTGTTATTTCTTTGACGTTTCGTTGGCAAAAACGAAAAAAAAACTTAGCACAAAAAACCCGGACAACACCGGGTAACCCTGTCAGTAAGCTATATAATGGCGGGAAAATTTTGCCCCCCCCTGGAAAATGCTGAATTTACGTCCCTGATTATCTGGTCATATCTTATTTATTCGAGAAGTTTGACTAGAAGAGTTCATGAAAAGACTGGGCTGGACAATTCTGCTTATTTAACCCTTCGGTCGAGCCATCTGAACCAGCTGGAAAGAACATGCATATTGATAATAGACGAGATCTACGTTGCAAAGCGTCTTGAATATTTTTCAGGAGAAATGCATGGTATCACCCCTCAAGGAGAAATAGCATCAACTCTTCTTTGTTTCATGGTGAAATCATTGTGCCACAAATTCAAAGATATGGTTGCTCTCTATCCTATTAATAATTTAACTGCTTTCCAGCTGAATGAATCTTTTCAAGAAGTTATGGAAATGTTGAATAAAAAAAATTTGTCTTGCTAGGCCATCTACAATCTGATCCCATTGAGTCAAGATTTGGATGGCTTTGTCAGATGGCTGGGGGTAATTATTTTATTTCAGTCACACAGGTAGTGGAAAGCAATGCTAAAATAAAAATGATGTCTTTGTTGAAGCATTGCAAGCTCTCCTTATCTGACATCGATGACTTCATTGATGTATATGTATATAAATTAATATCGATGACCTATTTCCTTAACGGTAACGTCCCGGTTACAAGAGTTATGATTATTATTCTAAAACCAGTTACATTCTGTAAATCGATACCTGATTTCTGAACAAATAAACATCACAACAATTGGCGACGAGGATGGGATAAAATCACGCAATGGCAGATATTCAAAAGATATTTGAACTTTTTCAGATGGAGAGGGAAAAGAGCGAAGAAAGATTCCTAAAGCTAATTCTGACCGCGAAAACTAGTGCTAGACCTTCTTTTTCTATTTGCCCATATTTCTTTTCTGCTGGAGTGAGAGCTCTACTAGCGTGTGCAATTGCCTTTTCTGTTCCATCACTATATCTGTGTGATATCACTGCTCCAATGCCGTATTCTGATGTGTCGGCTGCAACTACAATTGGTTGGTTGCGGTTGTAATGGGTTAACCGAAGGTCGGATAATAAATTTTTTTTAGTTTCGTCAAATGCCCATTGACAGCTTTCAGACCACTAGAACACAGTGTCTTTTTAAAAGGGCGTCTAGTGGTGCTCTTAGATTTCTCATGCGTGGTACAAATGAGCTGTAATAGCTGATCAGTCCAAGAAAAGTACGGACCTGTCCAACATCTATGGGTGGAGGCATATGAATTATTGCATCGATTTTTTTGGGGTCGGGACGACGGCCTGCAGCTGATATTACATTTCCCAAGTACGTGATTTCCGTCATTAACAAGTGGCCTTTTTCAATTCTAATCCGGAAGCCATAATTTAAAATTCGGTCAAATAAAGCCTCTAAGTTCGTGTTGTGTTCTTCTAATGTCCGTCCCGTGACGATGACATCATCTAAATAGGCGGCAACGCCATCTAGACCAGTAATCATAGTGTCTATGATTTGTTGAAAAATACCTGGTGCTGATTTCACACCAAATGGTAGACGGTTATAACGAAACAAACCTTTATGAGTGTTGATTGTTAAGAGCTCTTTACATTTTTCCGTCACTTCTACTTGATGGTATGCTTCTGCAAAATCTATTTGGGAGAAAACTGTCCCTCCATTTAGTTTTGTGAAAACGTCATCCATGGTAGGTAACGGGTGTCTATGGAACATCAGTGAGTCATTTAAGCCCGTTGAAAAATCTGCACAAAGTCGGATGGAGCCGTTTGCTTTACGGACAGCAACTATGGGTGCTGCCCACTGAGAGTGATCCACGGGAGAGATTATTCCTTCTTTTAGTAACGGTTAATTTCGCTATCCAATTGCTCTAAAGCGGCATGAGGAACAGGGCGTTTCTTTCTAAATATGGGTTGTGCGCCAGGTTTAAGCTGTAAGGAAGCTGAAACTTTTGTGCACAGTCCTAGTTCCTGTCGGAACACATCAGCGTATTTGTGTTTTAATTTGTTTGTAATGGCTGTGCGTTCCACGTCTGTGTTGAAGCTCCGTATTTCCAGGACAGAATAGTTTTCTAATAGTTCTTTAAAGTCAGGAAGTTGTTTTATCTATGGCATTCCCATGAGGTCGTTTGAATCTGTGACGTAAACAGTACCCCGACCATGGTACTTTTGACCTGACTTATTTGCAACGGTAAATTTTGTCTCAAACATTCCTTCGGTCTTCACGGGTTGACCATTTGCTGCGCTTAGATTTGCCGTCGCTGTGGTAAGATTGGGGCGACCGATGGCTATCCATGTTGGACGAGAGATAAGAGTCACTTCGGCTCCTGTATCTAACCGAAGTTGAATCGGTCTATCGTTGATGATGACTTCAATGTACTGTTTGATTTCATTTCCATTGTCTACTCGGTTAATGAATCGGTCTTGTCTAGAAGCACTCTTTTCTCTGTGTGTAAAAGAATTTTGTCTCCAGTTTGGATGATCCCGTGATACAAATTTTCTTGATTTGCGAAAATCTGGAGAACTCGTCGGTCTAACGTTAGGACACTCTCGTTTCCAATGTGGTCCGCCACAAATGGGACATGGTGTTTTTGGCTCTGCTTGATGTCGTGGTGACAATGGCTTTCGGTGATGTGAGCTGTATCTGTTAATGGCCTGAATTTCTACATCCGGTCTTTCGATTGTTTTAGTATCATCCAGTGTAGTCTTAAGTCGTTCAGACTCTGCTATTAATTCAATGACTGTAATAGGTTTTTTGCTATTTTCGCTATCCAACATGCGTAACAGCCTGGAACGTATCTCGACATGTTCTTTTGCCTGAAGTCCTGCTACATATTGAACACACTTATGTGTCTCATCTGACATTCCTCGAAGCTCTGCTGCCTCCGCAGCAGCAATGATCTTATTTCCATAAGTGCTAAAATCACTCCCTGATGTACAAATTATTCGACTAAAGTCAAACCTTCGTCGAAAGAGACTTTTCTTAGGGCCAAATAGTTGTTCAAGGGTTGTGATGGTTTCTTCCCAACCAATGTCGCTGGGAAGCCGTGGAGAAATTCTGGTAGAAAAAACTGAATATGTGTGGTTGTCCAATAAAGTTCAAAGAAGTTCAGTTCTTGACTCTTCTGGAAGATGTCTTTCGTGACAAAAACAGACAATGAGTTAAATCCCCTTCTCCAATATGTCAAAACAGGAAAATGGAACGAAAACAAAGCACTGAAAACCAGCAAACTCGAACTCTTAAAAAAAGAAATAACGTTACATGAAGACTGTTTTTTCTTTGGTTTTCGAATAATCATCCCTCAGGTTTTGCAAAAACGAGTACTTCAAATGCTTCATTAAGGCCACCCGGGTATTACTCGAATGGAGATAATTGCCCGAGAACACGTTTATTTGAACGGCATTGATAAAGACATAGAAAACTGGACACGCAGCTGTTCTTCATGCCAACAAGCAGCTAAATCACCCATAAAACACACTTTATGTTCATGGCCAAAAGAAACCAAACCCTGGAGTCGAATTCACCACACAATTCACCTCAACTGTTTTTCAGGAATACTGTGCAGTGATCACCACCATTTCACCCACAATCCAATGGCCAGGCCGAACGATTTGTAGACACTTTCAAAAGAGCTTTGATTAAATTAAGAAATGACGGAACTTACAAAGAATCTCTTCAAACATTTTTATTCAGCTACAGAACCACTCCCTGCGCTTCATCGCCGAACGGTCTCTCTCCAGCGGAAAATTTCCTAGGCAGACAATTACGTTCGGTCTTAAGCGAATTACATCCGAAAAACAACAAACATTCAACACCTCGATAAAATGACATGGAGAAACAGTTCAACCGCCATCATGGGGCACGACCTCGACAGTTCCAAAACGGTGAATTGGTGTTCGTTCGCGATTATCGACCGGGACCTGTGACGTGGATACCAGGACAGATTGTCCGTAGAAGGGGAAGAGTTCTGTACGATACTATCGTAAAAGGAATGGTCTGGAAGCGCCACATCAACCAGTTACGCCCACGTCAAGAATCGAAGTTTACAACAGCACTACTCGAAACATTTGACTTACCTTATCAGAATACAAGACAAGGAGAAAATGCCACAACTGCCGAACCTGGTCAAACGGTGAAAAAGAACATTAACACAAAGAGAGGCATTCTGAAAGGTCAGGATTCAGACCGTTCTAAAAAATCTGTTCATTTTCAGCTAGGCACCGAACACCAGCCAGAACAGCCTACACAAGACTTTGCAGCAACGCCATTCCCTTCTACTGAAAACTCAGAATCAGTAATACCACGTTCACCGTCATCATCACAACTGAGGCGATCTGATAGACAACGACACGCTCCATCTCGACTTGTAATAAATCACCAAAGCAAGTCATACACCAGCGGTGTCTAGCTTAGGAGGGAGGTGTTATATATATATATATATATATATATATATATATATATATATATATATATATATATATATATATATATATATATATATATATATATATATATATATATATATATATATGTATATGTTTATATATATAGATATGTATATATTTATATATATATGTATATATATATGTATATAAATTAATATCGATGACCTATTTCCTTAACGGTAACGTCCCGGTTACAAGAGTTATAATTAGTATTCTAAAACCAGTTACATTCTGTAAATCGATACCTGTTTTCTGAACAAATAAACATCACAACAATGTTAAAGAACCTTCGAGCACTTTAGATGAAAAAGCAGCCAGCATTGCAAATTTGTTAACCAGTTTTAATCTGCCATGTGACAGTGAAGCTACCACTATCTACTATGTTGCAGGAGCTGTTGCTCATTCTATAATTTATAAAAATAAATGTTCACATTGTAAGGAAATATTAGTCGATGATGAATTCTTCCATTTAGATGAGCTGCAGTTAGATAGACTTGACATATATTTGAATAAAGTTGACAGAGGAGGTTTTCTTAAACCTTCAGAGTATGCATTCACCACCTGTCTCAGTAATTGGAAAGTCTTTGATTCGCTAAAAAGTCAGAAATGGGTTTAAAATCTTTCCTTACTTCAACAAATCAAAGAGATCTGTTTATCAGAATTGTGAAAAGAATAATGGTACATGAATCTCTACTGGTTGTGGAAAACTTGTGTAGCTCTAATCATAATATTAAAGAATTAATATCTTGTAAATTTTTCAACTGCATGTTAAAGAACTATATTAAGCAATTTAATGAAAAAGTGAATGTTAATACTTCAAAAAAAAGAAAATTAGATAAAGTCACTAAATAATTGAATTATTTAATAAATACATGTAAAATATTTGTGTTTGTTGTTTATATTAATCATATGAAACAGACTTCGGTAAGAGAAACGCCGTGCAAGCTATCGGCCGGCGTAGGCCCAAAGCGTATCGGTTCGCGTTTAGGTTGTGGATCCAGGTGTTATATCTAGATATCCATGCTTCGACCGAAGGAGGCTTAATTATTTTAGTTCGTTCGCGGCTCAGTCCGGCCTGATTATAATCAAACGGATTAGTGGTTTAGTTTACACAATCACTAATAAAATGACGTATTTGTGTTATTTGTTACGCAAAGGTGATAATACAAAACTTCTACGCTCGCGATTAGTATAATATGTTACGTCAATAAAACTTGTAATTTATTAATCTCTAAGAAGTAATTAATCTCTCTTTTATAAAGATTTATTTGTTCACAACTCTGAGTTCGGTGTTTTTGGCTTATAAATTTTCGGGTTCGAGTTCGGGTATCAAGTTTTCACATTTTCGGGTTCGGGTTCGGGTACCAAATTTTCACCCTTTCGGGTTCGGGTATCAGAAAAAGACCGGGTAGTACCGAACTCGGGTTCACCCGTGACATCCCTACTTTAAACAGTTTTAGATTTTTTTAAAATATAAGTGGGCCGTGAGACAAAGTTGCATCCTAAGGTTTTGCTGAGATGTTTGCAGTGATGCGTTAAGAAGTTAACCGCATTGGATACAAAATACACTATATTGCAGGTGTGTTGATAGATACCCAACATTCCCAATTTTGTGACTATTCCTGAATACGCTGCTTTAGTCAGCTATGTACCAGAATAACGGTTTACAGGCTTATAAAGTTCAAAAAGATACATAACTTAGAATTTTTCAGTAAGGGGGACGGCGAAATACGCTGCCTTATCTAGCTAAACACTACATAACAGGTTTATAAAGTTCAAAAAAGTACATGTCTAAGAATTTTTCAGGGGGTGGCGAAATTCGCTGCTTTATCGAGCTATGAACTTGTATACAGGTTCGAAAAAATAGGTACGTATCTTAGAATTTGGGGGGGGGCGAAATCAGCTGCCTTATCCAGTTATGAACTTGTATAATGGTTAACAGGTTTGAAAAAGTAGGTACATATCAGAATTTGGTGGGAACGAAATCCGCGGAAGCTCGTAATTTCGCTCACACGGCTCGGAGCAAGCTGGTGACCGGCTGCATATGAAGTGCAGACCCCACGCAACATTTACCGAAAATCTTACCGCGCTCCCATGGATAGTCGCATCACAATAAAATCATGCTCATTACTTTCATAACGAACGTGTATATATTCAGACTTTCCAGCATATTAAAAAATCATTAATGCCAGATGCCAGCGTCATGGTCTGGAAATTTGTTATCCACATTTAGTAGGAATTTAGTAAACAAACTGGAACCGCAACTGCGAGCAACTCACAAAAAAATCGAACAAACATTCCCTACCTTGAATATAGTACCTTCCAAAATGGTAATACAAGAACATACACTTTTTTGCTATTTGCACAACGGTCACTTTATTATTATTATTATTATTATTATTATTATTATTATTATTATTATTATTATTATTATTATTATTATTATTATTATTATTATTATTATTATTATTATTATTATTATTATTATTATTATTCATATTATTATGTTATTGACTGGTTATAAAAAAGATCGCCTCCCTTTTTCGATTGTAATTAAAACTTTGTTCCATCGAAAACGACTCCAATTCATTGCGACACCGAAGACTAATATCACGGTACTGTATAACTATAACACAGAAATGGCAAAAATTCGTTGTATAGACATTAGCGGTGCCACAGTCTCATGAAACACAATCATTTCATTTTCTTTTGGGATGTCATAACAACGTATCTATTTTTAATATTTCAGTCTTTTTCTTTCAATATCTCTTTTTCGTAAACTATTTTTTTCTTTATATATATATATATATATATATATATATATATATATATATATATATATATATATATATATATATAATGTGTATATATATATAATGTGTGTGTGTATATTTATATTTTTATAAAGTATAAGAAAAAAGTCTAGTTCAAAACAATGTCAAGCTTGCAAATTGAGATTATGTGCAATTCCTCTTAAAAAGTCAAGGTGAGAACGGTTTTCGTAATCCGCAACAATCGTTTTAATACGTTCTGCGCAATCTTTTTATTTCTTTTTTGATTTTGGCGGCTGACGTCCAGATGTATACTGCTCCATTTTCAACTCATTCAGGCTTTGTTCTTTTTTAAGTGAATCAATAAACCTCCAAATAGTTGGATGGCTTGCACCTAGATGCTGACTAAATCCGCGATGCCAACCCTCGAGAGAATTATTGGTTTTTGGAAGATCTTGCAAAACTTGATTGTAGACATTCCAAAGTGCGATCGGAAACATTGCCTCACATCGTCCACTACGTCGGTTTGGTCTTCCAATCCAGGTGTCTTCAAAATAAAAAATAAGCTCACGGATTTCACGAAAATTTTCAACGTAAAATGGTGACTCAAGAAGTTTTTCAAAAACCTTAATGACATCAGCTATTGGAACAAAAGCCAATGCAGCCAATTGGCGTAGACCGAAAGCAAAACTTGCATCCGTTGTGTAGCGTTGTTGAAGTCCTGGTGTTTGCTGTGTTCTACACCAAAGACACTGGGTGAGATGGAATAAGCATCCTTGCTGAGTGCTATTTGGAAAAACTGTCCGGAAAGCAAGGAGAAAGGCTTGCTCAAAGTCAGTCATTACAGTAGCAGGGTTAAGACGTGGAGAAAATTTTGAAATTTTTGTCAAATCTTTGACGTAAGTATTAGCACTTTTGTCATTCATCAGGATATATATTCAGTGTTGTTTCAGTTAGGGTTTTTTAGTTAGAGTATCAGTTAAAGTTAGCCAATTTAATATTTTTTAGTTAGTATTACAGTTAAAGTTATTTTTTTTTCATTTTTTCAGTTAATATTAGAGTTAATAATTTTTTCAGTTACTATTACAGTTAGTATAACAGTTATTAATATAACCCAGTACTGATAATACTAAGCAAACGCTGTCTCAGTTTCTTTTCTTGTGCATCTGAATTCCATTCTTTTTTGGTTAATAAAAGCAGGCAAAGTAGTCTGTGCGCTATTCTGGTTAACCATGTTTCCTATATCATTTTCCATTAGTTTGCGCTTAGCCTTTAGCTTTTTGCGATTTGTCTCCAAAACCTCAAGTTCTTTTGCCACTTCCTTATGTCTATGACTTTGATGTTTTACTTTTCAACAGAGCTACGCAAGTTTCGACCACGTGAGCTTCAGAATCTTTTTCTCCCACACGTTGCACAGGCTTTTATCAATAGAGGCTTCGTAACTTAAATAACGCCAAACTCCATTTTCTTGTTTTCGGCCAGAATTTATTTTTAACATTGTTCACACGTCGTTAAATGCAAATAAAGCGATGAAAAAGCAAATCATAGTAGAGATAAAAGACACGAGTGCGTCGGGTTACCAAATATAAGCAAAGAAATCAAATTTTGACGCATTTCTGCATTGAATTTTCCGAAAAAAATTTTTTTTTAGTTTGTATTACAGTTTTTTATGCTATTAGTATTACAATTAAAGTTAACATTATTTTTCAGTTACAGTTTCAGTTAGTACTTAACTTAAATCTCTTTTTTCAGTTATTAGACCAAATTCAGTTAAAGTTACGCTTAACTGAAACAACACTGTATATATTAAAGGAATAACAGTATTGTTTTTCAGCGCATGAATGGTGTATATCTGTATATATTATAGGAATAACAGTATTGTTTGTCAGCGCATGAATGGTGTATATTTGTTGGAAAAGAGGAGAAGATTTAAAGGTTCCGTCTGCATACCAATGTTGGCAATCTGAAAGCAATTCCATATTCCGATAAGTTGAAAAAATAAGAAATCTCTGTGATACTGGTCCACTGTCGTGTAGCAAAAAATGTTCTCCTCGTATAGTTGTTGTGTATATAGCTGGTAGTTCAAGATCTTCTAAATTTGTCGGGTTAGGCAACGGAGCTTGGAACTGATGTCGAACACGTCTAACAATTTGTTTCAAGTTATTAGGAGCTGGAATTTGGTCTGCGACTGCTTCTCCTAAGACCTTGGAAATAGTTGCAATCAGTTGATGCGTAGCTTCAGTTGATGTTGCGGCTTGTTGCTTCAAGGTTGTAATAATTTTTCGAACATCCACGGCAGCAAGATTTGGAACGTGATTATGCTCGTTTAATTGTTTTGTTAAAATCCCTTCTTCTGTGTGACATCTTGCCATAAACTTTGCAGTTTGATATTCAGTACACTTCCAATATACTTTTTCATTGTGTGTTTTTTCTTTTCTGAAAGTATAATTGTTAACTACCAACATATATTAATTCTTATTACTTTTAACATACTCTACATTTATTTATATTTTTATTTTAAAATATGAAACACTTAGTACTCGATTTAACGTAATTGAAATGTCGAAGTATATAACTGAATTGATAGGTCTTCTACGTGGACATATATACACTGGGGAAATGCCAAAAGCCCGAATTTTGACATTTGCCCGAATCGGTCTAGCCAATCGGGCAAATAGCGTACGAAGTTGGGCAAATAGCCTACGAAGTCGGGCAAATGGCGTACACTCTCCATCACATTAACAATAAAGTGCCACGGATTTACGCATATGTACTACACGGAGGCACATGTAATAGCAATCGATTGATTTATAAGCTGTCACATCAACATGCACAATTGCCAATAACAGTGTTGCGACTCCTTGGGATTTTGCCCAAGATCTTGGGAATTTCGGTACCCGTCTTGGGATCTTGGCCTTTTGTCTGAAAACTTAGCTTTTTAAGTTTTTTAAAATTTTGAATTTGTTACATTTTATTTCTATTTGAATTTCGTTCTTTCAGACCAACACGCTATATACCTCACCTGGGTAGCAGGTTATGAAGTTGACATTTATTTTGTTTAGATGTTCTTTAATGGTGTCCACCGAGCAGGGAGAAATATTTCCCAGGTAGCAGACTTTCTTCCTAATAAATTCCTTTAAAGCTTTTATTAAGGTGTCATTGTGTTTCATGTTACTTATTATTCTTCTTGTTCTCTTTTCAGTTTTTTTCTTACGGGATTGCACAACTTCAAAATCAGAGTTCGGTTGCTTTTTTCAGAACTTCCTTTTTTGATTCAGAAAAAAAATAAGTGATTCTCTTTTGTTTGTACTGTGTTTTACAATGATAAATTCGTCATCAGTGTTTTCTGAGTAGTTTTCTCTAACTAAGTCAGCCCATGGGTTTTTGATTCAAAAAGTTTCTGGTTGTTCAGTAGATACGATAAAGTTTGAGTTTTCTTGTTTGGCACGTTCTTTAACTATTTTATTCAGTGTGCGTTCAATAGTTTCTATTAAGCATCTGCGTCCCGATATCGATATCTCGAATTTAATCGAGATTTCAAAACGATACGGGAGATCCCGTATCGTAGGGATGTCACGGGTACCCAAACCCGAGTTCGGTACTACCCGGTCTTTTTCTGATACCCGAACCCGAACTCGAACCCGAAAGTGTGAAAATTTGATACCCGAACCCGAAAATGTGAAAACTTGAAACCCGAACCCGAAAATGAGAAAACTTGATACGCGAACTCGAACCCGAAAATGTGAAAACTTGATACCCGAAAATTTATAAGCCTAATACCCGAGCTCGGAGTTGTGAACAAATAAACTTTTTTAGTAAATAAATATTTATTCCAGTTTTAAAAATAGCAACACAAACAGAGTTTTCATAACTTTTCTAGTTTATTAAAAATGAAATGGTATTAGGAACCGATTTATTAGTGATTGTGTAAGCTAGACCACTAATCCGTTTGATTATCAGGCCGGACCGAGTCGCGAACGAACTAAAATAATTAAGCCTCCTTCGGTCGAAGCAATCGCGGATAGCCATGACTCTAAACTTTTTACTTCAGTTATATAAAGAACAATCATTTAAGAGGTAACGTATTATACTAATCGCAAGACATACTAGTTTTGTATTATCACCTTTGCGTAACAAATAACACAAATAGATCATTTTATTGGTGAGTGCGTAAGCTAGACCACTAATCCGCCTGATTATCTGGCCGGACCGAGTCGCGAACGAACTATAATAATTAAGCCTCCTTTGGCCAAAGAAATCACATTATTTGGAAAGCTAAAAAAATAACTTGTTAGAGTTTATTCAATACGTGTAATGTCCAATGGATGAATTGATCGCTCCCATTTGTATATGTATATACACTAGGTAAATTTGAAATCAATCCAGCAATTTGAAATCATAAGCCAGTACCCGAACCCGAACCCGGTTTTTGAAAAACTACAAACCCGAACCCGAAAACCTGAGTTTCACAAACCCGAAACCGAAAACTCGAGTTTTAATAACCCGAACCCGAAAACTCTAGTTTCACAAACCCGAACCCGAAAACTCCAAAAAGTACTACCCGTGACATCCCTACCGTATCGCCATTGAAACGATACATCCTGCGGAAAAAGTCTCGTATCGAAATAAAATACCGAGACTTAAATTTGGTTCTCGTATAAAGTCCCGAAAAAAATACCGAGATTTTTTAAACATATTTTCCAATAAATAACGGAAATCATACATATTTAATTAACGATTGTCCCAACTGTGAATATTTGCAATTGATTCATCAACATTGATTAATTAATCTACCTATTGACAGAAGTTTATAACTATTATCATCCCCACTTTAAATTCGGTTTTTCTGACAACCTGTAGCCCCATTGTTTACTATTTCTAGTGTGGGAACCGGCAGCATATTTCAATATATATATATATATATGGTCGGTGGTTCAGTTGGTAAGAGCGCTTGCATTTAGGCGAGGCGGTGTTGCCGTAGACACGTGGGTTCGATTCCTAGTAGAGTCTTATATATATATATATATATATATATATATATATATATATATATATATATACTAGCGGGGGTACCCGGCGTTGCCCGGGGATTTTAGAGGTTTTACTATTGTTTGTCTCTCGCTCCCAATCCTTCTCCGCTTTCCCGTTCCCGCTCCCGGTCGCTTTCCCGCTCTCAGTCGTTTTCCAGCTCCCGGTCGCACCTTATATATCAGTGAAACTTTTACAATAAATTGGTGTTGCATTTAGCAAATGATGCAATTATAAATTGAACAAAACAGCAGAGAATTGATAGGCTGGCTTGAGAACTTTGTTCATGATTTTGTTGAAACACAAAAATACTGAGCTTGCTTTCATTTCTTTCAAATTTCATGCACCTCATATATCAGTGAAACTTTTACAATAAATTGGTGTTGCATTTAGCAAATGATGCAATTATAAATTGAACAAAACAGCAGCAGATTGATAGGCTGGCTTGAGAACTTTGTTGAAACACAAAAATACTGAGCTTGCTTTCAATTTTTTCAAATTTCATGCACCTCATATATCAGTGAAACTTTTACAATAAATTGGTGTTGGATGTAAGATTTTCTTTAAAATGTAATTTTCTAATTTTCTCTGAAAAGTGAAAAAGAAAATAAGACCGATAAATTAATTCATAATCTTAAAGTCATAACTACTTGTCAATAATAATGGTTGCAATGCCATCACATGAAAAAACACTTACCTGCCCAAAAAAAATTCTCATTTACCGATAGGCTGATAGCAAGCTCGTCAGTTTAGGAAACTATGATGAACAATATTAGATAAGGAACAATTGAAGTCAGAAGCCTTGAACGATAAATATGAACAATGAATTTAAATTTATTTTTCCAATCTGCAACTCCTTGTAAAACACAAAATAATAGAGCATAATGATAATCTTATAATAATTAATAATAATGCAACAAACGAAACAAATTGAAAGATACACAGTAAATCATGATTTTAAAAACTAAAAACAAATTACCAAAGCTTTGCCACTTACTTTTGAATGGGAGATATGAACAATGAATTTCTACTTTGATTTAATTTTAATTTGTTAAGTCTGGAACTCTTTTTGTGAAGAACAAAATATCTCTAAATTTCTAAATAGACTAAATAGAAGAAATTTCACCTGCAATATATTGATTAGGCCTGAAAAACAAAGTTATCTGGATTTAAAAGAAAAGTTGCTAAAAATCAAATATAAAGTTTATATTATATATTATAAACTACCGATAGCAGAGCTGTCGTATCGTAAGTTCGGAAGAGAATGAGCTCTATGAAATCAAAACAAAGGTATCCGGCGGTACCATAGATATCTATGGGCGGCACTAAACAACACACATATTTATTCAATTTAATATTTATATTTAAAACCTTTAAAACTTAAGAAAAAAATTTTTTTTTAATTTAACTATAAATTAATTTATTTTTATTTTGTAGAAAAAAAATTTACTTCACCTTACTACCGCTGACCAAAACGTTTTTGTCCATAAAACATCAACGAAAAAACGGATTTTAAAATTTCTTTATCTATATTTGATTCCCCTTGACTCTCAAAGTTGTGTGAAACTTTCATTACGATCGGATGAATGGTGTAGCAATGCATAAAGGACATGAATATATACATATATACATATATACATACAAACATTCATTTATATATATATATATATATAAATATATATATATATATATATATATATATATATATATATATATATATATATATATATATATATATATATATATATATATATATATATATATATATATATATATATATATATATATATATATATATATATATATATATATATATATATATATATATATATATATATATATATATATATATATATATATATATATATATATATATATATATATATATATATATATATATATATATATATATATATATATATATATATATATATATATATATATATATATATTCCTGACGAATCTCATTGTAATGTATCTGAGGAAATTCTTGTCTCTTCTAATATAACACAGCGAAAACGCAAAAATTGATTTCCAATAGTATAAATTTTATATTCTTTTGATTTGATAGGTAGAGTGTTTTTTCGTTTTTTCTTTTGTTAGTGTGCTAATTCTTTGACAATTTCGGTTCTTTCTGTTTGTTTACTTTTCTCGTTTTACTTTTGACCCTGAGGATGGCTGACATAGCTGAAACGGTCCGTCGGTCTGACAATAAAAGTTTAATGGAAAAGTTTTTGGCTAATTGTAGTCTCGAACAGAGAGTTTTGTGCCGAAAGGTCGAGAATTTGGCTCGAAAAGTTGTTTCTGCCAAATGGCGAGTTGTGTTTCTTAGAGCGTGTCTCAAAGATAAATTGATTCCACAGTTTATTCGCAACAAATATCGCTCTAATGTGGTTAAAGGAAATACAAAGCTTGAAGTGGATTCTATGTTGTGTAAAATTTCTGATGAAATTGCAACTGCTGTTAACGTATCAAATGATTTGGAAGTTAAATATTCTACCTTGTTGAATGAAGTTTCTACTCAGGATGTTTTGGGTAGTGAACAAGAGGTTCAATCGTTTTTGAATGTTGTGGATGAAATGTTCTGCAGTTTCGATCATTCTAAAAAATTGGTTATCACGAAAAAACTTTCTTGGCTGTATTCTGGACCATATACTGTTAAAGAAAATTCTAACTTCTACATTAATCTGTCTTCTTACGAACTCAGCAGTGACGAGAGTGAGTTCTTAAATTTAGGTTTGAATTTTCACATTTCAAGAAAATATGAACCTATTGTTAAAAAAACTGAACTGGAGGTAATGTATCATAAATTGTGCTCGTACAAAAGTAGTGGAATTATCGACTTTGGCCAGTCTCTACAAGTTGAGCTGTTACGTGAGGGATTGATTAACAGAAGCATAAATGTAAAACCTTCTGTTTCGTATCGTTTAAAACTCGCAGCTAAATCTCTCCGCAATAATAAAGATATAGTTGTACTCAGAGCCGATAAAATTCAGTGTTATGTTGTGATGAATTACTCAGACTATATACAAAAGCTGAATATCATAACTTCTGATTCTACAAAATTTAGACTTATTACAAAAGATCCCACCAATAGTCTGAAACAGAAAGTTAATAAATTGATTTCTCAAGTTAACTCTTTCGATTCAGAAGCAAAGCTATCTAAGTTGATAGGTGAGTTTGGTACTGGATATTTGTATGGAATGATAAAGACGCATAAATTTGATAATCCTGTTCGTCCAATTATCTCGCAATGTCCAAGTCCTACTTATCTCTTGGCAAAGTTTGTTAACAAAATTATCACACCTTACTGCCCTCATACTTACAGTTTGAAATCCTCTCTGGAATTTGTTGATCTTATTCATGGCTGCAGACAAAGTGGGATTGCTGCAACAATGGATGTCGAGAGTCTCTTTACTAACGTCCCTGTTCGTGATACAATATCTATCATTTGCAATTACGTCTATCATAGTGATACGTTGCCACCTCCAAAGATTCCAGAATCTCTGCTGCACGAGCTCCTGCTGGTATGTACTACAGAGTCTCCATTCAGACACTTAGACCAGAGCTTATTTCTACAGATTGATGGAGTGGCGATGGGATCTCCATTGGGACCAACCTTTGCTAACTTTTACATGGGTCGTTTAGAGGAGATTGCTTTCGCTGAAATAGAAGAAACCCCAATTGTTTATGCGCGATATATGGATGATATCTTTCTTCTTGTGAGGTCTGAACGTGAAGTCGTTGCTTTAAAGAATACTTTCGAGAGCAATTCAGTTTTGAAATTTACCTTCGACCTAAATGACAGTAAAAAACAAGTAAATTTTCTCGACACCATCATCACAATAACTGATTCTGGTCCTACTACCAAAGTCTTCATCAAACCAACTAATAATGGAACATGCCTAAATGGTGACAGCGAGAGTCCGGACAGATATAAAAGAAGTGTTATTAATAGTTATCTCCTCAGAGCTTATCGTTTTTCCGAAACCTGGTCAGATTTCCATAAAGAAATAGTTAGAATCAAGCAGTTATTGGTTAACAACAATTATTCTAATAGCTTTGTCGACGGTTTTATTAACAATTTTGTAACCAAAATGAAAACATCTGTGAGTTCGGCTGGGTCTGACGCTGACAAGGGTCGTGATGTACGCCAGGAGTTCCCCGTGTTCTACAAAAATCAAATGAATCTCAATTACAGAATTGATGAAAGTATTATAAAGAAGATAATAAAAAAGGAAGTTTCTGTTATAGACCCCGTCAGGAATAAACTGGGTTTATATATTTATTACAAAAACTTGAAACTTTTCAATTTGGTCATCAAGAATGATAGAACAAGTATCACTGACCCGTTGCAACAAAGTCACGTGGTGTACCATTTCAAATGTTCTATTCCACATTGTAAGGTGGATACATACATTGGTCACACTACCACTACGTTGTCAAGGAGACTCACGATGCATCTCCAGTTTGGGAGTATTCTTAATCATTATGAATGTATTCATTTGAAAAAGCTAACACGAAAAGAACTTGAAGAAGGTGTTTCGATTTTAACAAGAGAATCCGACTCTTTCCGGCTGAAAATTAAAGAGGCTCTCTATATCTTATTAATGAGACCCGCAATTAATAAACAATTTGATAAATTTCCACAGATTCTCCACTTATTCGGTGTCAAAGAAAGCAATATGCATCGGTTACCCTGTATTCCTTCTAACGACGAGGATAACATAAATGATGATACTTCTGACTCGTCCTCTGACACAAATACTTTGGCTGTTGAGGCTGCTCCTGACGAATCTCATTGTAATGTATCTGAGGAAATTCTTGTCTCTTCTAATATAACACAGCGAAAACGCAAAAATTGATTTCCAATAGTATAAATTTTATATTCTTTTGATTTGATAGGTAGAGTGTTTTTTCGTTTTTTCTTTTGTTAGTGTGCTAATTCTTTGACAATTTCGGTTCTTTCTGTTTGTTTACTTTTCTCGTTTTACTTTTGACCCTGAGGATGGCTGACATAGCTGAAACGGTCCGTCGGTCTGACAATAAAAGTTTAATGGAAAAGTTTTTGGCTAATTGTAGTCTCGAACAGAGAGTTTTGTGCCGAAAGGTCGAGAATTTGGCTCGAAAAGTTGTTTCTGCCAAATGGCGAGTTGTGTTTCTTAGAGCGTGTCTCAAAGATATATATATATATATATATATATATATATATATATATATATAGTTTCCGCTTCGCTCATTTTGTGACGGATTTCAAATTTTTTTTCTCTATATTTGATTCCCCTTGACTCTCAAGGTTGTGTGAAAATTTCATTACGATCGGATGAATGGTGTAGCAATGCATAAAGGACATGAATATATACATATATACATATATACAAACATTCATTTATATATATATATATATATATATATATATATATATATATATATATATATATATATATATATATATATATATATATATATATATATATATATATATATATTTATATATATATATATATATATATATATATATATATATATATATATATATATATATATATATATATATATATATTTATTTATTTACATATATGAAACCAGCTCGTCTCTGTTCTATAGCTTTTTTTAGTGCCACAAAGATATCTAAAGCCACGCTGCTAGTCGACCTCTGCATACTACTGATACTATTATTATTATTATTATTATTATTTTTATTTAACGTGCTCTCTAAAAAGAAAAATTTTCAGAGCACGAGGCGGCAGTGCCAAAATAAACGAACGAACAGAATCACACATCAGAAACAAAAAGGGTCAATATCCGTTCGTCATACGAAGAAAAAAATGAGTTTTAAGTCGTTTCCTAAAAACATAAACGCTATCGACACACGCCGGATCGGTAAGTTCAATCGGTAGATTGTTCCAGGTAGTTGGACAAGAAACTGCGAAAGCCCTCGGTCCAAACGTCCTGGTTGCGCAGGAAGGAACAAGAAGCTGACCGGAAGAAGCCTACTACAAGGCAATCGTACTCGCTGATATCGATGACTATTATTATTAATGAGAATAATGAGTAATGTAATAGTAATGATCATTCTATGTTTATGTTTTAGTTTAGTCTGTTTGATAAACTTATTTTTTCAAATTTGTTACATAGAATTGGAATGATTATTTTAGTGTTTCGATATCCGTAATTGAACGTAATGGTAGCTCTTCTAAGATATATCTTTATAATCTCGATTATATTCTTGGTTGTATGTGAGTATGTGTGTGCCACCTGTAGTGTGCACGTCGTCTGCAGCTGGAATTCGAAACTTTCTCAGCTTCTTTCTTGCTATTTCTAACCGGATTCGCCATCGCCTATAAACAAATCCGCTGGTTTTTTTTCACTTTTTTTAATTCTTGCATAGAGGCACTTTCTTGTGTTTTTCATCATGCCGCGTCACCGGGGTCAAATCTGGGAGTACTTTGAGGAAGAGACGTCACGCAGAAAGTCAATAACAAGGATGTAGAAGTAAATCTTGCCAGATGCAATGACTTCAGGAAACAGTATCATTTTAATCTAATCTTAGTAATCTAGTAATCTCAATCTCAGTAATCTGCAATCTATTTCTATCTCCATTGGTTTTTCCACTTTCACTATTGAATTGCCTAAAATTTCAGAAATCGTATCGTATCGTATCGTTACAAAAAAATAACGGGACGCAGAAGCTTAGTTTCTATCCTATCGTCAATTTTCTCTAATTTTTTTTGTTTACAATCAAATGTTAACATTGCTAGTTTCCGAAAATAACCGCACAGTATTGTGGCATGCTCTTTTCGTAATTTGCTGTAATGAATTTTACTAATTCAACTATTTCTTTCAGCTTGTGACAAAGCCACTACATCAACGTGTAACAATACAGTTGGCTCATTCACCAACAAATGCTCTGCTGGATATACCCAAGACTTAGAAAATGACACTTTATGTCTTGGTAAGAGTATTAACGATTAGAATTTGCAAATTTGTTTTCATACTAAGATCAAAGTTTATAAATGAAAATAAGTAATCTGAAATTTTTTTCTTAACACAATATTGTTTTTAAAATAAATGTTCCAATTGTGATGACATTAAAGATGTTGATAAATATTTTACGTTTACAATATCTTGTAATGGTACAGTGTTTAATACCATATTTTACCAAAAATCTCCCCGGATAGTACCTTTGCCGGACAATATTCCTAGGAGAATATCCAACCAGTAGTTTTGGATAAGGAATTTTTAAATAATATACCTGAGTTTTTAAGGTATTTTCGTTACTTTTTAGCTCCTTTTTGAAAACTTATTTCTAAAAAAACAGCTTATTGAAACACTTTGGCTACTGGTTGGTTAAAAAAATAAACTGAAAAACTTGACACCATAGGGAGTTCTGGAGTTTTGCATAAAATTTGTGGCAATAAGTTATTCCGGAGGCGATTATTTTATTTGTTCTCTGTTTTGATTATTTATTTTGTAGGTGGAAATTTTCGTTACTTCCACCTTCGAATAATTTTAGTTTGGCGCTTCTGCGCAGCTGCCTTTCTCGCGTTTCTTCATTTTTGCTCTTAAAAGACTTTTCGATAAACTTTATTCTTTGTAAACTTTATTCTTTGTTGATTGCATTTGTTTTTGATTTTGCTTTAATATTATGGATTGTTCTTGTTTTGTAACTGCTTTTTTATGGCCTGTTCTTGTTTTGTAACTGCTTTTTTATGGCCTGTTCTTGTTTTGTATTTACCTCTGATACTTTAACGATATTACAATGGTATTGGTAGTGCTATTGGTAATGCTTGCGCCATGGCAATAAGCGGCGAAACTGCTATTGAGCGTATTAATTTTTTTATTATTATAATTAGCATATTAACCCTAACCTAACCTTAACCGTCCGCCATGTCACTACTAGAGATGCACCGATAGTATCGGTATCGGTATCGGCAGTATCAACCTTTTTCCAGGTATCGGTATCAGCCTGGTAAAATTTTGAGGGTCATTGGCCGATACCGATACTTTTGACTATTTACTTATTTCTATTAAAAGTTTTGGCATAACAACAAAGATTTTAAGTGAAAAGCTTTATTTACAAACAAAGAAACTGAATTGATAATGTTCATAAAATTAAATAAATAATGTTCAATACATTTTTTTCTCCCATTGTCCTAATGCCAGATTAATGCCCTAGATAACCTAAAAACTCAATTATAACTACCAAGTAACTAATAGACCAATTCTCCATTTTCCAATCACCTTGCAAAAAACATTGATAACATACAATTATTGTATGTGGTTCATATTAGCTGAACAATTATCCAGATTCAATTGTTTTGCTGACAATGCCGATATTTCCTGAATTTGCCAGACAATGTCGGACATGTTAAGACATGTTTACTGAAGCTCAGGCTTCTGCTGTCTTTGGAGCTATTGAAGGCTGGGGCATAGCCAATGGCATCCGAACTATTTGTTTTGATACAACTAGTTCAAATATCTTCATGATCACTGGTGTTTGTGTCCTCATAGAGCAGAAACTCGGAAAAAAGCTTTGTCACTGGCCTGCAGGAACTGATAATTGGTGAAGTGTTCTAAGTTTGTTTGAGAGCCAGCATATGTTCTCCCATTGCTCCACTTTTCAAACACTTTCAATAACATTTTGGCATTGTAAGAATGTTTTAAACATTTCCCATTGTAAACGTAGACGAGCATTCTTACAACGCCAAAAAAGTCAAAGTCTGCCAAAGATGTTTTAATTTATCTTGCGACAAAAGATTTGGGTGAAGTTTTTCCTAGGCTAGCCTTTCTTGGTTGCATTTTACTAGCATGTCATCTAGGAACTGCAAATGGTGAACGATCATTTTCCATCATGAGCAGAATTTGCAACAAATTGCGTCAACGACTAACGGTTGATCATTTAGATAAATTGATGTTGATATCGATAGAGGGTCCTGTAAGCTGTAGATAAATTTGTGTAAATAGATTATTTTATTGTCCTTTATTATGGTAATAAGTGTGTTATGGATGTGCATCGCTTGTATATGTATATATATATGTAATGTATCTGTAAACGTTGCCAAATTAGCTTGCTAGCGATTCGTAACATTAAAGCTTAAAGTTATTTATAGGAAGAATATTCCTCGAATTATAATTCCGGCTTGGTATTTCTTTCGCACTACATCAATCAAACAATATCTCACGTTTCAGAAATTTCTTGATTATGACAACTCTTTTAATTCTATTAGATAATTTTTTTCAACTTGTCTAACTACAAAGTCTATTCTCTAAAACTCGATCTCTAATCTCTAACTATCACGGACTATGACTCTTCGCGAAAACTGACTTACTATAAATGAAACTCCCTAACTAACTCCAGGTCTCACCAACTGACTAGCTTTTTTTTATAATAGTTTATAGTCCTTTACACCAAGTGTTTTAAGACTGAGACGGCTGTGTGTAAGAAGCACCTAAGTACTTCCAGTCGTGGATTATAATTTGATTCTTTTAACTTTTTCCTCCTCCTTTCTCCAGGCTTGGGACCGGCTTGCAAAAGTAAAGCGGAGTTGAACAGACTAGCTTTTTTTATAATAGTTTACAGTCCTTTACAATAGGTGTTTTAAGACTCTAATGGTTGTATGTAGGAAGTACTTAAGTACTTCCTTTCGTGGACCAAAATTTAATCCTTTTTACTTTTTTATTTTATTTTATATATATATATATATATACATAGATATACGCTGACCAATTAGAATAAAGGTATAGATAAAAAGACTAATCAGGAGACATCAACGTTGAAGCCCATTTCAACAAAATTATGATTACCAGAATATGAAAAAGTGAATCACGACTCTAATGAAGATGGCAGAAGTGATTCTGAAGAAGCAAGTGATGTAGAATCTGAAGCGAGATCCGACCGTGGACCGCCACCTGTACGTCGTAAGATTTACCCGTCTCAAAATCATCCAATAATCGCTGCTCCATTTCTCACTGACAAAAATTGCTTTTGTTGGTTGCAAACGGCAAAATCATTAGCACAGACGGCTGCATAAAATATTTTGACTGAAAACAGGGCATTGCTGCTGTTGGACAAAACTTCCAAGACTTGTCTAACGGTTTTTGATTACTTATGACAGATAACATGGTTTTCTGATTGTGAGAGAGACTAATCGTCGAGCAAATGAAATTTTTTATGAATGGAATAAAGCACATCAAAATAAAGATGTTGTACAACATGTTTGTGTAGAAACTAATGAGGTAGAGGATATGGCTTTCATAGGAGTGCTTTTACATGCCGGTTTGCAAAAATCTGAACATCTATGCACGGCTTGCCAATATACAAAGAAACCAAAATTAAAATAAACAAAAAATAAAATCAAAATATAGATCATGGTAATATAACGGTGCGGCGTGTCCGACGCTAGTTCTAACGACCTTTTCGATATTATATTTTGATTTTATTTTAATTTTGGTTTATTCATTTCTTTTTATTTTATCTTTTTATTTTTTATTTCTTAATTTATTTTAATTTTATTTCTGGTTTATTTCATTTCTGTTTTAATTTAATTCTGGTTTACTTTATTTCCTCGTTTTATGGTCATGGGATGAAACTTTATTTTGCAACTTTGATTTGATGTTGAAATTACCCTATTGTCATTTTAGTAAGTTTAAATATAAATAATGTACCTGTAAATTCAGTGCACCTGCCCCCAGGTGAGTTATACGTGAACAGTTTCGTTAGCTGTTGTATTGTCGTAGCGTTGGTCGTTTTAATGAAAGTTGTGTCGCTGGTATGTTTTTGGAATTCTATGTTTTTAGTTTTATATTTGAATGGTTTTATTAGTGTTTCTCTATCTTTATATATTTGGCTTTCGTCTAATATTCTATACATTGATTTTCCTTACTTTATTATAGGGGTTCTGATGATGGATAAAGCCGAAACCGGCCGGTCAACCCCTTGTGACAATAAAGTTTTGTGCACTGTTGACTGTGTAGTTAATTCGGGAAGAAAATTTAGACGGTTTGAAGCAGTAGTAAAGAAATGGTGTTGTAGAAAATGGGCTGTAGCATTTAATAGAGCGTGTTTATGCGATATATATATATATATATTAATGTAAAATCGCTGTTTTTACAATAGGTTTTCCCATTGATAGACGTTAAAGGACTTCGAATAACTATTATGGACATTATTATTAAACCAGAAGGTATAACTAGCCGTAACAAAGCTTCATTTATTATTTTCCAATAAAACATCAAAACCATTCTATTGAGCCCAGTATACGATTTGGTGATATCGTAACATTGGTGTCAGAAGTGGGATACAAGAATGGTTTTGAAATCATTGGATGAGCTTTGGGCGAGTGAAATGAAAGACGAGCTGGAGAAACGTGGCCTGAGCGATACAGGTAAAAAGAACGAACTTATGGAACGCCTCTTAGCCGCGTTAGTGAATGAGGGCTATGGGCCTGACGACGACGAATATCTATTCGACATTGACGAGGAAGCTGTGGTCAAGCGAAGGAAATTAAAAAACAAATTGCTGAAGGAAGAAAGACAACGAGCGAAAGAAAACATGGCAGCACAGAAGAAGACAGGAGAAGGAATGATTCTTGGCCACGGAAACAAAGTGGCAGCAGCCACAGTACAACTGTTGAGAGTTTGGTCGCAGGGTTGGCTGAGGCAGTGGTGGACACGGTTCTGGACCAGCGGGTTGCTGGTGATGTGGGTTGCTGCGGCGAAACCCAATTTGAACTGGAGTCCACCAGCTGTGTCTCAGAGCATGTGACGGATGACGGGCGTACAGACTGCACAAGTCAGGTGGGTCATGATGATGAGCCTGTCAAAGACGGTCATGATAAGGAACCTTGCAAAGATGCTCAAGATGAACCATGCAAAGATGGTGAGAGTGATACAGTCGGTTTGGACGTCAAAAACAAGACTAAAGAAGATGAGAAGAATGTTGAAAACGAAATGCAAAACGATGAGGATGAAAGTGACGATGATTATTATAATAATGGCAATAACAACTATGGCTTTCACCCATACAGCGACGGTTCTGAAACGGAAGCCTCCATAACAGACGACGGCACCGAATATTCAGGGTCAGATTTTAGTGAAGAATCTGACTCGGATGAAGCAACCGAGGATTTAGAAACGGACGAAACTCCAATGGAAAAATACGTCAAAGTTAACTTGACAAGAAAAGAAGACACTGATTTGAGAGACGATGGCGATAATTTGAAGAAAGATCCGCTGGACGATACGAAAGTTGACACCGACGAAAGAGCCGAGTTGGAATGTGAAAAGAAAACGTTCGATTGTAGCTTGGAAGAAAACAAACATGACGGCGATGAACTTCTCCAAAACAACAATAGCAATGCAGCAAGCAAAAACTCTGGAAAAAATGAGACAAGAACAGAGAACGGTACCGAGGGTTTTAAATCAGATGAATCCACAGAAGATTCTAGATCAGATAGACTAAGAGTCATTGTAAAATCAAATAACAGTTTGATGAAGGGATTTATTGGATTTATGGAACGACGTGTTTTCGAAAAACCTTTTGAAGAGTTTCTTGAGAAAGATCTAAAGGATGTGAAGGAAGAAGAAAAAGCAGACAATTCCGATAAACCGTGCAAAGATGTTCAGGACGAGGCATGCAAAAAAGGCTGTGATGAACCGTGCAAAAATGGCGACGATGAGCCAAAGAAAGACTCTGTTGATGAGCCAAAGAAGGACTGGAAGAAACTGTGTCAAACGGTCAAGAGACTTGACCATGCTGTTTGCGAATTGCGGTCAAAGCCACGAGTAAAGATCAAGGTATTTTGGTGTTCGTGGCCGAGTCGCATTTCTTAAAAGCGATATGCTGTTCGGGACGAACAGAATTAAGAAGGGGGTAATAATGTAAAATCGCTGTTTTTACAATAGGTTTTCCCATTGATAGACGTTAAAGGACTTCGAATAACTATTATGGACATTATTATTAAACCAGAAGGTATAACTAGCCGTAACAAAGCTTCATTTATTATTTTCCAATAAAACATCAAAACCATTCTATTGAGCCCGGTATACGATTTGGTGATATCGTAACAATATATATATATACGACTCTACTGGGAATCGAACCCACGTGTCTACGGCAACACCGCCTCGCCTAAATGCAAGCGCTCTTACCAACTGAGCCACCGACCATCACCAAAAATGATGGCTAGAAGTCTGTCTTTCTGAGCTACTTAACATTAGACTACGACTATGATAGGCTCAAAACTCCTTACTTCGGCTCGACAGCTAGTCTGCTGCCAGATAGGTAATTTTTTATGAAGGGAAACTGCGTTAAATGTTTCGAAAACCTACAAATAAGATGACTATCTGTCACCACAAATAACGCAAATATTTATACGACTCTACTAGGAATCAAACCCACGTGTCTACAGCAACACCGCCTCTAGAGTTTTCGGGTTCGGGTTTGTGAAACTAAAGTTTTCGGGTTCGGGTTTGTAAAACTCGAGTTTTCGGGTTCGGGTTCGGGTTTGTGAAACTCAGGTTTTCGGGTTCGGGTTCGGGTTCGGGTTTGTAGTTTTCCAAAAACCGGGTTCGGGTTCGGGTACTGGCTTATGATTTTAAATTCCTGGATTGATTTTAAATTTACCTAGTGTATATACATATACAAACAAGAGCGATCAATTCATCCATTGGACATTACACGTATTGAATAAACTCTAACAAGTTATTTTTTAGCTTTCCAAATAATGTGATTTCTTTGGCCGAAGGAGGCTTAATTATTTTAGTTCGTTCGTGGCTCGGTCCGGCCAGATAATCAGGCGGATTAGTGGTCTAGCTTACACAATCACCAATAAAATGACCTATTTGTGTTATTTGTTACGCAAAGGTGATAATACAAAACTTGCAGGGCTTGTGGCAGAGCGGTAGAGCGCTCGCCTGTTGATCGTTAGGTCGGCAGTTCAAGCCTCACCTGCGTCACCAGCGTAACTCCCTTAGGCAAGGAGTTCACTCGCATTGCTTTCTCATGTCTATGAAAATAGCGTGTTCTTCGAAGTTTCCGATCCAAAGGAACCTTCGTAAGCGCCTCTGACTTATCTGGCGCTATATAAATTCATTATTATTATTATTATTGCGATTAGTATAATACGTTACCTCTTAAATTATTGTAATTTATTAATTTTTTTCGCGGCTCGGTCCGGCCGGGTAATCAGGCGGATTAGTGTCTTAGCTTACACATTTGCCAATAAAATGACTGTGGCGCATAGATCATTTATAGACTTTGCCAGTTAAAGTTTAGGATTATGCAAGATTATCCTTATAACATAGGGTCTTTGTTATATCAGAAAAATTTTGAGTATATGAATGAATAAATATAAGGTTATATAACTGAAGTAAAAAGTTTAGAGTCATGGCTATCCGCGATTTCTTTGACCGAAGAAGGCTTAATTATTTTAGTTCGTTCGCGGCTCGGTCCGGCCTGATAATCAAACAGATTTGTGGTTTAGTTTACACAATCACTAATAAAATGACGTATTTCTGTTATTTGTTACGCAAATGTGATAATACAAAACTTCTACGCTCGCGATTAGTATAATATGTTACGTCAACAAAACTTGTAATTTATTAATCTCTAAGACACAGCTTTTATAAAGATTTATTTGTTCACAACTCCGAGTTCGGGTATTAGGCTTATAAATTTTCGGGTTCGGGTATCAAGTTTTCACATTTTCGGGTTCGAGTTCGGGTTCGTGTATCAAGTTTTATCATTTTCGGGTTCGGGTATCAAGTTTTCACATTTTCGGGTTCGGGTTCGGGTATCAAATTTTCACACTTTCGGGTTTGAGTTCAGGTTCGGGTATCAGAAAAAGACCGGGTAGTACCGAACTCGGGTTCGGCTACCCGTGACATCCCTAATATATATATATATATATATATATATATATATATATATATATATATATATATATATATATATATATATATATATATATATATATATATATATATATATATATATATATATATATATATATATATATATATATATATATATATATATATATATATATATATATATATATATATATATATATATATATATATATATATATATATATATATATATATGTGTGTGTGTGTATATATATATATATATATATATATATATATATATATATATATATATATATATATATATATATATATATATATATATATATATATTTATATATATATATATCAGTCCGGATTTAACAGAAGCGGAAAGACAACTGGATTATCAGCTTAGACTTGAAAGAAACAAATTAAATGCAAATTTAGCTAAGGATTCGCCCTTTCGGTACTGCATCCGGGGTAATCAATTGCAAAAATTCAAGAAATGTTTTTAATAAAGAAGTTTTTGCTGGCCTGTCTGTTGCTTTTCAAAATGTGTGTTCGATCAAGGAGAAATCGTCTCGAATCTGTGATCTGATTGCGTCTCAGTCCATTGACATTTTTGTTGCTGCAGAGACTTGGCATGAATCTGGTGATAGCGTTTTGTTGGGCCGTGTTACTCCTGCTGGTTACAAGTGTCTTGATCGGGCACGTCCTGCTGACCATACAAGCAAATCTCGGGCTTTGATAAATCATGGTGGAATTGCAATTATTTATAAGGATGGCTTGTCTATGACTGAAATTGATCTTCGAACACCAGTTGCGTCATTCGAATTTTTATGTTGTAATATCTCTAGCAATCAGACTGGAGTTGTATTGTTATCAGTTTCTCGTCCTGGATCAAAGCCTGCAACCAAGAAATTCTTTGATGAGTTCAGTTTCCTTTTGGAAATATTGTCAACATACCGTAGACCAATTGTTATTACTGGAGACCTGAACATTCACGTTGAAAGACAAAATGATATAATTGCAATGAAACTGCATGAATTGCTAACTTCTTTCAATTTGATTATTCATGAGACAATTCCAACGCATCGGCTAGGAGGGCAGCTTGATCTCGTGATTTCACGTGATGATATGGTAGATTTTCAAGTTTCTGTGCAAGAAACTGGCTTATCTGATCATCTAATGCTATTGTTTCGACTTCCACTCCAAAAACCAACTAAGCCTGTTGCCACTTTTTGGGGACGTTCATGGAAGAGATTTGATTATAATGCATTCCTGACTGATTTACGTTTGAGTGAACTTTGTCATAATCCAGAAAATTTCGATCATCATTCAACTGATGAACTTTTCCAGTGCTATTCATCTACCCTATCAAAGTTTCTCGATAATCACGCTCCGTTTACATTAATCAAAAGAAAACCTCGAAATCTACTAACGCCATGGTTTGATAGTGAATACCGGGCATTTAAGCGGTCCACGAGACGACTTGAACGGATTTATCGTCGGCATCACACAACGGCGAGTAAATCTATATGGATTGACGGCCTGCGGACCATGCGATATTTGTTCCAGAAAAAAGAGCATGAATACTGGGAAGCCAGGATTGCCGCTAATCAGAAAGCTCCAAAAAAGCTCTGGAGTAACTTGTCAACACTTCTTGGTAAAGAAAAGTCCTCATCTAATGTGAGCTCTTCTATTACTCCAGACCAGTTTGTGAGGTTTTTTAAAGACAAGGTAGAGCAAGTTAGAACACATACAGCGCTTGCAAAGCCACCATCTATACTTTTGACCAGCACGTTGTTCATGGATGAATTCCAACCAGTTACGGCTGATGAGATAATAAAATTGATAATGGCTGCTCCGAACAAATATTGTTCACTGGATCCATCCCCTACTTGGATTATCAAAAAATGTTGTGTCCACATTGCATCTTTTGTCGCTTTGATGTGCACTCGATCTTTACAAGAAGGATATTTTCCTGCTAGTCAGAAGTCAGCACTTGTGACTCCGCTTATTAAAAAAGACGGACTTGACCCTGCTGACATGAAGAGCTATCGACCAGTCTCTAACCTGACCTTTATGTCAAAACTGGTAGAGCGGATTGTTGCTAAACGATTGAATGTACATCTAGGTCTTTCTGGCAGTCTCCCATCGAACCAATCTGCGTATCGCCGGTTTTACTCTACAGAATCTGCACTACTCAAAGTGGTGAATGATCTGGCAGTTGCTACTGATAGTGGTAAGGTGTCGCTACTGAGTCTCTTAGATCTGAGTGCCGCATTTGATACTGTTGACCATGGAATCCTTATTGAGAGACTTGAAAAAACTCATGGCATCTTTGGAGTTGTCTTAAAATGGATTATTTCATATTTAACTAACCGCACGCAACGGGTTAGTGTGGGTGGGAACTTGTCATTGTCCGTGTAGTGGAGTACCCCAGGGATCAGTCTTGGGCCCACTACTTTTTCTATTGTACACCACTGATTTACTTGAAATTATTCATCGTTCTGGACTCGAGGGACACTGCTATGCCGACGACACCCAAACATATGTTCACTGCTCTGTTGATGATGCGGAGAATGTTCACCTTCGCTTATTGCCCTGCATAGAGAACATTGAACAGTGGATGGCTTCTAATCGTCTAAAACTGAATGGCGATAAGACTGAATTAATCTGGATAGGTGCAAGATCAAAGTTGCAACAGAGTAAAGCAAAAGCTTTGTTAGTTGCTGGGGCTTTGGTCGCCCCCACAGAAGTTGTTCGAAACCTAAATGTTTATGTCGATTCTGAGCTTTCCATGAAAGATCATATATCTAAACTGTCAAAAACCTGTTTTTTTCCAACTACGACAACTTAGAACCATACGAAGGTCTCTGACAAGTGAAGCAACACGTCTCCTGCTGCATTCGTTTGTTGTAAGTAGACTTGACTACTGCAACTCTCTATTTACAGGCTTACCTCTTAGTGCTGTTGGAAAGATTCAACGTATTCAAAATGCAGCTGCTCGTCTTTTTACTGCAATAATGAAAACTGAACTCCGGTGGCTGCGTATCTCTGAGCGAATTACTTTCAAAATTGGGACTTTAGTCTACAAGGCGCTCCATGGCGAAGCCCCCTCATATTTGCAAGAGCTGTGTGTTACTGTGTCTGATAACAATTCTTACTTATCTCGTCACAGATCTGCTAGTCGTGGTGATCTAGTTGTTCCCATAACTCAAACAAAAACTTACGGCAGTCGAGCCTTCAGTATAGCAGGACCGGCAACATGGAACATGTTGCCTGCCAGCATCCGAGAAGCCACTACATTGAGTTTATTCAAGACCGAGCTAAAGACATTTTTGTTTGCGAAATCCTATCCAAATTGAGGATCAGAGAGAAATTATTTCATTTTTCCTGACATGCTGATTTTTATGTTTTATATTATTTTTTGCTTTATTTTTATTGTTTTGTTTTGTTGTTTTTATTGTAAAAGGAGCCCTGAGGTGTTACACAAAAGGGCGCTTGAAATCCAAATAAACTTAAACTTAAACTTATATATATATATACATACACAAACACACACACACACACACACACACACACATATATATATATATATATATATATGTGTGTGTGTGTGTGTGTGTGGATGTATGTGTGTGAATATATATGTAAGTATATATAAACGTAATGTAGGAGTATGTATATATATATATAAATGTAATATATGTGAGAATATATCGCCAAATCGTATACCGGGCTCAATAGAATGATTTTGGAGTTTATTGGATGATAATAAATAAAGCTTGATAAATTCTTTTTATACCTTCTAACATAGTCATAATGTTAATAATAAATGCACTAAATCCTCTAATGCCTATTAATCGGAAACAGATCGTAAAATCAGCGATATTACATGATTACCCCCTTCTTAATTCTGTTCGTTTTAAACTGCATAGTCGCTCTACCACGAACACAAAATACCTTCATTTTCACTCGTGGCCTTGACCGCAAATCGCAAACAACATGGTCAAATCTCTTGACTGTTTGACGCAGTTTCTTCCAGTCTCGCTGGAGCCTGTGTGATCTTCCGATTCGGCGTTGTGGGTTTGAACACCTTGTCAAATCGCTACATTCCAATCTCCTCGCACACGACTGTCGACCACGGCGAGCCCTTACCAGGCCACTGACGGCTCCACGCAACCGAAGCCGCAACTGCACGCCACGGTCATTTTTCGACCTTCCACTACTCCTCCAGCCACCAAACACAGAGTTGTCGTCGATGCAAAACTGTTCGACCGTCCCAGCTCCACTCCCACGAGTCACCACCAAAACACAAAATCATTAACCAAACCGTTCTGAGATGCAGCACTAGCATCCGTAGAAGTACTTTCATGTTGTTCCGCAACATCCAGGGCAGAAACATTCTCAATCGATTCATCCGGGGTGGCATCACTCACAAAGGTGCTCCGATCAGCAAACATCGCCTGGAGCTCCGCTCCATCTATTCCAAAATTTCTTTTCGCGAAGTCAAACTCCACCTCAATATCCCGAAACAGACGACCACCCAACAAATCCGGTCCGCCATGCAAACACTGTGAAACACCCTGTCAGATTATCTTCCAATATCAAAGCTTATGACTCAACTTCTCGTTTTTTCATCCATAAGATGGTAGAGAGAAGATTTAATCGCATAAGACTAAAAAAACACTATAAAGAGATCCGTAACCTTTTTTCAAACTATGTGCCTAAAGAAAAAAAGAAAGTCGACTATGACCAAACCTTTTTCTTTGTATGTAACCATGGTCCAAACGCCATTGAAAGTTTTTCTAATTTTAAGAATATTATTAGAAAGGTCTCACATTTTAAGGATGCCAAATTCATTAAAGCAACAGCATCTGACAAGAATTTACTTAGAATTCTTTTCAAAAATCCTTAATAGCTCCGTATCTCAACCCACCCCTAAAACACTTTATCTTACCCTGTACCAAAAACCCTACCACTACCAGCGCCTTATAAAATTAAGGTTCGAAATGTTTCAAAACTTTCCATTTTGTAATTATCATTTCCTGTTTCTTTATAAAATTAATTATGTTTGTTTCTATGTATGCATATGAGTTTATATATTACTCTATTTTTCTTCATTATTAGTACATTTTGTTTTTGTATCTTTATTTATTATTATGTATATTATATGTATATAAACAGTTTTGTATATATATATATTTATATAATTTTATTTTTTTATGTACGTATATTTGCGAATGTATGTATGTGTATATATATGCATGTTTGTGCATATATATATATGTTTATATATTTCTTCTTTTTTATATATATTTGTATATATATGTATATATATTGTATTATATATATGTATATATATTGTATCATATATATTTTTATATAAATATTTGTATATATATATGTATATATATTGTATTATATATATTTTTATATATATATATATATGTATATATATGTATATTTATATTGTATTATATATATTTATATATATATGTTTTGTATAAATGTATATGTATATATATATATATATATATATGTTTGTTTGAATTATATATATATATATATATATATATATATATATATGTATATATGTTTGTATATATGCATATATATATATATATCTATATATATATATATATATATATATAAACAAAAATGATTTATTATATCTTGCGTTCTTTTTCCACTACCCGGTTTTGATCACACTGAATAAAAAGGTCAATTACGAGGTAAACGACAGAAAAGTATGGAACCTGGAGAAAGCCGATTGGTACCAATGTTAACGAAGCAACAAACATTTTAACGCAAGGTCTGAACAAAGCAGCCATAGCATCAATACCAACCAAAAATGGAAGACGATCAGGACTTAGGCCAGTACCATGGTGGAATGATGAATGTGAAAGCGCAATCAAAGCAAGAAACAAAGTCTTATACTCACTTCAGAAAGAATATACTACGACTGGCTTTGAACGGTATCGAGAACTCAAACAAATCGCACAGAAGATAGTGAGGACAGCAAAAGAGAACCATTGGCGAACATTCTGTAGCTCTCTTAACTCACACTCCAGTCAGACTACCATGTGGAAAGCGGTGAAAAATATGGTCCACACACATGCAGGTTTTAACGTTCCAGTGCTAAAACTGAGTGAAGATAAGACCGTTTATTCTGACAAAGACAAAGCGAATGCGTTAGCAACTGCCATCGAAAAAACTCAGACAAAAATCTTTACCTAAGATTTATTCAAAGGAAAGAGGCTCTGAAAAGAGAAATTACCTTTACCATCAGATCTGGCATTTCTTGCGAAAACGACCCACATGAGTTAAACACAGAAATTTCCTTAAAAGAATTTACGGAAGCTCTGATGCAGAGTGCAAACGGCAAATCTCCAGATCCAGACAATCTCTGCTATGAGATGCTAAGACAAATTGACGAGATAGGTTTCAATAAGCTCTTGGATCTTATAAACTGTTCTTGGTCAAAAGGAGAGGTGGCAAAACTATGGAAGCAATCTATAATTGTTCCGCTACTAAAACCGAGAAAAAATTCTGCAGACACCAACTCATATCGACTCATTTCCCTAACATCTTCATTATGCAAGGTTGCCGAAAGAATTATTGCAAATCGATTAAGGTTCTACCTGGAGCAAAATAATCTTTTAAACCGTGAACAATCAGGCTTCAGAAAAGGAAGAGGATGCACAGATCACATCCTTAGACTACAAAACGATATTACACGCTCGATGTGGAATAAGGGTGGGACACTGGCGGTCTTTCTGGACTTGGAAAAAGCCTTCGATCTAATGTGGCGAGAGGGGCTTTTGTAAAAGCTTGAAAAGCTTGTTGTCAGAGGAAGGATTTTAAAATGAATCCATAGTTTTTTGAACAATCGAGAGGCCATGGTTCGTGTGGGATCCACGTTGTCAGACCCGGTATTGTTGGAAAATGGTACCCCACAGGGTTTTGTCCTGAGCCCCCTTTTGTTCATTGTTATGATGAGCGACATCCCTTGTCAAGAAATCCATGGAATTCGGACATCTATATTTGCAGACGATGTAGCAATATGGATTTCAGGAAAAAACCCACATACTATGCGAAACTGCTTACAGACTCGATTAAACGAAATCCAAACATTTTTTCTAAATTGGGGATTCAAACTGTCAACCGAGAAATCGGTAGCAGTCTGTTTTACAAAATACAAGAATTCCGAAAAAAATTCCCTACCTATTTGTATGGATGACAAAAAAATCAGTTGGAAGAGCGAAGCTACATTTCTCGGTATAATATTTGACTCAAAATTAACCTGGAAAAAACACATTGATAACATAGTTGATCGTTGCAAAAAAAAGATTAAATATCATGCGATGCCTGACAGGACAAAGCTGGGGATGCGGCAAAGAAACACTGAAGCTTTTCTACCGATGCGCCATACGGTCAGTGATGGAGTTTGACTGCGAAGCATTTGACAGTGCATCAGAATCTCAAAAACAAAGACTCGAGAAAATCCAATATAGTGCCTTAAAAACAGCTTGCGGGGCAATGGTTGGAACCAGTTTGGCCGCTCTACAAATTGAATGCGGAGATCCTCCACTTGATATACGACGAAAGATGTTAATTACAAACCTTGCCACTAAAACCAAGATCACTCCAAACCATCCGGCAAAAGACGTCTTTGTACCTCCCAGAAGACAAGAAGGGGTTAAATGGCGATAGTTCTTTCACAGAAAAGTGAAAGAAGCTGAACATCCAGCATCCAAAAGAACAGCGGCATTGAACAAAATAGTTGACAAATTCAACCCAGTCCCCTTAACTCCTTCTTAAACTCCACCATGGAAACCTATTCCACCTCTTTTTAACGAAGGGCTGGTGGGGTTAAAAAAGGATGATTCGTCAATTCTGCAAAGAGCTAAGGAACTGATTGCTACATTTACAGATTCGACACATATGTACACAGATGCATCTAAAATAGACAATGTAGCAGCTGTGGGAATTTATATCCCGGAAAAAGATATCAAAATGGCTAAGAGAGTCACGAATGACGTTAGTACTTATACGGCTGAGTTAACGGCTATAAAATGCGGCTTGGAGTGGATGGCACAACCAGACGGTCCACATAAAATAGCCCTATTTACGGATTCATATAGCTCTATGCTTTCATTGAAAAATTCAGCAAATGCTCAAACATCTGCTCTTGTGGCATCAGTCCTAACACTAGCATCCAACCTCTCAAAAGAAGGAAAGACAATTACCCTGATTTGGGTACCTAGCCACGTGGGCATACGTAGAAATGAAATGGCAGATTGTCTTGCCAAAGAAGCTACCAAACATCCCGAAATAGAGATTGAGATTATGCCAGAGATATTTGACATAAAAAGAACAATACGCAGAGAGCTTTTGAACGAATGGCAGACCAGATGGGACTCTGCTCAAGAACGTCGACACTACTGGTCTCTCGAAAAAAAAGTCTCAAATAAAATTAAATTCAAGACAACAAACAGAAAAAAGAAATAATCATTTCCCGACTCCGACTTGGAAAGTGTCGGCTGAAACAAAATTTGAAGAGAATGAATCTTCATGAGACAGGTTTGTGAGAAACCTGCGGAACAGAGGAAACAATCGAGCACTGGTTGCTGCACTGCAAAGAAACGACACAACTAGGAATGGAACTTGGGAACTTTTGTAAAAGGATCCAAAAACCAACTACACTCCAAACCATATTGAACTCGGAAATATGCCACGACATCATCTATAAATGGATACAAAATAATCCTAAAGAACTGTAAATATAGAGACAAAATTATTTAGTGTAAATAATTATTTTTTTCCTTTTGATTTTTTTTTTTGCGTCTTAAAACACTTGGTGTAAAAGACTATAAACTATAATAAAAAAATAAATAATAAAAAATAAAAATAATATTAAAAAAATTAAGAGTTAGTTAACTCCGCCTTGCTTTTGCAAGCCAGTGCCAAGCCTGGAAAAAAGAGGAGGGGAGAGTTAAAAAAATCAAATTATGATCCACGACAGGAAGTACCTAGGCTAGCGAGCTAATCTGAAAACGTTTACAGGTCCAGGCGTGTTAACTAGGAAACAAATGGTAGCTGTTGTTCACTTGTGGTATAAGATGAAACCATGACGTATATAACTTCCCATTCAAAGCCAGCTATAGGAAAATTTGCTTAATTCTAAATTTGTTGATATTGCGATATAGTTAAATTAGCATATTTATTATGTTATTTGACTCATTTTTCTTATTTTGTTTAATTTAAATTTATTATTTGAAAATTGTGAAATTATTTAGTTTATTAGCGCAACTGCAAACCCAATCTCAGAAATATATTTATTGTCATTGCAAATGGCAGCTCAACTGAAAACTGTCTTCTTCTAAAAACGAAGGGAAGTCCTGGATTCGTTGGAACTAAATTTATTTTAAAAATGAGCACAATTTCTGTTTTACCTGCCCCATTTAAAATTTCACCAATAATTATATTAAGTTTTAAATATATAACCATTTATCGAGTTATAGCCCTTTAGGATTTTTAATATTTTTTTTTCATATTTCGGTATGCTTAAAACTTCATTTAAAATTTCAGCAATAATTAAATTTGGTCTCTAACAATTAATCGAGTTACATTGCAGAGCCTTCGTTTAATTAAGATTTTTAATATTTTTTTACATATTTTAAAACAAATTTTATTTTTTACAATTACGTTACAACTATTTTTGTAAAGTGAATTTTGTTGTTGTTGTGGATTTCAGATATTAATGAATGTCTTACATTGGACAATCCTTGCATTGCTGATGAGTCAATTTGCATTAACAATAACGGCTCGTATATATGTAAGTGCCACAATGGCTTTACTCAGGATACGTGGACTTCTTGCATTGGTTAGTTTTGCATAGGATAATACTTTGGTGGTGTTTTTTTACTAATAAAACAGTGTAAATAATTAAATAACTTTTTTAAGTTGCAATTTTACTTTTAAAAAAATTTGATAATTAGATATTAACGAATGCAATACAAAGAATAAATGCGACAAATCAACAACTTCCTGCCATAATACACGGGGTTCATATGCTTGCTATTGTATCTACGGGTATATCCACGATAACGAATTCAACTGTTCAGGTATGAGTTGATGTTTTAATGAACTAAACTAATATTAATATCAGTTAGCCTAAATTAGTTTTTACCAATTTTATCTAAAAACCCCGGGCAACGCGGGTACCCCGCTAGTCTTTCTATAGGTTATAAGATTGAACAAGTAAAGGAAAAACGAGTTTTTTATCACAAACTTTAATTTCAAATACACTCTATTTAGAAGTACGAAAGATGTTCAAATTATTTTTTTTTAATTGAGACATGTATTGTCATCCAATATAAAGCTGTGCTGAAAGCTTCGGCTTCCTAGCTAGTCAAAAAGCTGGTTAAATTTTACTTGCAACATTTGCGTACAGATAAAGCCACACACACACATACACAAACACACACACAAACAGAAATTGTAACCTAAATAAAAGTTTGTAAAAATGTGTTCAATTTAAAATATATGAAAACTAATGTACTAAAAGATTAAAAATAATATTTTGGTGTACATATTGACATTTTTTAAACTAAACTTTTTGTTAGGAAGATAAAATCGTTGGGCGAGAGTTGATACTAGAGATAGCCCGTCAATTTTTTTTTTTAAATCTCATTATATATTATTTTTTCGATTGTGGTGCCACCTCTTTTGATTTTTAGAACTGACAGTGTACAATTGCGTAATAACTTTTATTACACGCCTGCGCGCAGTATCTGCTGACTGCTGACCAACGCGGCCGCCGCGTTAAGCAAAATTGCTACATACATACATACATACATACATACATACATACATACATACATACATACATACATACATACATACATACATACATACATACAAAACATTTTCGCTTTCTTTTAGCTGTATCCCTTCTAACTCGTATTTCTATCTTGGATTTCTTCTACCCATGTGCATAACATGACACTTGTCAACATTGAACCGCATCTGCCATTCCTGCGACCATTTGAATAACTGCACAAGATCGTTTCTCAGCACTTCGACATCGTCACTATTACACACTGTTTTGCATAATTTAGTGTCGTCAGCAAATTTTGATATTTTAGCTGCTATTACTTCATCAAGTCATTTAAATAGACAACAAAAAGAAGTGGTCCAAGCACAGAACCTTGATGCACTCCACTGGTTATTTTCATCCATTTCGAGAAACTTCCTCTCACTCCCACTTTTTGTCTTCTATCCAGCAACCAACAGTCTATCCACCTTAACAGATTACCAACAATACCAACTGGTTTCAACTTTGAAGACAACCTTTGATGAGGAACCGTGTCGAAGGCCTTGGCAAAATCTAAATAAATCACATCCACTGACTGACATGCATCCATACCTCCATAAACCTCCTCAAAAAAATTCAACAAATTTGACAAACATGATTTTTTCTTCACAAATCCATGCTGACTATCTTTAATTAATTTATATTTCTCCAGATGAATCACAATTTCATTTTTGATCATTTTTTCCATAATTTTGCAAGCAATACTGGTAAGACTAACTGGTCTGTAATTGCATACATCGCTTCTGTTGCCTTTTTTGAACAGTGGCACCACAACAGCATCCCTCCAGTCCTGCGGGACTCATCTCATTATATATTATTTTTTCGATTGTGGTGCCACCTCTTTTGATTTTTAGAACTGACAGTGTACAATTGCGTAATAACTTTTATTACACGCCTGCGCGCAGTATCTGCTGACTGCTGACCAACGCGGCCGCCGCGTTAAGCGAAATTGCTACATACATACATACATACATACATACATACATACATACATACATACATACATACATACATACATACATACATACATACATACAAAACATTTTCGCCGAAGGGCGTCTGCTTGATCAACGGACGTGGGCCCACCTCTCTTAAAAGCGTCAAGAAGTTTAAGGGCCGAAACGCTAAAAATGAGAGGTTCTTCTTCTGAAGAACTTCGGCGACGAAAGCTCGCAAAGAGTTATAACACATTTATGAGGCATTAAGCCATTTGGCAACCGGGAAAGACCGGTGACAACTGGGAAAGACCGTTGGCAACTGGGAAAGACCGTTGACACTTGGAAAGACAAGTGACCTCTCGGAAAGACGAGAACTTCACGGGTATCAGGCCTGGCTTAGCCAAAGTACAATCCGTTCAAATGCCGCTTCATCTTATACTACGAAATGCCCCCAGAGTTCCAACCGAAAAGAGGGGGAGAATGATGAACTCACATTCGGACCTTTGGACAACGACCCTGCTTCTTATAAATGATCGGCAGACAATGGACGAGCATCAATTTCTTGCACTTGGTAGTTAGTGGGTACACTTTGTCTAACTGAAAACCAGTGCAAGAAATTGATGCTCGTCCATTGTCTGCCGATCACTTATAGTCCAGTTGCTCACACGTTGATCGACATACCAGATGCCCTTAATACTTAAAAGAGATGCTCGTCCATCGATCACATATAGCCATATAGAGCGTTGTTTTTTACCGGATTCCTCTGACACGCCTTGCCTTTATTCTTTCACCCTCACGCCATCTAAACGCTTAACTCTAACCCTTGACTCTTACTTAGAGCAGGAGCTACTGGGGTTAACACCAGGATTCACTAGCGCAATCTATTTAACAACGCGTCCGTTGATAATATAGAATAGATCGGACCAATTAAAATTAAAACTGTCCATTCATTATTAACAATAACATAAATTACTTACTGTGCATTCATTATTATCATTAGCATAAATAATAATTTGAGTTCACTTTTCTTAGTCGTGGGCGGGGCTTATCACCGGGAAAAATTTGCTTACATTTCTGTCAACGACTTATACGGTTTTACCGTATCTTTCAATTTGGTTTGTTCGTTGCATTGCAAGTGATTACGTTATAAGATTATTGTTATCGCTCTAACATAATTTGTGTTTTACTGAAAGGAAATCCAGCTATAAAAATTTATATTAAAATTTCATTGTTTATACCCGTCAATTGAATTGTTCGTTATCCGATATTGTTCATTTCTCATTGAATATTGTGTTATGCCTTCAAAGAAAAGTTTGTTCTTAGAAAAAGACGTCAAATGCAAATAGAGTGACGAGAGATTGCAGCCAACCTATCGATAACAATAATCTTATAACGTAATTACTTGCAATGCAACGAACAAACCAAATTAAACATAACATAACATAACGTTTATTTTAAAGTGAATCAGAACAATAATCGTGTGTGAGATCCACCATCAAACATTTAAAAACCATATTTACATAATTTTATTTTAAATTCTTCAACAGTTTCAGCATTCACAACTTCATTCTCCAATTTATTCCATTCATTCGTCACCCTTGCACTGAAGAATTTTTGTTTCATTGAACTCTCCCTTTTTTTATATAGCTTAAAGTTGTGCACTCTGGTACTTTTGTATCTGGATCTCTCAAAAAATCTTTCCGGATTTAGGTCAATCAATCCGTTCAATAATTTGTAAGTCTCAATTAAGTCTCCTTTAGTCCTCCTCTTTTCAAATGTGGTCAGATTACATCTACTCAAACGTTGTTCATAATTCAGACCTTTTAACTCAGCAATCATCTTTGTAGCTCGTCTTTGCACTTTTTCAAGACAAGGGCTCCATGCCTGCACACAGTATTCTAAGTGTGGCCTAACTAGAGATTTATACAATCTTAAAACTGTATCTTTATCTCTGCTGACTATGGTTCTTTTGATCATGCCCAAAATTCTGTTTCCCTTCTTTGCAACCTTTGCACATTGTCTAGACTGTTTAGCATCTTCATTTACTAATACACCAAGATCTTTTTCTTCTTTCGTTTCTTTTAGCTGTATCCCTTCTAACTCGTATTTCTATCTTGGATTTCTTCTACCCATGTGCATAACATGACACTTGTCAACATTGAACCGCATCTGCCATTCCTGCGACCATTTGAATAACTGCACAAGATCGTTTCTCAGCACTTCGACATCGTCACTATTACTCACTGTTTTGCATAATTTAGTGTCGTCAGCAAATTTTGATATTTTAGCTGCTATTACTTCATCAAGTCATTTATATAGACAACAAAAAGAAGTGGTCCAAGCACAGAACCTTGATGCACTCCACTGGTTATTTTCATCCATTTCGAGAAACTTCCTCTCACTCCCACTTTTTGTCTTCTATCCAGCAACCAACAGTCTATCCACCTTAACAGATTACCAACAATACTGACTGGTTTCAACTTTGAAGACAACCTTTGATGAGGAACCGTGTCGAAGGCCTTGGCAAAATCTAAATAAATCACATCCACTGACTGACATGCATCCATACCTCCATAAACCTCCTCAAAAAAATCCAACAAATTTGACAAACACGATTTTTTCTTCACAAATCCATGCTGACTATCTTTAATTAATTTATATTTCTCCAGATGAATCACAATTTCATTTTTGATCATTTTTTCCATAATTTTGCAGGCTCCATGCCTGCACACAGTATTCTAAGTGTGGCCTAACTAGAGATTTATACAATCTTAAAACTGTATCTTTATCTCTGCTGACTATGGTTCTTTTGATCATGCCCAAAATTCTGTTTCCCTTCTTTGCAACCTTTGCACATTGTCTAGACTGTTTAGCATCTTCATTTACTAATACGCCAAGATCTTTTTCTTCTTTCGTTTCTTTTAGCTGTATCCCTTCTAACTCGTATTTCTATCTTAGATTTCTTCTACCCATGTGCATAACATGACACTTGTCAACATTGAACCGCATCTGCCATTCCTGCGACCATTTGAATAACTGCACAAGATCGTTTCTCAGCACTTCGACATCGTCACTATTGCACACTGTTTTGCATAATTTAGTGTCGTCAGCAAATTTTGATATTTTAGCTGCTATTACTTCATCAAGTCATTTATATAGACAACAAAATGAAGTGGTCCAAGCACAGAACCTTGATTATTATTATTATTAATAAATGTAAATTTATAATGCGCTTTTTTTTAAAAAGTCACAAAAGCGCGTCGCGTCAAATCATAAATTTAGGAATAAAGTTCGGTCTTAAGCAGCTTCCTGAAACCGCCGAGGTCCAAAGCTGGATTCCTCAGGTCAGCAGATAGGCTGTTCCAAACAACTGGACCAGCAGTGGAGAATCCGCGCCTGCCGAGAGTCGTTGTCTTTGACGATGGAACGAACAAGTCGCCAGCCGCCGCCGATCGGAGGTGGGACCGACCAGCAAGCGTTGAGATCGGTACACACAATTGCTGCAGGTAGACCGGAGCCGTGTGGTGGAGGCACTTGTATACCATCAGACCCAACTTGAACTGAATTCTCTGATGCACTCCACTGGTTATTTTCATCCATTTCGAGAAACTTCCTCTCACTCCCACTTTTTGTCTTCTATCCAGCAACCAACAGTCTATCCACCTTAACAGATTACCAACAATACCAACTGGTTTCAACTTTGAAGACAACCTTTGATGAGGAACCGTGTCGAAGGCCTTGGCAAAATCTAAATAAATCACATCCACTGACTGACATGCATCCATACCTCCATAAACCTCCTCAAAAAAATCCAACAAATTTGACAAAGATGATTTTTTCTTCACAAATCCATGCTGACTATCTTTAATTAATTTATATTTCTCCAGATGAATCACAATTTCATTTTTGATCATTTTTTCCATAATTTTGCAAGCAATACTGGTAAGACTAACTGGTCTGTAATTGCATACATCGCTTCTGTTGCCTTTTTTGAACAGTGGCACCACAACAGCATCCCTCCAGTCCTGCGGGACCTCCCCAGTTTGCATTGACCTATTCATCAATTCTGCCAACACATCTCCGATCTCATTTCTGACCTCAAGCAAGAACTTTGGGTGCAGCTCATCCATCCCAGGGCTTTTATCAACTTTCTTAGCATTTCAACAACTTTCATTTTTGTAAAAACAACTTCAGTTATTAATTCGTCTGTATCACTTTGAAACAAATCATTAGCCTTAGGGATATTTTGGATATCTTCTTTAGTAAAACCAGATCCAACGTAGTTATTTAGAATGTCTGCTGTTTCTTCATCGTTCGTTATTACCTGCCCTTTGTCATCTTTTAATGGACCTACTTTGTCTTTTTTCTTCTGTCTTCTTTTCACATATTTGTAAAAACCTTTGCAATCCATTTTTATATTGTTTGCTAGTTTCTGTTCATACTCCAATATGGCCATTTTAATTGTTTTTTTCACTTCATTTCTTTTCTTTTTGTATTTTTCTTTTAATTCCTTTAATTTTTCTGTGTTTGAATTATCCCTTCCAATGGTACAATTTAGATCTCGATATTTTTTCCATACTTTACATTTTGCTCTTTGCTTTTTAATTATCAGTCTCGTCATCCATGGATTTTTATTATTCCAGTTTTTCTGAATTGGAACCTGTCCCTCAATGACTTCTTGCATGTTTTGAATAAACACTTTACAGCTACTTTCTACATTCAATTCAGTTATTTTGCTCATTAAATTTTTATTTAGGATACATTTTTTTATGTTATCATAATCAGCCTTGAAATAGTTGTATCTAACATCTTTTGATGTTGTTTGCTTAATATCACTTATTGTCAAATCCCATCTGATAATCTGGTGGTCACTTGTACCAAAACATTCACCCACTATTATATTTTCAACTATATTTTCTTCCGAAGTTAATAATAAGTCAAGAGTATTTCTTCCTCTTGTTGGTGCTCTGATCAGCTGTGTCAAAAATTCATCATTAATGAAGTGTAGAAATTGCTCGTCTTTGTGTGTCTAACCCTCAAGAGTATCCCAATTAACGTGGTAATTAAAATCTGCTATAATAATCACTGGCTTTTCATTTGCCTTGGAAATCAATTCACACAATCCTTTGTCTGCATCTTCATTAGAACTCGGAGTTCTGTAGCAAACCCCAATTATTAATTTATATGTTTTCAGCTTCAATTCACACCACACGCTTTCTTTAAATTTTCTGTTGTTTAGGTCCTCTCTTTGCACTGTATTCAAATCATTTTTCACATACAACAGTACACCCCCAGCACCATGGCCAGTATTCTTTTGATTTTCTCTTGCTTTTCTAAACATATCATAGCCTACTAACTTTAGTTCATCATCACTGATTTTTAAGCTCCTGCGTCCCGTTATTTTTTTGGAACGATACGATACGATACGATTTCTGAAATTTGCCTCGAATTAAACGATACGATACGAGACGCCTCGAACAATAACGATACGATATCGATACGATACGATATCGGGATCTCGACTGAAGTGGAAATTTTGTCTCGAATGAAACGAGATAACATAGAATGATGAACAATACGCGACAGACAATATTAATAACTACATTAAAGGAATTCATTGAAAAAAATATACAAATATTAAAAAAATTCAAAATTTATAAAAATTTACCAAATTTAATTTATTTTACAACTTGATATAAGTTTCATTTGTTTAGTTTCGGTTCATCTATTTGTCTAAATTTAGATTCTAAATAAAACGCTACCGCCGATAGTAAGTATTTATTTACTTTATTTAGTACGCATTATGCGGTAGTTTATCAATTTAATTAAATGATTTTACTTGCCGATGAAAAGAAAAACTAAAATTATTTTTTCAAATAATTGAAAAGTAGAAAACCTTCTAGCACACCAAAAGAACGACATATTTAGGCAATTCAATAGTGAAAGTGGAAAAACCAATAGAGATAGAAATAGATTGCAGATTACTGAGATTGAGATTACTAGATTACTAAGATTAAATTAAAATGATACTGTTTCCCGCAGTCTTTGCATCTGGCAAGATTTACTTCTACATCTTTGTCATTGACTTTCTGCGTGACCGTCTCTTCCTCAAAGTACTCCCAGATTTGACCCAGGTGACGCGGCATGATAATGATGACAAACACGAGAAAGTGCCTCTATGCAAGAATTAAGAAAGGGAAAAAAAACCCAACGTGTTTATTTATAGGCGATGGCGAATGCGGTTAGCAATAGCAAGAAAGAAGCTGAGAAAGTTTCGAATTCCAGCTGCAGACGATACGGGCTACGGCACTATCGTGCACACTACAGGTGGCACACACATACTCACACACAACCAAGAATATCATCGAGATTATAAAGATATATCTTAGATGAGCTACTATTACGGTCAATTACGGATATCGAAACACTAAAATAATCATTCCAATTCTATGTAACAAATTTGAAAAAATAAATTTATGAAACAGACTAAACCAAAACATAAACATAGAATGATCATTACTATTACATTACTCATTATTCTCATTAATAATAATAGTCATTGATGTCAGCGAGTACGATTGCCTTGTAGGGCTTGTAGTATCAGTAGTATGCAGAGGTCGACAAGCAGCCTAAGAGGAGCGTGGCTTTTTTGCTGCCGGTTCCCAGACTAAAAATAGTAAATAATGGAGCTACAGGCTGTCTGGAAAACCGAATTTAAAGTGGGGATGATAATAGTTATAAACTTCTGTCAATAGGTAGATTAATTAATCAATGTTGATGAATCAATTGCAAATATTCACAGTTGTGACAATCGTTAATTAAATATGTATGACTTTCGTTATTTATTAGAAAATATTTTTTAAAAATCTCGATATTGTTTCGGGACTTTATTCGGGAACCAAATTTTAAGTATCGCTATTTATATCGATACGAGACTTCTTCCGCAGGCTGTATCGTTTCAATGGCGATACGGGATCTCCCGTATCGTTTTGAAATCTCGATTGAATTTGAGATAACGATATCAGGACGCAGATGCTTACTCATTTTATTGTTTGTCCAGGTTTCTGTTAAGCCAATAATATCTGGGTTTTCATTTCTCACATATATTTCCAATTCAGCCATTTTTCTCCTATTAGCCAGACTTCTTACATTAGCATAAAAACATTTACATATTTTTTTGCCTTCGTCCACCGTAGTCAAATTTCTCCTATCTTTCTTTTCATTGTTTCTTCTTTCCATTTTTTTGAGTGCCACCTTCTTTTCACCATGCTCCACTTTATTCAGTTTCTTTTCAGCTTTACTATCCTCATGTCCCCCGGCAAGCCCTTTACCTTGTATAGCCAGTTTCCCGTTGTTTCTCCATTCTGCTTCTCTCTGCATTGTTCAACCAGCTTTCTGCACTGTTCTCTTGAATTTTTCTTCTGGTTTTTAAAGTCTGGACAATGACTCTAGAGCTCTGTTTTCGATTGTAACATTACGGAACTCTATAAGTAACGGTCTATCCTTTTCTCCTTCTTTGTATTTTCCTAATCTGTAGATGTTTTTATGTCCAATTTTTCATCGCAGGGAACCTCCAAAACATCATTCAAGAGGCTTAACACCATTCTTCTGTCTTCATCTATTCTCTCACCGTGCTCCATGTCTTCTTTTTCAGCCAATCGATGTAAGATAATGTTATTTTTTTTCTCAGTTTTTTCTCTTCTTTATTGCGTTCAATTGATTCCTCTACTTTTTTCACTTTTTCATTTATTGCCTTCAGATCTTTGTCCACATTTCTTTTAACAACAGTGTTCCACTCTTCAGTTTTTTTCCCTAAAGTAATTTGTATCATCTTTTCTTCTGTCATCTTAATTCTGTTGAAAGATACACAGGGCCTAGGCCATGGACCATTTATATATTTATATATATGTTTTACATATAAGTAAAAAATACTGCAAACTTGCTTAATGATGTTAAACAGTTTAGGGATCTTTGGGATAATCTGTTGTCAGAATCAAAACTTGTTGTCGAAGCCATGACATCAGATTTGCCAACAGACAAAGAAAAACCAGAACTAAGAGTTAAAAAAAGAAACGTATTTTTTGACAAAATTTCTGGAACAAACAACGGGCAACAAATTGATAATAATAAAACGATCAAATTTAAATTTGATGTTTTTTATAGATTTGTTGATTGCGTTATTGGTGGATTAACACAAATTTTCTATAGCCCAATCTATCAGCAATACAATCAGTTTTCTGTGGTTATTTTTTTAACTTTCAGATTCACAAATTGAACAAATGTGCAGAGCTTTTTGTACAGAATACGAAAACGATGTTACTTTGGAAATAATTGATGAAATGAAGCCTAAAAGCAATTTACGATAAATATATAAATGGTCAATAGCCTGGGCCCTTTGCACTGCTCCGGGCCCCTGTGCAATTGCCCCCTTTGCCCACCCCCCCCACTCTCGACGGTCCTGCTGAAACTTATTAAAAATTATCTTTGGTTAACGATGGGACAAGAACGATTGTCATTTCTGGCATTTCTTTCAATTGAAAATGATTTAATGCGGGAAATGTCATTTGAAGATGTTATTTGTGATTTTGCTCATGCAAACAATCTGCACGTAAAACTGAGCAAGCTTATCGTTCTAAACTCTCTAAGAGTTCTTGTTATGAGTGGCACTACCATCTTAAACTATGCCATAAAATTATCTTTGACAAGCATTCTTCTTTTTTGAGAAAATCTATTGTTCTTGTTTTTAACTGTAAAAATATGTGGTTTTCTCGGTCTAAACTCCTTAATAAAAAATCTCCTCCTTCCTTTTTCTTTCTTGATGACTGACACAATTTTCTAACTACTAAAATCTATAACATGAGATTTTCTAATAATAGTCAAACTCTTATGTTCTCTAAATTTTCGACTGAAATTTTAATTTTTTCCTTCCTATCAACTAGACTTTTTTACTAAACCAATTAACTGTATGGTTTCTTCTACTTGCATTTTGGATGTTATTTCCACTCTTATCTTTAAAAAAAAACTTCTCTTTTTCATTCAATCTTACCTTATTTAAATAATTTATCTTTATTTACATCTGTGTTTCCTTCTGTTTTCAAGTCCTTTTCTATAATTTCTACTATTGAAAATGCCTATCTTGATGTTTTTTTTTATCTAGCTATGGGCCTGTCTCTAATCTATTTTATATCTCTGAAATCATAAAAAATGTATAGGAACAAATAAATGTTTATCTAACTACTTTCTCATTTCTTCCTTTTTCACAATTTGACTTTAGATCTGGCCATTCTACTGAAATTAATATATTTAAACTCTATTATGATCTGACTTTGGCCTCTACTTTTCTTTATTTACTTGATTTTTCATCTGCATTTGATACAGTTGATCTCTCACTGTTATTTTATGTACTTGATAGTTTTTTTAAATAACTGCAGAATCACTCTTGTGGGTTAATTCATATCTATCTGGTAGATCTTCTCATGTATTTTTTTTTTTTTTTTTTTTTTATAATAGTTTATAGTCCTTTACACCAAGTGTTTTAAGACTGAAATAGCTGTATGTAGGAAGCACCTAAATGCTTCCTGTCGTGGATCTAAGTTTGATCCTTTTAGCTGTCCCTCCTCCTTTATCCAGGCTTGGGACTGGCTCGCAATTAGCGAGGCGGAGTTCATCTTCTCATGTATCTATTGAATCTTGTAAATCTACTGTTGTATCTTTAAATCATGGTGTTTTTCAAAGCTCTATCTTTGGCCCTTTATTGTTTATTCTATATATTTGTGAACATCTTTATAGTATATCTTCTTAATCTCTCAATAGTCAAATGTATGCTGATGACGCTTATTTCTTTTCTACTTTTTTTTTAGCTTTTATCTTAACCCATTACTGCCTGAGATTTTGGATTTTTTAATTATCTGATGTTTTATTGGTTTAGTGCCCTAAACAAGATATCTCAATTTAAATATTGATAAAAATGTAAAAAATAATAATATGTAAAAACCCAAAGATCATATGCATATTAGTTTATTAGTTACTTTTGGACTGTCACAAACAATAACAAAGGTAAAACTTAAAAAATTGAAGTTTAAAACAATTTAAGTTAATCAATAATTGTTGCTGCCCCAATAATGGAAAGCTGCAAAACACAACAAATGATGTCCAATGCTACATTTGCTACATACCTGTGTAGCTTTTTTTCTACACACTCCGCATTGTCACTGCATGCCTCCATGAGCAGTCATGTGATCTTGGCCATCATATCAAACTTCTGAAAAAACGCGTTGATTTATATCTCTAGGACGACCAAGTGCATGATCAATAGTCAATCTGTTTATGCCATTGTAAGAGTTGTACCCTTACGATTCCGGTGATGGTGATGATGATAATGATATATGTAGTTTTGAACGTATGAATGCTGCGTGTATCAATATGATTGGTTGGAATGTTTCGCGGGGCGTCTGCTTGCTCAGTACAAAAGAGACTGTAGCGGTCGTTAAGCGTCTCGGTCCCGGGTTTGAATCGTTGAAGTTGAATTGGTGTTGTTTTAGTTTATTAAATTTATCAAAACATCGGTCTCGGGTTTTTCTTTCTAACATTTGTAAAATGTTTATCGACGTTTGGGCGATAAACTTTACAGTTTAGGTGTAAAAATTGGGAAGATATCCTCAATGGTCTGTCAGATTCATTCCTCTTGACATAGACATTACCATTCAGGGTCCAGACAGAGGCTATCTTTCTCTCTCTGAGCAAGGCTCTTCCCTTTGCAAAAAGACCTGAGCTTCCCTTTGTCAAGTGTTTATTGATGTAGATCCTGGGGCCACCATCCTGTTTGCGTAGTAATTTTCTTGAAATGTAAACCTTGTCTCTAATGGACTTCGAAGTAAAGGTAACAACAATTGGACGGGGCGCATTTTTGATGCCTGGTATTCTAAATCCGGCGGAGATATCATTTTCAGAGACGGCGACACCGAGCTTTGAGTTGCAGCATTTCAAGATACATTGAATTGTATTTCTTCGTGAAGGAGCCTTTTCAGTATTATCCGCCTCAGCATTTGTTGAGGCCTCTGCATAGGTTGACTCCGGCAAACCATGAATTACAAGGTTATTTGCTCTTGACTGGGCCTCCAACTGCTCAACTCTGAGGCTTAAAAACTTGTTCTCTTCACTAACTCTATTCAATTCTTTGACGTATGGTTTAAGTTCAGTTTTAACTGCCTCAGTTACATTCCTCATTATCGCCTCGTTAATGAATTTCCTGAGTTCTACTATAAGAGTTGGCAACAATTTTTCCTTCAACTTTTCAGCCAAAGACTCCAAGTTTTGTTCTTCCAGCATAATATTTTCTGATTTTAATGTCTTGCGAGACATCGCGAAGCAAAAAGTTCATACTCGCGTGTTTATTTACCTGTTCGTTTGGTTGTTTACATAGATAGTTGGGTCTGGAGATGACCCTAACCGAAATACTATCCAATGGGGTAGATGGGGACACCGGTATGGCGAAATAGGGGTAGAATCGCAGCATGATTTGGCTTTGCGCGAGCGAGAGGCCGCACTGCAAGAGGAGAAGTTAAGGTTAAAAGAAAGAAAGCTAAGGTTAGAAGAGGAGAGGTTAGCAGAGAATTGCAGGGCAAGAGAGGAGGCGCAGTTAACTTATAGGGAAAGGGGTACGCAGCAAAACGCCTGGAATTCGACAATAATAGCTCGCAGCACGCGCTTTAAAGAAGCATTGCAGGGTTTAGTAGGGCCATTTCCTAACGAAAATACAAAATTACCGGGATATTTCGAATCTCTGGAAAAATACTTCGACTTATATAAAGTTGATGATGATGATGTGCGTTCCATAATCTTACAAACCAATTTAAACGAAAAGGCCGCGAAACTACCCAACGATTGCCTCTCGACCAACTCAATGATTATGAGTCATTGAAGCGAGCTCTACTCCTCGAATTTCCGGTATCTCGTACATCTTAAAGAGACAAGTTTTATACCAGACGAAAGGTCGAGGGAGCGACGTATTATAGTTTGGCTGCTAAATTATATACAACTTTAAGTTATTATGTCAATAGTAAAAATGTTCACGAGATTGAACAGTTACTCAACTTGTTGTGTGCAGATAGAATGCATTATTAATTAGTTCGGAGGTATGTTCAAATTTTGAAGTCTCTAGCTCATCGGGAACTCGCCTGATCGTTCGTTCATTGCAGCATACTTTAATCACTGCCGAAATTGTTTCGGAATGTAATCGCGGTGACATAGTGTTCATAACCAAAATTCATATAGCTTCTAGTGATGCAAATTTTCCATTCATATTTAAGTGTCGTCAATTTTTCATCATTCCTGCTTACGCGATGACAATAAACAAAAGTCACACATTTGAATAAGTTGGGATTTATTTAAATGAACCAGTGTTTTCGCATGGCCTTATACATGTTAGCCTTTCGAAATAAAAAAATATCCCCAGTATTTGAAAATCTTCATTACGGATTCACATATTCAGTGAAATCTTTTTGAAGAATAAGACATTCAAGCAAAATATTGTCTATTCCGAATTTTTCCAAAAACTTAAAAAAGATTATTGAGTAATTGCAAAAATTGTCCAGATTTTTATTTCATTTAAATTGAGTCCATTTCTATTCAAATTTTTATTGTAATGTTATAAATAAACAAATAAAATAATTAACTTATTTTAATCCAAAAAATATATCGAATGTTCGTCGTAATTGTCACGACTTGTAATAAAATTGCCTTGTAATAATCGTAATTGCTGGAAAACTTCTGATTTGGGAGGTTAAAAAAAAGTCTAAGTCTTTCATGTGGTTTAATAGTTACTTTAATTATCGAAAACACAATAGTTAAAACGTCCAATACACGAGATAATAATCAATTGAAACGCGACAACGTTTAACAGGTCCGAGCTTTACGAAACAGGCGGAATTCTCCCTTTCAAATTTCGAAACGTCCCTTATATCACAATTTTGAATAGCCACAGGCCTACTGCGCAAAACATTCAAATCTATTGGCTTGCGGCATCATGTGAAAAAACTATTACGCGCACAAACAAGTATTCAAATCTAGAAGCCGCCACTGCACGCACTTAAAACTTGCGCCATGCACTATAGCGACTAAAGTACACTGTGGATCGGCATGCACGCTGTGTTTCAAACACGTGCGTGACAGTTATGTTAAAACATCCTTCCTTGGGACGAGCAAAACTACTAGTTATCTACGAGATAGAAACAAATCAACTTAAATATATAAATAAGAAAACCAGTTTAAAATATCTTGAATAGCTAAAATAGAGAAAAAAGCACTTGTTAACTATCTTGTAACTTGCATTTAAACAAATTATGACTTGACTGACTTAACCAGAAAGCAGGCTAATAGTTGAAATTTGATAAAAATTAGAAAGTAGGTGTTTGTGCTTTTTTTAAATTGAATTTAAAAGTTTCAACTCTATTAAAATAAAATATTTGTTAAAAAAAGCTTTTAATCATGAGGTTGTGAGTATTTATTAAAGTTTATAGTAACTGCGACATAACTCAAATTATGTAACATTTATAAATTCCTAGATACAAACCTCAAAAATACTCAAAGTACCTGTTTTTCTTATTGTAATAAGTAATAATAAGTGCATTATTATAAATAAAACAATGCCTCACGAAATACAGTTTTCTTATTAAAGTTTTGTCCATTTTTAAGCCCGGGTAATGTCTGCCTACTTGGAGAGTATTGTCTCCTACCCAGGTTGGAGACATTCGCTAAATTTATTCTTGGAGAAAATCGTTAGTTACTGACAAATTATTAAAACTATAAAAAACGTTTTTAAGAAAAGTAAAGCTAAAGAGTGCAGTTTAAGAAACAATTGATCAAAAAAATAGCAAAAAGTAAGTTAAGAAAAAAATGAGGCTCTTAGTGAAAAGCGTTATACTCTCTCGGACTCCTTTAAAACGTCGCAGAGATTTTTAGGGAAACATGGTCAGAATATTGGGACGTCATTTTTTATGCGAGTCTGACTTTTTTGTGATAACTGTGACAAGACGGAAGCGTCAAAATTGAGTAACGTCATTTATGGATGACCGCAATGGGCAACCGGCCATACATTAAGCCGGCTCAAATTGATTTTTTAAAGTTGAGTTAAAAAGTAAGCTTATAAACTTGTCATGCAAAAATATACTGTTTAAAATGTCATATAATTTTCAACTTTCAGAAGATACAAAGCAAAAAGAAAAGTTTGAAGAAGTAGTAAAAAAACAATGTACCTCATTAGCCATTGCAGTATTTATTATAATAGGCCTAATTATTTTTACCATTGTCCTGCTAGTAATCGAGTGTAAGTTTTTACTGTTATTTTGGTAGGTGTACTCAACAATTATTTTGGTAGGTGTATTCAACAATTTGTTAAACTTTAATAAACTATATTTCTTTAATACCAGTTTTTGCTGTTGCATAGTTGCAAATTTGATCCTGTGATTTGTTGCTTATTTTAGTTGTAAATAAACTTATTAATTTTTTTAATTATAGGCAAAAAAATCTACTCAGCTTGAAATGGTGAAGAACTGTCTAATGCTAGCTAACCTCGGTATCAATGACTGCCTCTATTTTGACACTATAATGAAATGTTGAACAATGATGAAGTTGAAATTTAAAACTGACTAAGTAATATTGGCCATCGTTTTTTAAAAAGCAAAATTTTTCACAAAAAAAAATCAATGATTTATTTGTCGATTACCCGCTGGTCGACCTGACGAAATAAAAAAATTATTTTAAGATTGAAAAAACATATAATGGCTTTATTTTATTATCTTTCAATAAACTACAAAACCATTCCAAAAACTCCGTATATGATTAGCGATATCGTAACACTTGTTTTAGAATTAAAATTTAAAAGAATGGTTTTGAAAGCAGTTGAATGAGTTCTTGATGTGTGAGCTGAGAGATGAACTGGAAAAACAAAACCTAAGTGATAACGGTAAGAATGACGAACTTGTGGAACGTTTCCTAAAGGCGTTGATGAATGAAAGTTATAGACCTGAAGATGAGTATGAATTCAATATTGACGAAGAAGTTCTGGAAAACCGGAAAAATTGGAAAATAAAATTGTTAGACAAAGAAGCACAACAAATGAGAGAAACAAAAGCAGCACAAACAAAAGATAAGAGAAGAATTCTTTCTTGGCGGTCAGGTCTTTCCTAAATAACAAAATAGCAAATGATGGTACGGCTATGCTGAGAGTGAACAGCAAACATTACATTTATCTCAATAAAGAACTACAAAAACTAAAATTTATTAAAGATTTTTTTTTGCTTTTCAATTTTTACACAAGGTGAATAGTGCATTTTAGCTCTGTTTTACTTAATAATTTCTGGAGAAGCAAATACATCTGCTCTAGAACAAAAAGACTTCCACAATTTTTTTCATGGGTGGGCCGTAAGGGGAAGGGGCAATGGCCCCTTCTTGATCCGCCACTGTAAATGTTATAAATGTCCAGTATCAGCCAATTACTTTAATTTGCTACAAAACCTTGGATTCACCATACTATTTATAAATTGCAAAAAGCCTGAAACCTAAAAAAATGAATAGGAATATTATTTGTCTTTTTAGCAGTCTGTCTTTAGCAAATTTAAAAAATTTTGTCATATAGAACATAAAATGTAAAAAAATCTTTTTTTTCAAGTTTTATTGTTTCACTATGACATTTGAACGATAAATTCTAATTAGGAATTTTCTGGAAGAGAGACAAACAAACAAACCGACACTCATATATATATATATATATATATATATATATATATATATATATATATATATATATATATATATATATATATATATATATATATATATATATATATATATATATATATATATATATATATATATATATATATATATATATATATATATATATATATATATATATATATATATATATATATATATATATATATATATATATATATATATATATATATATATATATATATGTCATCATAAGGCGGTTAAATACTGAAGGATCTCTGGCGTTACGACAGGTTGTTGGCGATTACAGTCCGGGCTACATATATGGAAATGTGAAGACTCACAAGAGTGGTAACCCTCTCCGTCCAATAATCTCACAGTGCCCCACTCCCATTCATCTACTGGCTAAATCGATTAACTCTATTATAGCTCCATACTGCCCTTCGCAGTATTCTCTCTCTTCTTCATTAGACTTCATCAATCTTCTCCGAGCTACACCACACCACTCAGGCATCATGGCTTCATTAGATGTCGAGAGCCTGTTTACCAACGTCCCCGTGTTGGGCACAATTGACATAATTATACAGTGTGTTTACCATCATCCAACTCTTCCCCCTCCAGCGTTTGGTGAGGATTTGTTAAAGGACGTTCTCCTTCTGTGTACCACGGAAGTGCCATTTAGACACCCAAGTGGTCAATTGTACGCCCAGGTCGACGTTGTGGCGATGGGGTCACCTCTCGGTCCCACATTTGCCGGTTTTTACATGGGCAACCTCGAAAAAGAAATATTTACCAATAAAAATCTTAAACCAGTTATCTATGCAAGGTACGTTGACGATATATTCGTACTGTGTCAAGATATCCAAGAAATATTAAATCTTAAAGAAACTTTCGAAAAATCATCGGTCTTGAAATTTACATATGAATTTCCTAGCAAAGAGAATCGGTTACCATTTCTCGATACTCTAATTTCTAATGCTGAAAATAACTTCAAAATCCAAGTGTATAACAAACCTACAAATGGTGGTGAAACTCTCAATGGGGATAGTTTCTGCCCCGTAAAGTACAAAATCAGTGTGATCTTAAGCTTTCTAACTCGAGCGTATAGGATCACCGACAATAATTCTGACTTTAACATCGAGATTGACAAAATCAAATCTCTTCTCATAAATAATAATTTTTCGAATACGCTAGTAGATAGTGTTATCCAAAATTTTCTGAACAAGAAACGTCCTCATTGCACTCAAGGAAAAAGTCTTGATTCTTCAGTGCAACTCTTCTATCGTGCTCAGATGCATGATATGTACCGTTTAGATGAAACGGTGCTTCGGAAAATTGTTATGAAGAACGTCCGACTGACTGATCCGAGCCAGACACTACAGCTACACATATATTACCAAAATCTCAAATCAAGAGACTTGGTCATTAGCAATAACCTTGGTGTAGATACAAGGCCTGCGCAAAGAACTAACGTTGTGTACAGGTTTACATGCCCCCATTGCCATCAAACTCCGCAATTTTACATTGGGCACACACGCACCACACTCTCAAGACGAATGACAATGCATGTACAAAGAGGATCCATACATACTCACTTCGTCAAGCACCATTCAACAAAACCGTCTCACCAACTTTTACTTAACAATACTGAAATAATTGCTTTTGAGTCAGACCCACTTCGCCTTAAAATCAAAGAGGCTCTACTCATCATCCAACATAAACCACCGATAAACATACAGGATAACCGATTTGACCATACCCTGCACCTGTATGGGACTGCTGTCGAGGTCAGTGTACAACCGCCAAAGGTGATGACAGGTTCTTGCCAACTCGATGTCGATAATGCTATACGGTTGGATATCGATGACACTCGTGCTCTTCTTGAGAAAAATACGGAAACACAGACGATTAATGGTGGACTTCTAAATCTATCTGGCTATAGAATTGAAGAGCCAACCGTCCAGCCATTATACGTTTGTCAATCCGTCAGTCAAAAACTGGAAAGTCTACAAGCCGGTTTCCCTCTCGACGCGCTCATAGATCAGCCGATAATTCAACCGTTGGACCCAAGTGTAGTTGCGGTGCATGATGAATTGTCTACATGTCTTGCGGACGGTCGGTCGCGCGTTCCTAGTGACTGCTCTACACCCACTTCCATTTACAAAACTCCCAAAAAGTCCTCTGACGACATGTCCGTTGCCAAGTCTGTGTCGCCCACTGAACTTCACTCTTCTCCTCAACCTCTGAATGTGGGTAACGCTGGGTGCTCGTCGGCTCGACTGGACGATTCGCCGGTGTTCTCTCCAGATAACTACATACCAGTTGATATGGAGACATTCAAGCACCTTGCCTTGAATGTAACTATAAGACGTAGATAATATCATTTACAATTTTCTTTGCATCTTTGGTTTTATTTTTATTTTATTTTTATTTTATTTATTTTATTTTATTTATTTTATTTATTTATTTTATTATCTCGTTCTTTAACTTAACAAGTTATCCCGTCTTAACCCCTATTGAGCCCTTTCTACCGTTTGAATAATATTTTTGTTTTTACTAACAATATAATTCTTATTATCTCTTCCGTGGTTTTCATTCTTAAATTTACTGGATTTTAACATTACATATTAGGTCTCCTTTTATTTATATATTCTATTGATTTTAATATGTTCAAATTTCTATAATAGCTCCATTTCTCCTTTTTTATAAATTCTTGAGTTATATATTTAATTTAAACTCTGTATTTAGACTCTATTATTCTCGTATCTTGTCTATGTTTACGTTCGATGTTTATTTGCCCTGAAGATGACAATTTCGTCGAAACTGGCCAGTAGGCAATAGATTAAATAAATTATGTCTTTAAACAATAGTTCTGGTTTGTTTAATATAAAAAAGCGACGTATTGAAAATCTGTTCAAAAAAGTAATAAACCTTAAATGGCGTATAGTTTTTAACAGCGCGTGTCTTAACGAAAATCTAATACCTCGCTATGTAAACAATATATATATATATATATATATATATATATATATATATATATATATATATATATATATATATATATATATATATATATATATATATATATATATATATATATATATATATATATATATATATATATATTAGGACTGTGCCGGTATGGTTTTTTCTGCCGGTCTTGGTACCGGTATTTCCGGGCCAAAAACCGGTATCGGTATAATGTCGAAAGCCTGAAAAAGGCTAGAAATAGTATTTTAAAGTGTGTTAGTGTTACCGTCCGCGGTCAGTCGCCAACTCGGACGATAAAACTAAACTAAATTACAATTAGTCATGGTTCAGTTAACAAATCGAAACGGTGCTAGACTGTTACTGCTATGCTTTTGCTAAGAACCGTTGTCCGTAGTTGAAGTGTAGCCATTAATGGGCATATAGGTAAATTGCACTGCCCATACTGCTGCTGTAGGTCCTTAGCTTTTTTGTTTTTTTATGCTGAATGCCGATTGTTCAATACCGGCATCATTCATACCGGCAGAACCGGTGGCATGCCGATATACCGGCACAGCCTTAATATATATATATATATATATATATATATATATACGGGAAAACAAGCGGAAACGGGAGAGTAAACGGGAACAGGAGAGCAAGGGGAATAATGTATATATATATATATACATTATATACAAAATAACTGGTGATCTCATTTTAAATTCAGCCAATAATAATATAATAGAGCAATGAACTGTCGTGTTAACAATTAAAATTGCTTATTGTAACAGTTCATTTTAACATCTCATTCTATAATCTACTATAACTTTTATTGTATGATTCTTCACTTTTGATCAATGAACTTACATTGATACAGTTCATTGTAACATATTACTTGATCTGATTTAATTATATTTTATTCTATCTGTTTTTATCTTTATTTTATATTTGTCTTTATTTCGCACTAACATCTCATTTACTATAATTCATATTATGTGACTTCTCATTGTTCCAATCCAGTTGTTTGGCTGCAATACAAATTAAAGTTATATCATATCAACATGCTTAATGTGATCTACCCATGTTAGGTGCTGATCATGCATCACACCCAAAAGTCTATATGAAGTGACACGGTTAATTGAAACACCGGAGATACTGAGACATAAATTGGTAAAGATAGGTTTGTTTTTAGGATGAAATAATATAGTTGGGTTTTTTTTACATTTAACGAAAGCTTATTGGCACAGAACCAATTATAGATACATATGAGACTATTATTAACATTATCAAATAAGATGTTCATACCTTCACCAGAAGCAAACAGACTAGTATCAGCAAATAATGAAAAACCGAACAAGCTAGAAATTAAAGGTAAGTATAGATAATAAATAGGAGTGGACCCAATATGGAGCCCTCTGGTACACCGCAGCTTATGGGTAAGGCTTGTGAGAAAGCATTGTTGTAGCAGACATATTGCAACTTCTTCATGTAATCCCGAAACCAGTCAAGAGGAACTCCCCGGACTCCATAGTATTCTATCTTTTTCAATAGTATTTCAGCGATTTTGGAGTGTAGAACAACCAGCGGCATATAGGTGGAGTGATTTTTTCTAAAACCGTATTGGTAAGGAGAGTGTAGAGAAAATGTTGATGGATACTATATAATCTTATGTGCATGACTTTTTCAATGAATTTGGAAAAATAAGACAATATTGAGATTGGCCGATAGTTTGTGATGTTAATTTTCATGCCAGATTTGTGAAGTGGAACAACTTTTGCGATTTTCAATTGGTCTGGGAATATTACAAAATTCAAAAAACTGTTTATAAGGGATGTCAGAGGATGTACAATTAAATTGATTGATTGATTTGCTATTTGGGAATCGATACCATCTGGTCCACAACTTCGAGTTGTTTTTAAATCTTTTGCAATTTTGATGATTTCAGTTGACGTTACTGGTGTGACATTCATGGAATGAACTACTTGGTTTTTGAGGTAGTCTGTGAAGTAGGAACGTTGAGGTTGAATTTCTTTTGCAAGGCCTGAACCAATGTTTGAAAAATAATTGTTGAAAATGTTGGCAATCAAAGAAAGTGAGCTAATATAGGATCCATTACTTGTAAGAAATTTTTTATTATGTTCTTTAGATCTGAATTTTCCCAGCAAATTTTTTATTAATTTCCAAATTGCATTAGTGTTACCACCACAGGATTGGAATTTTAAGAAGTAGTATTTTTTGATTGTGGCTTTTTTTAAGATTTGAAATTGGTTACGACCAGTGATAATTTTTTTTTATTTACGTCAGACGGATTTTTTAGAAAATTTCGATAAAGTTTGTTCTTTTTTTGGCAGAATTTAAGAAGTGAGGAGTTCATATATTCGTTGTCGAATCTTAGTTTCATTGGTTTTGATTCTTTAGAGGAAAATATAAATTATATTCAAGAAGATATGTTTCAATCAAACTTTCTTTGAATAGATTAATGTACCTGACTTTTAATTTTCTTTTTACTTTTGCTTTTTGCAATTGGTGCAACAATGTCTAAGTTTCTCAGGAAGTCTGCATCACTGAAAACAAGGTCAATGATTGTTGGTTCATTTCTTCCCATTCATCTTGTTGGATCAAGTACATGCTGTGTCAAAAAATATTTATTAAACAGATCTAACAATTTCATTTCTATCTTTTCTTGATTTATTATTTTATATGGTGCAAGAATATTTCAATTTATGTGGGGTGAATTGAAATCACCTAAAATGATTTTCCGCCCTTTTAGGTTTTGTAGAATAAGACATAGAGTTAATAATTTTAGTGAGATAGTCAAGTGTGTGATAGGAGAGAAAGAAGTAAAAGTTTCAGTCAAAAATTTAGAAAATTAGAAGTTTGACTATTAATAGAAGATCTAATAAAAAAGCGGCGATTGGAATAGGGGCTGGAGGCGACGGCTCCCTCCCTCCCAAGATTTTGTCCACCAAAAACAAATTTTTATTAGCGCACTCATGCTTGATTATTTAGATTAGTTGATAAACGTAGTATTTTTCATACATTTTAAATTATATATACTTAGTTATATCATACTAGAGATAGCCCGTCAAAAATGACGGAAGTTTTAAAATACGGCGCCCGTTATTATAAAAATAGTCAACAAAAACAAAATGACATTTGATAACCATAAAAAAATTCTATATATAAGCAAATCAAAAATTTTTGCGGCCATGGAAGCGAAACAAACTGCGCTGTTGTATGATCGAATATGTTGTCGAAAATTTTGTCTATCTGGATTGGACGTGTCTGACATGAGGCTTTTAAGAAAATCGGGATATCCAAGTGTATTACCGTGAATGTCAATTGGTTTGGCAACATTACTTTGCCTTTTCGACAACATGAAGTGAATAGTCCATCTGATGGTTGCTCTGCAGCAAAATTTCTTGATCGACATGAAGTACATAAAACATCAAATTCACCACAATCATGTTGATTGAATTGAGTTTCGTTGAAGTTAATTGCTTCGTTACGAACTGCCTCACTCACATGATTTCATGCTAAAAGTTGGGAGATCGCATTAGCAGCTCGATGTAGCTGCAATTCATTGGGAGACATTTGTTCAACTCGATGGCGTTGCGAGGCAGCATTGGTTTCTCAATGTAGTTGCAATTCATTGGGAGACATTTGCAAAACTCGATGGCGTTCCTTGGCAGCATTGGTTTCTCGATGTAACTGCAATTCATGGGGAGACATTTGCTCAATTCGATGACGTTGTGAGGCAGCAATGGAATTGTGAAAAGCTTCTAGATGTTGAGGAGTAAGTCGATAGACATAACGTTGTTGTGATGCGCATGAAAAGCATGAAAAATTAGCAATTCCTCAACAGACATTTGTGTAGTGCGTTGTTGATGAGCTTCTGCATCTAAAACTCGAATATTTGCTTTTGATTGTGGAGTTTGTCTTGCGCGATATCTCTGTTGCCTTTCTTTAGCTAGACGCCGTTTTCTCGACACAGGATCTTTGTCGTCATTCATATTAAGAGACATTTTGTTTAAAAAAATATACTTTATTTTTCAATTATTAAAAGCTGAACTTAAATAATAGGAAAAACATAACTAATATATATGTATATATATATATATATATATATATATACAGAATCATTAAACAGGCAGTGACGTGGTCTACTATTATATAGATATTTCTGCTAATATTTTTCAATCTTGTAGGGCTTTGGTCCATCCGATTGAGCTCGTATGAACTTTAGCCTCGTGTGTCTGCAGGGGCGCAACTAGGGGACGCGAGCCAAATTGGAGGGCCCTGCAATTTTTCCAAATACAATGAATTTTTTTTTAGTGGGGGGTGGGGGTGCTGCATTTTCTCAATCTATTGTATGTCTAAATATTTATATGTTTGGCTATCTTCAGTTTGCAGTCTTGCTTTTATATTATTAATAAATTATTTAAGATACAAAAAAACTGCAGAATGAAGATAGTCAAAAAAATTTTCGCCGGCGGCGGACTTTTTTCTTTTTCCAAACTGAGCCACCCCTCACCAAAATTTTTGATTGGTATTACCACTGTATGTCTGTCCTAGCTTGACATGCACTTTTTAAAATAAGATAAGATAGATAAGATAACGTTTATTATAGTGGTTTAGAAGACTTTACGCCTATAGACAACCACTTCGAATTAAAAATAATAATAAATAGAAAATAAAATAAATGAAAAATGATAATAGATAAATAAATTAATAAAAATAAGTAATTGCATAAAAATCAGTATCCATGCCTGGATAGCGCTACTTTAAAAGATGTGGTAGTCTCAGATGCTACAGTGTCATCGTCCAAGTCATTCCATATATTTACCACTCTAGAACTAAAAAAAAGCCTTTTTTATAGTCTTTTCTTGTTTTTTAAAAAGCTTGAATCTATGTCCCCTAGTGCTTTGAATCGGTGGTTGTTCAAAAAACATTGTTGGTGTTAAATCCTCTTTTCCTGTTATTATCTTGTAGGCTTCGATCATGACACCCCTACTTCTCCTTTTCTCTAGAGTTGTTAAGCCGCATTGTTTTAATCTTTTTTCGTAAGGTAACTGGCTTAAATGCTTAATCAACTTTGTAGCCCTCCTTTGTACCTTCTCCAACACTACGATGCCCTTTTTTAAAACAGGGCTCCAAGCTTGTACACAATATTCTAGATGTGGTCTTACCAAACATTTGTATAGTCTGATAATTATTTCCTGGTTTCGACTTATTATTGTTCTCTTGACCAATCCTAAAATCTTATTGGCTCGATTTGCTGCTTCCGCACACTGTCTTGATGGTTTGCCGCTATTGTGTACTATAACTCCCAGATCTCTTTCCTCTTCAGATGTCTTCAACAATATTCCTCCCATCTCATACTGAAACTCTTGATTTCTATTACCCATGTGCATCACTGAGCATTTATCTACGTTGAACATCATTTGCCAGTCTAGGGACCATTGGTATATTTTTGCAAGATCTTTTCTTAAAATGTCGGCATCCAGCTCACACTCTACTTTCATCGATAACTTTGTGTCATCAGCAAATTTCGAGACCTTTGAACAAGTCCCTAAATCAAGGTCGTTAATGAACAGATATAAATAAATAAATATAATATATAAAATGCTACATATATTCTAAATCTATCAATCTAGTATATATATATATATATATATATTATATCATGTACAAACTTTTATAAATTTTACTCAATTTATTTTTCTACAACATTGACTATTCTAGTGCAATATTTAACTCTAGGACAGTCCAAAAAGCTGAAAAATATTTCCTTCGGACTGTCCATTTGTTCACATACCTATCTTCTACTACATTTGCTTGTATTTTTTACCGTGTTTGTGTTCAATAAACTGTTCAATATATATATATATATATATATATATATATATATATATATATATATATATATATATATGAGTTTAAAAAACCTTAGCTTCCCAAGGTTTTGCTGAATCGCCGCCACTGATCTAATCATCTAATCAATCTAATCTAAAGTTATTAATTTAGTAGTTAGAAAGTTGTGATAATCATCAGAAGAAAAAAAGGAAAGAAGACATTTTTTTATTAAAAAGACAGAAAAGACCACCTATTTTTAGAGTAAGAAGCAAATACAATAGATTTTCTGGCATCAGCATAAGTAATGTGGAGTAATCATTACTCAGTAATGCAGTGGTAATGACATGAAACGCCTTTAAATGGTCCGGGCTGTAAATTAATTTGCGAAATTGTCCGTCCAGACATATATGAAAAAATTCATTAAGAAAAACCTACATTTACACCCAACAACAGAAATATAATGGAGATGTATTATAATGAAAATCGTACATCCCTGAAATAACTGACATAAACAATTCTTACAGCGCATAACAGGTCTCGACCACTGATCTCTATAATATAACTGGATTGCGCTTAGCCCATAATTTCAATAGAAATGTTGTCGCCAGTTTGCCGCCATGTTACCACTCTCAATTACCAATGCAGCCGTCGTGTTTAGGTCGGTCGTCGCATGATATACGAACAATTAGGGGATTTTAATTAAATTTAACTATTTTAATTGAAAATAAAAATTTTTATTTAGTTATTCGGTATTTTTAACATTTTTTTACTACGGTCATTATGATAGTTATTCGGTAACACATGCAAAAGATTTGGCAGTCACACAGATGAAACGCTCTGCAGATCACCGCAAGAAAATCGCTCCGCTATGATTTAGCTAGCTAGTTTAGCAAGTATAGAATAGGTTGTACAAGAAACTGTATGACTCGAAAAGTTTTGAGTCTATTAGTATAGTAACTTTTAACATCAAAAGGTTTGTTAAATGTAGTAGTAAGTTATGTTGTGTTAATAAAGAAATTAAATAAAGACATTTTCCTTGAGAATTTTTTCAAAGTTAACGGTATCTTTTGTGTCACCTAGGTGTATACTATATATATAGTCTAAGTCTAGTCTATAATAATGGGTCAACGAATAATATACTTAGTTTAGGCTGAATAAGTTACATTGTATTGTAGACTATAACATATTAAAATTTCATTTAATTTTTATCATTTGTAAAGGTTTTTAATTTGATTCAGTTTTTAGGCTTTAAGATTAAAAATGAGAAGGAAATGATATTTGAATTAAATAATTTAATGCCAAACTAAAAATAATAAGGTGAAATAGACATTATTTGTTACATGTAATGTAAGTCATATGCACCCATCTGGTTGAGAAAAAAAACTTGTTATTACTTATTAAAAAATATATTAAATAAACTGATATAATACCGAAGACAGAAATGAGCAAAGATAAACCCAACTTGACTTATTGAAAACAAGTTGAAAGATATAAATTGTCATTGTTTAATTATTGACCTTTAAACAAAATCAGTTTAGTTAAATCTTTACGAATGTTGATACCTGAAACAACTACAGTTTTCTGTTTTGCTAAATGATGTAATCTAATAGTCGCATAGCTATGAGCAACACATTTACTTAAATTAAAAATGTTATTGTTATCTGGTGTGCTATCATAATGTTTAATTGATGCACGAACAGATAATGCAGCAAAGGCTTCTTCTGTGAAACCTGGCATCTCATTGACCCCACGATACCACTGACAGAAAGTAGAAGGATGTGGCAGGGCAAGATTAAATGTTTGACGCACATAGTTGTAAGCCTTGGATGAATAAAAAGACAGAGTCAGAGCAAACGATTTCAATTCATCTGGGTAATCGCAATGAGAAGGTTTGGTCAAATTCTGTTTGAGCATTCTTGTCATTATCTCAAGTGATACACCAGAAAATGTACTTCGAAGAACAGCTTCGCATCCACTTGATATCATAGTTTTTTCCTTCATATCAGTTACAACTTCTGACAAAGACCGAACTTTGTTTTTCAGACGTCGCACCATTGAAAGATATAAATTGTCATTGTCTAATTATTGACCTTTAAACAAAATCGTTTGCTCTGACTCTGTCTTTTTATTCATCCAAGGCTTACAACTATGTGCGTCAAACATTTAATCTTGCCCTGCCACATCCTTCTACTTTCTGTCAGTGGTATCGTGGGGTCAATGAGATGCCAGGTTTCACAGAAGAAGCCTTTGCTGCATTATCTGTTCGTGCATCAATTAATTGACTTGATTTCAATTTTTTTCTCATAATCAGAGCTCGATCAACAATATAATTCATTTTTCTTTTCATTGCCTTTGGGGTGGTTTGAATATTGTACGAGTGTTCCCTAGAAATTAAAACAGCTGATGACGTTGAAGGAATGTATGACTCTGCAGATACGACTTCAGTTGTTGATTGCTCTTAATGTAAAGTTATTAATATGTATTTAGCTTTTATACCTCAGTGCAGCGATCTGGAGAATTAAAAATAGTTGGAATAGCACCATGGCGAAGTCGAGTTGTTTGTCCAGTTCTATCGAAGCAATTCTCTTCAAAATGATCTGAGCAAACAATTTTATTAAATTTTTTGATGAATAGTCCGCTGGATGAAAAGACATTAGATGAACAGTCCTTATGATGAACCGTCCTCTTGATGAATAGTCCATTGATGAATAGTCCTTTGATGAATAGTCCCTTGATGAATAGTTTTTGATGAACAGTCCGTTGATGAATCGTCCTTTGATGAACAGTCCTAGAATCGTTTAAAGACTTGAAAAACGGTAGAAGGTTGGAAACTGACTGTGCCGTATGGTTGCGTGGAACAATCGGTGACTTATTGGGCGCCCGTTGTGATTGACAGTCAGGTACAAAGAAATTGAGATGTAACGATTTGGCGTGGTATTCAAGCCCACGAGGCCAAATCGAAAAATCACACAGGCTCCAGTAAGATTGGAAGAAACTGCGTCAAACAGTCAAAAGAATTAAACATGTTGTTTGTAAATTGCGGTCAATGCCACGATTGAAAATGAAGGTATTCTGTGTTCGTGGCCTTGCCGGATGTATCAAAGGCGACTATGCTGTTCGGGACGAACAGAATTAATAAGAGGGTAATTTTTAATAATCATTTCTCTTGGTTTAACCTTTTTCCGTCTTTTAATGGTCCTAGATGTTTTTCTGAATATATTTATTTATATTTATTTATTTTAGTCTGCAAATATTTATTTATATAAAATAAAATAGTTATGTATAGTCAGATATGTTAAAATATTAGTCAGAAAAATATGCTGAGTTTCTTCAGCAAGAAATTAAATTGTATCTAGGTGGGAAAAAATATATTTGAAGATCATTTTAATAACTGTACTTACACATATTTAGTCATTTGTTTTTAACACAATATAATTTAACATTTAAAAAATATTAAATAAATCTGGTTTAAAAATGATACAAACATAGAAATGAAATTGAGATAAGAGTTCTTTATTCTATTTCATGAAGTACCACTAAAACTATTTCTATTTTGCTGTTACTATTAATATTAAGTGACCAACAAATAATAATTTTTCACATTAACTCGATTTCAAACTGCTTTTCTTCAATTGTTTAAGCCTGTTTATTTTTTTTTTAATCAACCCACATTCAATCAATCCTTGCATACACCCGATAAAACTCGGGTGCAGCGTTGGATGTATTTAACAAGGCGTTTCTATACTGTGTAAGCCGCCATTAATTTATATCGCTTGCGCTCGAGACTAATAATATTTCAATATGCAAGAAAAACTTTTTGTATTTACTTTTTTTGTATCAGTTTTATCCTTTCCATTGCGAGGTACCTTCAGTTTTAATTATGTTTCAAACTTAATTTTTAGTTTTTATTTTAATTATTTATTTTTTAAATTCGAAGTGATTGGCTATAGGATTAAAGTCTTCTAAACCATAATAAGAAACGTTATGTTATGTTATGTTATGTTATGTTATGTTATGTTATGTTATGTTATGTTATGTTATGTTATGTTATGTTATGTTATGTTATGTTATGTGATGTTATGTTATGTTATGTTATGTAATCAACTTCATTGAAAAAAACTGGTAATCTCCTAGTATAGCATCCTGGGTAAATTTCGCTGGAATTATCCTGCATTTTAACGTAAATAACAGTAAGAACACAATAAAAGACTAATTTAATCAGAAACACATTTAAAAATAAATTATAGCATTTTAGCGACATTTAAAAATCGTTTCGGCATCTAAGTAGTTCCCCGTTAAGTAAAACGTTCGAAGAAAAAATAATTGAAAATAACAAGTAAAGATAAAAAATAAATTTAAAAAACGCTTTTATTTGCCTCTTTATCTGAGTCAACAAAGTAAAATTTTTGTATTTAAAACAGCCGTTACGCTCAATTTTGTACATTGTTTATTTCTTTCATATGAAACTAAATATCTTTAAATTTAACTCGATTGATCTAACCCGAACCCTAACCCTAACGGACAACTTTGATTAATTTTAATTGATTTAAAACTTAATTCATGTCGGAAATCTTCAATTCATGTATTGTCAACCAGAATAAATCTTTCCTGGAAGTTTTAGAGCTCTAGGTGGTCGAAAAGTGGGTAAATTTTTGTTTTTAAGATTTGATCATCACAGACAAACAAACAAACAGAGAAACGAGTGAAATTGAATAAAAGAATTACAAAAATATTTAATAAAAACAAATTTAAATATTTATTATAAATTTAAAATTAATAATTAAATAATTTTACTAAAATGTAGCCGTTGCGTCAACCGCTCTACGTTGATATGCAGTTTGCTGAAACGCGCGGAAATACCTTTATGCTGTAACAAAAATGAAACAAAGTAATTGTTTAAATCATCATTCAAATATTTATAACTTATTTAAACTTTAAAAAAATGTATTTTCCATTCCCCGCTCCGATTTCTCCTTGAAAACTATTTTTAAAATTTTCAAATACTGGGTGTATGTTAAATATCAACTATTTTATTAGATAAATCTTAAAAATAACTAGTTATATTTAATTGACATTTATTTCACTAATAGTTTATCTTTACTTTTCAACCCATTTGTGTTTATAACTGCATCACTACGCGTATCGGCACTCAACTGCTAAGTATATTTGTTCAGTGACTTTTAAGGAGTTTTTCTGTCAAAATATTTTTTTAAATGCGTTTTATTATTCTGTTGTTGATTTTATGAACGCGGTTATTCCCTGGTTTCGGTATTGAAATTGAGCCAGGCCAGGACTCTATACTAGGCAGTCGCACGAAAATTTCAAAATTGAAAACTCGAAAAAAAATATATATTTGAAAAGAGGTAAAGAATAAAAACTCAAATATGAATTTTTTTATAAAATACGACTAATGTTGAGTTATAACGATTTGAAAGCCGTGAATCACGACACATCTACCACTTAATTAATTTATATAGCGCCAGATAAAGTCAGAGGCGCTTACGAAGGTTTCTTTGGAATAGGAAACTTTGAAGAACACGCTATTTACATAGACATGAGAAGTTAAACCTAGATAACGCTGAGTTGACGTGAGCACATGTGAGTTAGTTTCTTGCTCAAGGAAATTACGTGCCTGGACCGGGAATCGAACCCGGGTCCTACGACACTACGACTCTCAAAGCCGGTATCTATACCACTAGACCAACACGTCCCACGCCAGCTGTTCTCAATCTTTTTAGTGCCACGACCCCTTAACAAAATTGTCCATGCTGTGGCGAACCCCAATAATAAAATTATATGGGTTGTTCATCTTTCACTCTGGTTCACTGCATTGTTACAACAATTACCATTGCTCGACTTAACACTTTTTACTCCTGAAATACATTTTAGTTTTTTAATAGATAATTTTAATTTTAGAATTTTAGCCTATTATTTCTAGGCCTTCTCAATTATAAATTGTATATAATAACTATAATTAAACTTATTATCAAGCAAATAAAGCATATTTTCCCAACATTATTTTTTTACAATTTACAAGCAGATGATATTGATCATTTTTATTTTAAAATTTTTTGCTGCAACTCCAAAATATAATCACTAAATTGTCAGTGAGAAGGCTGTGCTTGCTTCATTCTCACCAGGTCAGAAATTTTGGGGGGTCTTACAAGAGCGTCATTTGGGGGCAGGAAGGTGATTGAAAGATTTTTTTTTTGGTATAAAATAAATAAAGACGAAGTTTTAGAAAATTTTTGGAAAATGTATATCAGCTATTTCAGAATGCAAAAGTATAAAAAGTTGTAGAAAATTCTTGGGAAAGTAATTCCCACTACTCCCACCCCCGGCCATTAGCTATTTTTAAAGGCAGAGGTTTAGAAATATTTTGCAGTCTTTGCTAAAACACAACAGAAATCATTTTCAGTATTAAGTCTACTCCTGTATTTGATTTGATAAATAATAAGCTTGAAAAGACTTTTTCGCAAGGTGTTTTGTGGGAAAAGGAATAAGTACCATTGTATATGGCTATTTAGGCAAAACAGATAAGTTTCAAGTTTAAAAAGCCTGCTTGAAAAAACTCAAATTTCTCAGTCTTAGGCGACTCCTATAAAATCGTCAGGCGACCCGCCCCGTTGGGGTCGCGACCCACAGGTTGAAAACCGCTGACGTAAGCGCTGAAAACATGATGCATACAGCTAGCGTGCAGCTGAGGGATGAGTACCTACGCTTGTTTTATATTACTTTAAATAGATTTCTTTTTAAACTAAAGATATGACAATCATGAAACTATATTTCAACAGAAAGCTATTTTAACCGGACATACTAATTCCTAAATAAATATTAGAAACATTTAAATGATTTGTGCAGAGATGAGCTTTAGCGCAATGCTATCTAATTTATCAGAGCTATGAATTTTTATGAACATTATCTGACAATAATCATCACGTTATTTAGTTGTTTATATCTTATTTTTGACAAGTACTCTTAGCTAATAATGATGAACTGATATTTCAGTGAGATAATTAATTCAATTGAATGAGAAAACTGCAACTCAGTTCATCAGCTAGATCAAACTGCTTTTCAATCTTCCCAAGCATGATAAATTCCTTAGCTGATTCTTACTCAAACGATTCACAACCCTTTAAATAATGGATGAATGATTGGGGCCGATTTGCTATTGCCCCGGTGACTATTTCAAAAGGTAAACTTAAGTATAAACGAGGCCCAAAACATTGGATAAAAAATTTCTTGAGTAGGTAGTGCAAATTCAGCTCGAAAATAATTGACATTGCGCAGTTCATGAGAGTGACTTTCCGATGATCGGATAAAACAATTATTAAAAGAAGCAGCAACATGTTATTCTCGAAACATATTTAATTGACCAATATTAAAAATTGTATTATCTATGAACGAGGATTTTGATGACGACGTAGTAGTCCGTGGGACAGGTATACTTTATCTCCCCCCGGGGAGGGGGAACATCCACCTACACTATAATATAGTATATATCTTCAAAAATGATAATCCGCTTGTTGCCTCATAATAATTGGTGGAAGTGTGGAAGCTAGAGATATTTGAAGAATAAGACAGCCGAAAAACGGTGTTCAAAACAGCTACAATGAGTAAAAGTAGCTAGCGTAAAATAATATACAGCGTTTAAATAAATTACAAAAGTATGTTTAAATTTTTTTCTAAAGTATATAGATACAATTCAAACATTTTGAAATGTTTTAATTTGATTTTGATAACAAAAACAACTTTGTTTATTCTGGAAATTCCGATATCTTACTTTCGTCGCCCTGATTTGTTGAATAATAGTCAGATACAGATACAGAACGTAGAAAATTTCGTTGCATTGGAAGTTTGAAAAAATCCTAGCAAGCATAGAATTTTCAGATTAGGTGTAAAATAGTGAAAAGAACTTAGCATTCTAAATTCTATAAAAATCGGAGTTGTGTGTGTCGTGAGTTATACACTGGAGTTAAGCTGGCAGACTCGATTAGTATGGGATTACGTAGAGTGAATGTATGGGTGAAGCTAGCAGACTCGGAAACAAAATTAACTTTAAAAAAAAAAAAAACATCGGTAATAAAAGATACAGGTCTATTAAGTTATAATATGCACTCAAATTCAATACACCCACAGAAATTCCGAAGAAATCGAGTTGGTTCTAAACGTAAACAATAGATAGCCTGAGGCGCACGGCGGATGGCATACACAGAGCATTCTATAGCGCTTACTTAAACAGAAATGATTTATTATATCTGAGCTTTCGAACTAACTTTCAATATTTTTAAAATTTTTTTATTAAACTGCAAACACTCGTAAATGTACATATAGTCTGGTAGATTTAGCTTTTGATACGGAAATTTTAATAGACAAGCCAAAAAGTACATTAAACTATAGTATTTATTATAACTAAGAGCTGGAAAGAGATACCAGACACAGATCGGTCCCTAAAAAAAGTTATTAGCAAAAGAAGTTGCTCAAAACTCGCGAATCTGTTTATTAACACCAACCAATCAGAAGCCAGCTTTTTATTATTCTGCGTAAAAAGTGACGCTTAATTTAAAAATTTTCTCCACGAAATGTACTCTTCGACTCTTCTTATGCTCAAATGCTCATAAAACAGTTCAATTATTCATTTCTATATTTTTTTAACAAAACTTTTATTTTCCGTTTGCTTATGGAGCTTCCCTAAGAATTTTGAACCCCTGTCAAACAATTATGTACGCTCAACTAGTCTATGTCTTCGACATTTGCCAGAACTTAATAAGCAATACAACCTGAAAACCAAAGCTTTTTGACAATAGCTGAAGGGGTGGCGGTTATGGAAATCTCTTCACTTTTTCAAGGAAGACCATGCTCAAGTATCTTAAAGACAAGAAATTTATTGAACACAATTGTTGTTAGAACAGCATACATTTTTATTTCTAAAACAAAAGATAAATTGCAACTTAATAGGTAATTATAATAATAACTGTTATCTAGCTTTAAAAATCAATCCATTAAGCAAAATTCAGTCACACAGAAGACTCAGATCTTCATCCACAGCTTTACTTTTTGTGCCCACCACACATCTCAAGAGTGCTGTAGACGGAAGGTTCGAGGTTGCCAGACTGAGAATGGTTTGCCAGCTGCTGTTACATTGGCTGTGACACTTCAGTGCTTCCGAAGAGACCTTCTAAACACTAAACACTGACTAACACCACTTTAAACATTGTCAAATTTTAATTCAATTCAGAGACAGGTATAACAACACTGACTAACACCACTTTAAACATTGTCCAATTTTAATTCAATTCAGAGTCACTGTTAACAACTTTTGTCGTGCTGGCTGAAGTAAACTGGGAAGTGTAGATTATGAGGATTTTGTAGATAAATAATGCACATCATATCATAGTCAAATTGTTTGCTGTTTATTATAACACACAAGCAAACAGTTTTGACATTGAGACAATGCTTAGCAATATCCTCATGTGCAGAAGAACTTGGTTATATAAAGTTTGTATGGTAGGTCCAGTAGTACAATTTCTTTAAAATAATGAATAAGAATTTCAGTTAGACCACTGTAAATAAATCCTCACGTTAAATTTGCTTCCCGATCAGACACGCTTTGTCGTTGAGGCGCCTTTTAAGTGCTTGATTCAGTCTGTTTTCTGAAATTGCAAAACACTATCATTGTAAACATTAGCAGCATATTGTGAATAAATTTGAGTCATTGGTTTCACCAGGTTGCACACTTTTTTGTGTGCAACCTGGTTAATCACAGGGAGTGCCACGTGAAGGCTGACTCGTACTCCCCAACCTAAATACAATCAATATACAAGCAAGATATACGTTTCAAGAAACGTACCAGCATATGTACATATTTACATCTAAATATACACAAGCCTCTAGGTTTGCTGGAATATCTGGAAACACATTAACAAAAGGATAACCACATTAAAATGTTCATATATATATATACAAAATGACATATTTACAACACATTATGAACAAGATTATGCTTCACAAACAGAACATACAACATGAAACTTTTCCACACATCCAGCTTTGCTGCAATGCATGAAAACATATTAGGATAAAAACATGTTGACTTGTTCATATATATATATACAAAATGATATATTTACAACACATTATGAACAAGATTATGTTTAACAAACACAGCAATTACCAAGAAACATGTCCATACATGCACATACTAAATATACACACAATCTGATTTACTGCAATGCGTGGAAACGCATTAGGAAAAGGATCAACGTATTTACATGTTCGTATATTAATACATCCCTTTGTTTTATTTTTTGCTCTTAATTTTATTGATTTATTTTCTTTCTATCTATGTATACTTCGACATTTAAGGCCTTCAATTCTTATATATATATATATCTATATATATATATATAAATATATATATATATATATATATATATATATATATATATATATATATATATATATATATATATATACGTATATATATACATATATATATATATACAAATATATATAGATATATATACAGATATATATAGACATATATAAAGTCGTATTTTTCGCAATTCTACTATATAACATATCAGTGAAATTCGCGTCTTTTCCTGACGACTTATTAAATATTAAACCTAGGGGTGTAATAAAGATTTTTGGATGTTTATTAAAAGACCACTAGATGATTGTGTGGCACTTTAAATGGTTGCTTAATAGTTGATAGTTACTGAGATATAGCGGTTGACGTAAGTCATATTTTTCGCAATTCTACTATATAACATATCAGTGAAATTCGCGTCTTTTCCTGACGACTTATTAAATATTAAACCTAGGGGTGTAATAAAGATTTTTGGATGTTTATTAAAAGACCACTAGATGATTGTGTGGCACTTTAAATGGTTGCTTAATAGTTGATAGTTACTGAGATATAGCGGTTGACGTAAGTCGTATTTTTCGCAATTCTACTATATAACATATCAGTGAAATTCGCGTCTTTTCCTGACGACTTATTAAATATTAAACCTAGGGGTGTAATAAAGATTTTTGGATGTTTATTAAAAGACCACTAGATGATTGTGTGGCACTTTAAATGGTTGCTTAATAGTTGATAGTTACTGAGATATAGCGGTTGACGTAAGTCGTATTTTTCGCAATTCTACTATATAACATATCAGTGAAATTCGCGTCTTTTCCTGACGACTTATTAAATATTAAACCTAGGGGTGTAATAAAGATTTTTGGATGTTTATTAAAAGACCACTAGATGATTGTGTGGCACTTTAAATGGTTGCTTAATAGTTGATAGTTACTGAGATATAGCGCTTTACGTCAGCGTTATAGAATGCTCTGTGTATGCCATTCGCCGTGCGCCTCAGGCTATCTATTGTTTACGTTTAGAACCAACTCGATTTCTTCGGAATTTCTGTGGGTGTATTGAATTTGAGTGCATATTATAACTTAATAGACCTGTATCTTTTATTACCGATGTTTTTTTTTTATTAAAGTGAATTTTGTTTCCGAGTCTGCTAGCTTCACCCATACATTCACTCTACGTAATCCCATACTAATCGAGTCTGCCAGCTTAACTCCAGTAGTTATACGGCATTTAGTTTGATGAGCGATAGTTAGTAAAATTAGTGTTGTTCGCTTCTGTGCTTGGCGACTAGTATACGTTTAGATTAGGTCTATTTGAAAGATAAATAAGACAAATTAAAAAATATCAACAGAAACAATTTTTTTAGAAAATTGCTATTTTCTTTTCCGTTCTCACTGGAAGTTTACTACATTTTTTGTCGAGTGGTTACTTTAATGGTGCAGAAGTGTAGAACATGTATGTATGAAGAGGAAGTGAGGACTGAGATATCTTCTTCTGTAATTTCTGAGGAAACAGAAATAAATTCAGATTTTTTAAAATGTTCATTTTGTAAGCATTTCTGAACACACTGCTGAAATTGTAAGAGCCTTGCCCACTGTATTTAAAAAACTGGAAGTTACCAGTTGTTGTGATTTGGTAAATTATATTAATGTGCACTATAACAAACATGTATTTAAATTGCATTTGTTGTGCCGCATGGCTCTGCAAAGAGGCAATGCTACGGATGATGAGGTGTGCAGAGCTGGTTCTAGCCTGTTGGTCAGTCTGTATGGCGGGTAAGTAGGAGAAAGATTGGCTGATTTACGTTATGAGTCATATTTCAAATTGGCTCTGTCGTCGTTTTCAACCAGAAAGGCTGCCACTATCAGAATGTGCTGCTCACCTGCATGTCCGACGCGTTCATTTGCATGCTGTGATTTGGGGGACTCTGGACAAAGTAGTCTTGAAGGCAACCGACTGGGGCTGGGAATCAGTTGAAAGCTGCTTAAAACCCGTGAAAATAGAATAGTGGGTTTTAGTTTTTGACGTTTTGATTGTAGTTATTTGATATTCTAGTCATCATTACCAATGTCATCCCACCCATGGGGAGAAGGGTCTATAAATTTCTGTGGTTTTCAACTTTTTCTTCAAAAATTTTATTAAAAAATTTTTTTTTTGAAAATTATACAAGTAACACTGCTTTAAGACTATTTAGCATTAAAGTCAAGTTGTAACATTGTTATAAATAATTGTTTTTGGAAGGATATTTTCGAATTGTCGGCCATCTTGTTATTTTGTTATCCTACACTCCCCCGCATTGATATACAGTTATAGAATTCCATTTTTCATATTCTCCTAATTCATACCTTTCCAACGATATATAATAAGTGCTTGCTAGGATTTTTTCACGGTTAAATTTATTTCTTGCTGACTATAAGTCGGGACGCTTTCCTTTTTAAAAGTTGCAATTTATTGTTTTAACGATTCTACAAAGTGGATTTTGTTCCAGCTTGATGTAAGTAATATATTTAGTTTGTTTTTAAAACTTTAAATTTAAAATAACATTGTTCATCATTTACAGTTTCCAGTACTAGTACAGAGTTTACAAATTTACATATATATTTACAGGTGATTATTATTAGTGATTAGTTGGGATGTCACGGGTACCCGACCCGAACCCGAAGTTCGGTACTACCCGGTCTTTTTTTGATACCCAAACCCGAAAATGTGACAAATAAAAACCCGAACCCGAAATTTTGAAAAATTGAAACCCGAACTATTAAAAATTTGAAATCCGAACTCGAACTTTTACAAAATCAAAACCCAAACCCGAAATTTTCAAAAATTAAAACCCGAACTTCTTTCTTTGGACATTTCTCTCAGAAATAATCGGACTAACAAAGTAAATTGTTGAATAAAGCCTAAAACATGAAGAATTCAAAAATGCACTTATTTATATAATTTTGATGTTAAATAAAAAAGAGTTAAGGAGATATTAAACTTTAAAATATGACAAAAGTTCAATGCAACTCGAGTCCTTACGCATGCAAAAATGGGAAACCCGAGCAAATCCCACGCGGGCCCGCGTAGCTGTGTTTGCTGGGTCACTTTGATTTGAATATCAAGAAAAATTAACTCTTCTTAACTTTTTATAAAGGCTGTGTTTATACGATCAATTTGCAAGTATTTTGATGTATCAATTTATTATATGGAGCCATTAAAAAGCGAACTATAAAAATATTTGTAAAATCATTTTTGCGGATGCTAGCCAATTCGTCGCAAAGCCGTTTCGTCGCAGGGTACATTTTCGTCGCGACATTGCGACGAAAATTCCCAGCTTGCGACGAAACAGCCGACTTTTGCGACGAAAAGTCTAACAATTCCAGCGGGCAGTATTCCGCAGCATGGCGAAAAAGATGGCCACCCTATTGATAAGGACCACTAGACCGCCGAATGCAATGGGAATTCCGCAATCTGCACGAATCATGTTGTAAGATGAAGATGATTCATCTTACGTATTTTCATAGTATTTGTTTATTTTATTTTATTATGTGTGCATATTTTGGTTGTGTTGAAACAATAGTCATTTATGTATGAATGTATCTGTGTGTATATATATGTATATATAATGTATATGTATGTATATATGTATATTTGTGCTCCTGTGACATTGTGTGTGCGTATAATTTTTGTATCATTAATGTATATATATGTATATGTGTGTTTGAGTGTATATATACATGGATGGATGTATGTATATGTATATATATATATATGTATATATATGTGTATATATATATATGTGTATATATATATATAATTGGTATTGGTCCTTTTCCTTTTTGTGGTCCTCAGTAGAAAAAGTAAGGTTGTTGAGTAGAGAAATTGGAATTATCAAAAGATTTTGTCAGAACCGGGTTAACTTCTGCAAAGTGAGATAAGTCAGTTTAGAGTCAAGAAGAGGATTATATTCAAGGAAGAATAATAAAGTTAAAATAAATTCGAGAAATATTGTGTTATAAATAACTTCGACTTTAACGTTACGAATCGCTAGAAAGCATATTCCTCTACGTTTACACATGTCAGCACAACAGGTTTCTGCACGCTTCCTACCGTTTTTTTATGCCATGTTGCAATACCAGGCAAAGGTGTCGGATTGAATGGAAATTAGCTAGTTTGATTATTTAGCGGCTGTATAGAATGTTTAGGTATTAGTAGTATATGTTCGCGAGTTTCGGAAGACTACGAGTTTCAATGACTACGACAATATCTTATTTATATACTTTTATTTATATTACAACGACAGTCAAAGAAAACAATAAAACAAAACGATGAATATGGATATTATTACAGCAACGAAAAGTTCAAAAACGAAGAACGATACCAGCTTGACAATATGGCGATATGTGCTAGCGAGAGAGAGAGAGGCGGAAACTAGCCGAGAGCCAAGAATAACTGGAACAAAAGACTATGAATGAACATTTAAATAATTAATTCTAATAAAACAATAATAGTCTCCCGAACATACCACCCCCTTGTGATATGCTAACATCACAAAATAACTATGCAACAGAATAATTTCAATTCGATAAAGGCATTTTGCATCGAAAATACTAACAATGGTAAGCTTCGGTTACGATTCTGAAAGAAAAACATAAGGTTCGAAAAGAAGAGAAATTCTTAAACATAACAATCAATTTATACATACACAACTTTACACGGACTCATAAAAACGAAAATTATACAGTGAACAAATAATGCATATTTCTAAATGGTAGTATGCGGCAATACAGAGCGGTCGACTAGCAGCCTAAGAGGGGCGTGGTTTAAGGCTAGACGTAAGTCGCACTCAATTCTACATTTTCAATTTTATGTTGTTGGTATTAATAAATATATTAATATAAGTGTCGCAAATAATATGAATTGTTGATTTAGTTAGTTCAAAGTTAGTTTGAGTAAATTAGAATAAAGCTTCATAATTCGTAAAATGCCTTGACTTCACATTCAAGTTATTATTACTATTAACATTTACCCACTAGTAAAACTGTTTTTTAAAGCCCTTTTCATCCATTTGAAGTGACAAGAATTGTAATCAAAGAAATTATTAGTTAAAAATAGATAAATAATAAAACAATCAGGATTAACTGGTCATTTCCAGCTATATAAAGCCATCTTCAGAACCCTATGTTAAAACAATAAATTAAATATTATAAAAGTTGCAATAGTTGAGTTAAAAATCAGAAATAATTATAAGTTTTGTTTAGACAGAGACATTGAATAGGAGCTAAGCTGATTCGACTTTCACTTAAATTAATACGGCTATTGACGGATGAAACACATTTAAATTTAAGTTAAAACCACATAAAGAAAAAGCGACCATATTATATATGTAGCTGATTTAATATAGCTGGTTTGATATATTTAATATATAATAACATATATAAAAACAGCTCGTCTCTCTGTTCTATAGCTTTTTAGTGCTACATTGAGAATAGCAATCATAAATATCTAAAGCAGAACCTTAAGCCACGCCCCTCTTAGGCTGCTAGTCGACCTCTCTGTATTGCCGCATACTACCATTTAGAAATATGCTGACCGGATTAAGGCCTAGGCACTAAGGCACAGTGCCTTGGCCAACGAAAAAAATTTAGCCTACGAAAGAAAATTTTAAAATAATTTCCGTCATTAATTTTAATAAGTCTGATATTCTTTGCACATAAAAAGTCACAAAAAGTACAATTATAATTTATAAATTGTAATTGTAAACCTGTCAGTAATGATACTCACGAACGATATTATATATAAGTCATCTATAAGACATTTACAAATTTACATTTGCTAAAAATTAATTACAACTATAAAATAAAGTATCATTTTTTCATTGAATTATGAGTCAATATATCAACTGAAATTTTCATCTTATCATCTAATGTCGATCAATTTTATGTCAATAAGTAGTATATATAAATATACAAATATTATACTCGTTAAACAGCTGTTTAATTAACTTTGTTATTATAAGTTTGAGAAAGTGTTTTTTCGATTTTAATATATACCGTTTTATTATTATAAATGAAGCTCTGAAGATGGTTAAATTAACCGAAACTGGCCAGTGAGCTGGAAAAAATAAAGATTTTAAAACGTTGCTTGGTGTAGTTTCAGGAAGGAAAGATATTGTTGTTTTGCAAGGTTTATACAAGAAACTGTTGAATGCAAAATGGGCGACAAAGTTCAATGAAACTTGCTTGCGGGAATATATATATATATATATATATATATATATATATATATATAACTGTAAATGCTACAGATGTAAAAATTAACAATTAGTATTTCCTCGAAAAAATAAAATAAACGTATTTTACCATTTTTGAAAATTAGGTTTCCGGGACCTCAAATGTGAGATGGAAAATTAGATTATTTGTTTTTTTTTAGAATAACTGCTACTTAAAAATTGTAAGTGCTACTGATGAAAAAATTATTATTTAGTTTTTACTCGAAAAATAAAGATATTCGTGTTTTACCAATTTTTAAATATATTATTTCCGGGACTTCAAAGGTGAGGTGGAAAAAAGAAAAACTAAAAATGTGAATGTTTTAAAACAAATGTTTTCTAAAATAAGGCATATGTAGAAAACCAAAAATGAGAAAGCTTTGAAATTTGGTATCTAGATTCTTCTTAAAAAATAAAAAAACACATGTGTCACCATTTTTAAAAAATTTGGTTTCCAGGACCTCAAAAAGTGGGATGGAAAATGGGTTGTTTTTTTAGAATAACTGCTACTTAAAAACTCTAAGTGATACACATGTAAAATTTAGTATTTACTCAAAAAATAATTTGTCTATCAATTTGTAATAATTTGGTTTCCAGGACCTCAAATGTGGGGTGGAAAAAAGAATTTGATTAAAAACTCTAAAAACTAAAATTGTTAAAATTTTGAAATTTGGCACCGAGATTAGTTTTACAAAATAACAGAATATATGTTTTATTAATTTTTCAAAATTTGGTTTCTAGGACTTCAAATGTGGGGGGAAGAAATAGGGTTTTATTTTTTTTAGAAAAACTGCAACTCTGAAACTAAAAATACTACAGTTATACAGATTAGTAACCAGATACTACTTAAAAGATAAAGTTACGAATGTTTTCCAGTTTTTTTTTTAAGTTCTGGCTTCCAGGACTAGAAATGTAAAGCGGAGAAAAGGATTATATTTGCTTGAAAACTCAATAACTAAAAATGTAAAAACATTAAAATTCAATAATAAGTTTTTTTATAATCATAAGATACGTGTTACATTATTTTTTCAAAAAATTAGTCTCCAAGCTTTGAGGTTTTGTACCGTTAAAATTGGTTGAGTCCAGGCCTCGACTTTTTTTCTTACGAAACGGGACAGTTCGAGCCTAAATAACGAGCCAGGCCTGAAATTTTCTTTCTATGAAATAAGCTGGACCGGGTCTAAAAAATCCGTGTAGGGCACTATGGATTAAAGTGTTGCACGGATCGGGCCAGGCCATGATCTTAGGCTCTTCTGACCGGATGGGCCAAACCTGAAGTCAAGGTGGAACGGGCCGAGTATTTTCACCAAGTATATAGAAATTTTAGGCCTGTTAAAACGGGCCAGGCCTAAATTAGATGGCCCGTGCCGGGCCTAAAAATTTGGCATATGAAGCAGGCCGTGCCATGTTGTCGATGGACCGGACCGGGTCGGACCGTAAAAAATCTCCCCATGATGTACGCTACGGTGGATGCGTATTCTCTTTTTCAAGCGAGCGAAGCCGCGACGGGAATGCTAGTATGATATAACTAAGTAGGTATAATTGAAAATGTATAAAAAATACTACGTTTATCAACTAATCTAAATAAATGAGCTAATAAAGAATTTTTTTTATTTGGTGGAAAATCTTGGGGGGGGCGTCTCCCGCCCCCAGCCCTTCAATCGCCGCCTCTGGGAACACTGCTTCCAAAAACTTCGTCTTTATAAATCAAAATTTAAAAAAATGTTGGGGGGACCGCTCCCTGCCCTACCCAAATGACGCCCCTGCACGAAACCAAGGTAAAATTTTGCGACCACCAAAAATACTTGCAATTTTGTCACCAAAATTGAGTAGCATTCCTTTGCGTCCTGGCTACCTTTCATAAGGTAGCCAGGATGCAAAGAAATGCACTACGGCTACATTACAGCGTCGTCGTAGTGCACATTTAAATCATTATTATTATTATTATTAGTATTGTTGTTGTTGTTGCTGTTGTTGTTGTTGTTGCTATCGTTATCATTATTATTATTATTGTTATCATTATTATTATTATTAAATATGCTTTATTACTCAATGATCTATCCTTGTTTTTTATAATGTAATATTGTATAGGGAGCGACCTTTCCCGTTCCCTGAATAAGTTTTATATACTTCAAAAACGAGTGGCCCGAACTACATCTGTTATCTTATGTTGAAACCAGATTCAATGAAATTAGCATGTTAAATATTTATCAAATTAATTATTATTACTTAACCTGTGTATTCTTGTTTAAATATGAAAGAATTATGTAGCGTACTGTATTTAATAATTTTTTCATGACTCATTCAAATATTCATAGTTATAACACATGCTTTTCAAATGACTATTTGTCCGAACCTACGAAAACTAACCAAAAATTATTTTCTATAAATTGTCGTAGTTTTTTCATTTACATAAGAATTCCTCATATCAACAAAACTATTATTTCCTTATTTTAAAAGAAACTAAATTTATTTCTTTTTGCAAATTCAGAGTTTTCTACTTTTCTATATTTTTCACACCGATTACAATAATTTTGCCACTGCTTTGTTTTTTATTTTATTTTAAATCTTACATTATCACTTAATAGAAATTATATAAGCTTTTTTGTCAGTTTCTTTTGTTTTTCGTTTAATAGAGGTGGCTCATAAGTGGGGGAAGACTCCTTGGGGTACTTCCTTGTTTTTGTTTGTTTATTTCCTTGTTCATTTTATATGTAATGTTGAGAATGCATGGTTTTGTTTGAAAATTGAATAAAAAAAAACATTGTTATCAGTTGAAACATGCAAAATGCATTTCTTATTTAAAATAATGTGTAATTGTTTGTACGTTTTGCAGATTTTAGTTCTGAATTAACAATCTATAAACACTTTCAATGGTACCATATACCTCTTTCTCATTATTATCGCATTAAGATAATAAACTTCACCAAATATTCAGGTTTTTATGCTGTTAATTTGATAGTTAATACTAAATTACTGTAATGATATTATTGTCAAATTCAAAACTCAAATAGTTTTTTTTTTTGAAAATATTGCTGAACATAGGCTAATTAAATTTAACAAAAAGTTTGTAATCTATAAAGCCCATATTTTAGAATTTTTTATAACGTGACGTTTTTTAACGTTGCATTTTATTTAACTTTTACTTTCAACCTTCAAGACAACTCTATAGTCGAGACTGTCATTCTTTATAATGGAGAAAACAAATCCTCAGAGTGCAATAAAAGTTATGGACAGTTTGAATGCAATAATAATTTTTTTTCTGAACATATCAAGTATAAATATAGAGGGAATGAACTAATAATACCTAATGTCTACGGCTACGGTAGTTTTTTTCAAAACCTACTTTTTCATAATAAACAAAACGTTTTAAAACTAATATTACACAAATTTCAGATTTGGCAATAAACTATTTTGTTGGCTGTTACAAAACGTTGGAGATCATTGTGAAAGAATCTTATAGTAATTCATTCACTGAGTGCTGTACAAGTTGTAAAGAAAAGCATGCGGATTTTGTTGCTCTACAGGTTTCTTTAGAGGTTTTGTTTTGTTTTTCAATTAAATATTATTTAACATAATTTAATAAATTTAAAGGCAAAAAATTGTTTCTGTACAAATTTTAATAACACTCTTGCTTCTGCTGTTTCTTCAAATAACTGTCTTGAAGAATTTGATGACCAAAAAACAGCATCTGGCATAGAAGGATATTATGCTGTGTACTCAGGTTTGTCATAAGCAATGGTATTCTAGACATTCATGTTATAAACTCATTAAAAAAACAAAATGTAAATTTATTTTAAATTTCGGCAACGAGTGCTTATCAATTGTATGCTGGATGTGGGTCTCTAAAAAGTATAGAATTAGATACAAATGAAACGTTCTGGGATGAATCTATAAAAAATAGGATATATTACGGTAATCAAATGAAACAAAATTTTACAAAATTGTTTCCATCATATTAACATATCTTAAACTGAGAATTTTGTTTAAAATTAAAAAAATGAATTCAAACCAAAAATAAAAAAACCTAGAAATTCACATTCCAGTGTGCCGTAGTTACTAAATATGTGAAGTATGTAAGGATTGAATATTTAAGAAACTTGCAAATCAATATAGAATAAACAAATTTTTGCTAAAAATTTTTAAATTTGAAAATTAAATGTCGCTTTTTTCAAATAAATTAAAAATTTAAGTTTCGTATTTTACATAAAAAAATTCAAGCTTTTAATTGATTTTATTCTATAATTCACTCAAATGTTGTCCAATCGATCTGAAAATTTTAAAAAAAGTGTAAAATCTGCAGCAGCAAATAAGCCCACTAAATTTCAACTCGATTGTGAAGATTGAAATTATAAGCTATTTTTAAATCAATATGGAATAAAAAACATTTTTTTAAGTTTTTTAAATTAAAAATTAAATATCGTTTTATTTAAAAAAACCACAAATTGGTGGTTTGTTCTTCCTACATAACATTTTTATTTGGCCAACAGCTTTATTCCAGAAGTGATTTTTTTCAATTTCTCTCAATTGAGAAAAAATGCACAGTTTTTTTTATTTTATTTTGAACATGCGTTCTTTTTTTGGACTCTAGGCACGGGAAGATTGTCGTCTTAGCAGGTTTGTTATTAAGACCACTGAACCCAAGACCAATATTTTTATTTGCAAGGCAAGATCAAAACCAAAACATTTTGAGAAAAGACCGAATTTATGGCCAAGATTTTGTAAAAATCATTCAAAATGAAGACGTCTTAATAAACTTTTTTCAACTAAGAAACTGAAGCATGAAAAAGTCAATAACTTAATCAATAAACTGCTTAAAATTTAAACTGTTATTATTTTAAATGTTTATTGCATTTAGTAAACACAAGTTCAGATAACAATGTTTGTCCTAAACATTTCTCGATTTGGTCTCATGAATAGAACTCCATGACTAAATATACGCTCCACTGGCGCTGAAGTTGCTGGTACACATAATATCTTTTCAAATAACGAGCCCAAAACTTTCAATCTGTCATCATTTTTTTAATTTTAGCCAACAGTTTTTTCAGGTTCTTTCACATTTTCTTGTGAGAGAACTACCTTTTTGCCAAATTTCATCCAGATCGTTCAAGCGGTTCAGATTTTTATAAAGAAAAAACTCACAGACAAACACTCATTAATATAAAAATATAGATAAGCATTGTTGTAAACCAGTGGCAAATGTGGTAAAGAAATGATTATTGTTGCCAGCATAGTGTTGTAAACAAATCATTTGAATCTTTGAATCATGTTATTTTATTTAATTAACTAGAACGTGTTTTCACTTATTTTCAATTCATAATTAATTGAAGGAACAATAATTTAGACCAAAAATGCTTTACTGTTAAATCTTTGTCAACAATGCTTTATGGTTGTTCAATGTTAGTTTTTCAACTACCGTATTTTTTCGCATATAGCGCGCGTACGCAGATAACGCGCCCCCGCAGATAACGCGCGTTTGTATAAAAGTTTGGTATACCGCGCACACAAATATAACGCGCATATGTATGTAAATTCTGGTATAACGCACACGCATATAACGCGCTAAAGGGTCCATGCTATGTAAAACCGCATATAACGCGCACACGCATATAACGCGCCTTAGGAGAGCGCGGTATGTAAAAACACATATAACGCGCGCGTTATATGCGAAAAAATACGGTACTCTTTTAGTGCATCTAGTACCTGCTCAAACAAAGTTTACAATAATTCATATATTTCACAGAGTGTTCCAATAATTCTTAGTAAAAATATGGAAAAGTTTCTAACTTCATGTATACATTTCAAACTGATTCGTTTGCATTTTTGAAATTCAGGTGATATAGAAGTTAATGTACTCTATAATAATCAGACTTGGAACGATGGAAATGCTGTTGATAATGATACTTTGCTGTTAATTGGATTGCTATCAGTTATTTTTGGTGGAATTGGTATTGCTGCATTGGTGACAATCATATGTAAGTTGAAGATCTGCTATCATATTTAAAAATTTGGCCTCCATTGCTAATAAAAAATAAAAAGTGCTTGAGAAACTAACGTGTTTCATAGTTTAGATTTAATTTAAATGTGATAATCAGAATTCTGAAAATGTCAACATAGTGTGTGGTTGTTTGAAAGTCGTGTTTGTATTTTGCCTGCAGAGATTAATCATAACATTTTGTATGTATATGTTTCTCAATTTCCTATATAAATCATTTTAACAAGATGGCTACTTGTTTGAAAAATAAAAGTGCTTGAGCCAACCAAAACTTAGTATAAAATATTTTTTTTACTTTCTATTTGTTGTAGCTCAAATAAAAAAAAAGCACACACAAGTTTTACCAGAAAAAAACCCAGAAGAAAGAAACACAATTTCAGAAGAAAGTAACACAATTTCAGAAGAAAGGAACACAGTTTCAGAAGACGTGAACACCGTTTAATGATTTTCAGTAATGATATGTGAAACAAAACTTTTTATAAATAACGTTTTTGACAAAGCTGAAAAAAACTATTGTCTCTGAAATAAGCATGCACCGTAAAGTTTATTAGAATAGAGCTTTAATAAACTCTTAACGTATAAGATAAAAAAGTAACTTTATTTAATTTGCTTCGCTGTTTCTTTTGAAATAAACGTTTGTTGTAACTGTCTCGTATGTTATTAAAACGTTATCATAATTAAACAAACAAACCTAAAATCATAAATAACACTTGAAAATTTGAGAGTGAGTGCAGTTAACCAGTAGTCTTGCAATGTTACTGGATAATGTTTTGAGCATTTTCTTTCAGTTTCCATCAACTAAGAATCATTCAGCAGGAAAAATAATAAATTTTAATAACTATTTTTTTAACTGCGAAAATCAGCTGAAATGATATTATTGATTTTTTATAACGTTATTTTATCAGTCAAGTATTCCTAAATAAAACAAACTTGACAAAAAGGGCCACAGGACGCTTCACCCCAAAACAAAACATTACACCCAAAAATAAGAAATTTTATTCAAAAATAAGACACATGCCAAAAAATAAAACATTTTACTAAAAATCAATAAATCCAGAAAATATAAAACCTAATTGCAATTATTTGGTGTCACGACAAAACATTCACAGACAAAAATATTCAACGACAAAAATCTTCACGATATATTGTTCACACGCAAATTTGTACACTAAAAAATACAAATTTTGTTTCATTATGTCAAGATTGCTTTCAAACTAATTATTTAGCCATTTCTGTGGAGCTTGTACACAGCAATATTTTGATTTTGTCTTGTAGTCAGAACGTAGAAAATTTTGTTGCATTGGAAGTGTGAAAAAATCCTAGCAAGCATAGAATTTTCAGATTAGGTGTAAAATAGTAATAAGAACTTAGCATTCTAAATTCTATAAAAATTGGAGTTGTATGTCGTGAGTTATACGGCATTTAGTTTGATGGGCGATAGTTAGTAAAATTAGTGTTGTTCGCTTCTGTGCTTGGCGACTAGTATACGTTTAGATTAGGTCTATTTGAAAGATAAATAAGACTCTAAGACAAATTAGAAAATATCAACAGAAACAATTTTTTAGAAAATTGCTATTTTCTTTTCCGTTCTCACTGGAAGTTTGCTACATTTTTTGTCGAGTGGTTACTTTAATGGTGCAGAAGTGTAGAACATGTATGTATGAAGAGGAAGTGAGGACTGAGATATCTTCTTCTGTAATTTCTGAGGAAACAGAAATAAATTCAGATTTTTTAAAATGTTCATTTTGTAAGCAAGAAACATCTGAACACACTGCTGAAGTTGTAAGAGCCATGCCCACTGTATTTAAAAAACTGGAAGTTACCGGTTGTTGTGATTTGGTAAATTATATTAATGTGCACTACAACAAACATGTAATTAAATTGTATTTGTTGTGCCGCATGGCTCTGCAAAGAAGCAATGCTACGGATGATGAGGTGTGCAGAGCTGGTTCTAGCCTGTTGGTCAGTCTGTATGGCTGGAAAGTAGGGGAAAGATTGGCTGATTTACGGTATGAGTCATATTTCAAATTGGCTCTGTCGTCGTTTTCAACCAGAAAGGCTGCCACTATCAGAATGTGCTGCTCACCTGCATGTCCGACTCGTTCATTTGCATGCTGTGATTTGGGGGACTCTGGACAAAGTAGTCTTGAAGGCAACCGACTGGGACTGGGAATCAGTTGAAAGCTGCTTAAAACCTGTGAAAATAGTGGGTGACATTGCACCTCAGTCAGTCCTGAAGTTTGTTCGATGCTATTGTAATGGAAACTGCTCATCCAAGTGTGTTCATGTCTGCGAAACAATATGCACTGTGTTTCTGTGTGCGGAAATTGTCATGGAACGGATTGCTCAAATGGCGGTGTAACAGCAGATGAAACAAATAATATAAGCAGTGCCAGTGAAGAAGAATCTTGTGGCACAGAACATGTGGTTGAGAGCAATGATCCACAGTTTTTTCTTTATGAAGACATTGATTTCTTCTATGTGGAATAAATTTAATATTTCTTGCTGCTTTCGAACTTAGACAGCAATTTTAGTTTTTGACGTTTTGATTGTAGTTATTTGATATTCTAGTCTGACTTTTTCATGATCTCACTGAAAGCATTTATCAGTTGTGGTTATAGTATCATTCAAACTGAAGATCTGAATGTTTGATAACAGCTTCATTCATGCTGGCTTAATTTTGGTTTTTGAAATTTTGAGGGCAAACGAACTAGTCAATTTGTCCTAAATGAAGATACGAACAGTTGCAGTTAGGCCGGACTTGGAATTTAATTAAACATACCCCCACCTGACAGTTGCGGTTTAACCGGACTCGGAATTTAATTAAACATACCACTGATACCACCACCTAACAGTTACGGTTAAACCGGGCTGAAGGGTAAACTAACTAGTCATTTGTGTGTATGTGTTTTATATTTTATGTATGTGTTTTAATTTTTTTTTAAAGCTAGATGTGTGCAGATGTTAAATTTATGATTTTCTTAATGTGTTTCCAAATATTCCAGCAGACCTAGAGGTGTGTGTATATTTAGATGTAAATATGTACATATTCTGATACGTTTCTTGTTTGTATATTAGGTGGTGAATACGAGTCAGCCTTCACGTGCCACTCCCTGTGATTAACCAGGCATTAGGCAATAAATTGGGCAACCAGGTGAAACCAATGACTCAAAATATCAATATTTTCTAATTTATAAAAATGATTATTCACAATATGCTGGATGTTTACAATCAAGAATCTAAGAATAATGTCTTGCAATTTCCAGGACAGGAAATAAAAATTTTTATTTTTAGTGTTTCTGTTTGTTTTTTGTATTATATGTTGAAATTGGAAATTATTTATAGATGCATGTGAATAAACATATTCTGGAACTAGTTTGTATTTGATTGTTGTTCATAGGTTCAATTTTGGCAGTAATGACTTTTGAAAACCATAAAAAGTCATTTTCCTAAATGGCTGATATCGCAAAATTCATAATCAATGTCAAATTATACCAGTGGATCTATGTACTACTGGACTAGCTTTAGAAGCCCTCATTACCAATGTCATCCAGCCCATGGGGAGAAGGGTCTATAAATTTCTGTGGTTTTTCAACTTTTTCTTCAAAAATTTTATTAAAAAAATTTTTTTTTGAAAATTATTCAAGTAACAATGCTTTAAGACTATTAAAGTCAAGTTGTAACATTGTTATAAATAATTATTTTGGAAAGATATTGTCGGCCATCTTGTTATTTTGTTATCCTACACTCCCCCGCATTGTTATACAGTTATAGAATTACGTTTTTCATATTCTCCTAATTCATACCTTTCCAACGATATATAATAAGTGCTTGCTAGGATTTTTTCACGGTTAAATTTATTTCTTGCTGACTATTGAGAAACTGAGCAGGAGCGTCATTTCAACAACACCATGGCCGGAGGCCAAACTTATTTAAAAATTTCTTCTACACTTTTTTATTCACCAATTTTTTTTACCTAAGCAGAGTATATGTGTATGACAGCATGAAACTGGCTAGCATTATCGCAATCATGTATTGAAAAACTGAGCAAACATTATTATTTTGAATATTATCGTATTACTATTGAAGCGTTTTATTACTAGTTTCCGGTTGTTCTTAGTGTTAAAATTTTACGGGTTATTATTATTACATGCATAATTATTACATGCATTATTTTATGAGTTTATACAGTCAGATAGTGCCGTGGAAGAAATAACTCCGCCATGCTTTTGCAAGCCAGTCCCATGCCTGGAGAAAGGAGGAGGGAAACGTTGAAAGGATCAAATTATGATCCACGACAAGAAGTACGTAGGTGCTTCCAACATACAGTCATTACAGTCTTAAAACCCCTAGTGTAAATGACTATAAACTATTATAAAAAAAAAAGATGGAAGAGATCCACCGACTTCTTGCAGTATAGCAAATAAGTTCAATTATAATTGCAATTTCAAAGTAATGTTGCAAAACGAATCAGATGCAAGCATTGTTTTATGTTTTTTTTTCAAATGAACTGTACAGTTATTTGCACTTGTCACACAGTACACTTGATCTGTTGACAGTGTGTGCTGGACAAGCTGGCCTAGTGGACTTTTCACAAAATTTGCTCGTTTTTCTGTCAAACTCTCGCGGGCAAAGATAACAACGTCCTTGTGACATCTTCACTTCCTCTGGTTTTCAGTTTCTGTTTCTACAGTATCCAGCTCTAGGAGTTGGATTGCATCCATGATTGGTCTTTTGAGGTGGACCGCATTGTCCAAACGTCTTCTAATCAGTGGCTCGACCAGAGACTCCCCGAGATTCACGAAGAACTTGCGACGGCGTATCGTTTTGGATGACTTGTTCCAATCCGGGTTACTACACATGCAGATCACAAAACTGGCAATGGCAGCTGTGTCAAGCATGTTAAAAAAAAGAACCATTGGCCATCTGTTGATCTTCCGTTTACAAGAGTAGATACAATAGATACCTGCTCTTCCTCAGAAGTAGTGGCAGCCAAATCTGCAGTATCCACGACCACTGCCTGCCACATCACAAACGATGTGATGAGATTCTTTCCAGGCACATATGTCTGGGATTCTGGTGCCCTCCACCGTGGAAATCCGGGGCTCCAGTGCTGTCAAGTATCCTTTTTTAATCTAAGAGGCAACCGCTTTGAAGATCCAGTACTTGAACATTTCTGTCTCAACGTATTGATACTTGGTGGACGTAGGCTGTACGAGATATTTGATGCCACTTTTAAGGGGGTTTTCCCATCTCTCACAAACATTCATTTAAAGCTCAAAAAGTTTGACTTGTCAGTGGAAGAAGGATTCCTCAACATAACAGCTGTAAAGGAATATCTCATGTCCAACAAAGCACCGCTGGTTGTGGGATTGTCAGCTGATGCAACCGGCGTTGTGGGCCGAATTGAATACCACCCCAAAACCAACTCTCTCGTGGGATTTTCTGGTTTACTACAAGACAATGGATTCCCAGACTCGTCTCAATTTTTTGCTAGGACAGCTCAAGATATATTGAGGCAGTTAAGGCTTTATGAACGAGCAAGGTATTATAAATAAATATTTTAAAACGTTTTTGAATATTTTTATAAGTTGCTCAATATATTTTCAGTCTCGTGATGCTCGGGATGGTTCAGCCCCTAGTGGATGGCCTGCCGCCCATTCGCTTATTCGCTTTCGGGACCAATAACAAGCATACTGCAGTTGATGTGAATAACCGCCTGAACTACACGACGGAAAAGCTTGAACAGGCTGGGATCACTGTCCTCTCTTATTCAACTGACGGCGATTCCCGTGAAATGAAAGTGATGCGCTATAGGTTGAAGCTCGCCTCTCGTCAAATCTCAAGACCACGTCGACGTCCAGGACACTCTACGGACCAACTCACTCTCAACGAGAAGCTGCGATTGGCAATACCCAAGTTTGTCTGTGATTTGGCCATCGACGATCCTGCCATGGTCCAGGACCCTATTCATCTTGGTACTTAACTCCGCACCAGGCTTTTAAAAACCCAGAAGTTTATGCCTTTCGGTCAAAAAATCGCTGGCCTTGCTCACATTACGGCATTAACTCAGCTCGTGAAAAAAGATCATCATGGCCTGCGAGTAGGTGATCTTCTTCTCGAAGACAAAATGAATTTCGACGCCGTCCGTCGCCTCTCAAATCCCATTCTTCGTGAACTTCTAAGCCAGAAGTTACCAGGCTCTGAAGGAACCATTTTTTTCCTTGAAATGATGGATCAGTTGGTGTCCAGTTACTTGAATAAAAAACTTGATCCATTAACTCGTGTCTATCAAATGTGGCGCTGTGTGTTTTGTCTTAGAATTTGGCGTTTCTGGTTATCGTGTGACAATGCCTACCCCTTGAATGACCATTTCATTTCATCTATCTCATACTTAGTTGCCGAAATAAATGCTCATGCTTTGATTTATCTCATTTTGAAACTTGATCGTATTGGTACACCTGAACTTTTTAAGCCTTGGTTGTTAACTAGCCAGCCTAGCGAGTCATATTTCAAGGCAGCTCGCTCGTTCACTCCAGTCGGCAGCTCGATGTTGACGTTTTTATTGTTGGACTTTTTGTACAACCGTTGTTGTAAAGTAGACGCACACACTCGGTTTAATGGTCTCAGTACTTATGATGGTATCGTTTATCCAAGGCATATTAAAAACTTAGAGCGCTATGGAGGACCCTCTGGGGAATCTTTTGTTTGCACTTCCCTACCTAATCTAGAGGAAATGGCGGCTAATATCCATAAGGCGAAAAAAAGATGCCAGACTTTTCATGGAGAAACTAGGCGTTTTACTAGACGACCCTAACGTTCTTTGTTTTGATTTTGATGCAATGCTAAATTTCAAGCCATTAGTTAACCCCGTAGATCTATAGGAAAAAAATCGAAAGTGATGATGAGGATTTAGAAGATATAGTTGAACCAATAGATGAGGTGGATGAGTATGAAGAGAGTCTTATGAGTACCCTTGCCGATGGTAATTTCAGTGACTTAACATCAGTCTTTGAGAAGAGCATTGCGAAGAACTGTGGCGAGCAAAGGGATTTTCCTAAACGTCACGTCAATCATGCTGTTTTATCAAGTCCATTCGTTCAACTTACACGAAGTGATGGAAGTCAACTGGTAATCAGAAAAAAAGACTATAGTGTGGGCCTTCGAAAATAGAGTGAAGAAGCAGAGCAATGATCGCACTAAGAGGGTCATTCAGAGTTCAAACTTTGTTTTTGATCGCGATTATATAGTCTCCGAAGTAGAAAAAAGAAAGCTTAGAATAGGAGATTGAGCTGTTTTCAGCCAACAATCTACTTCTTCTGCTCCGAAAAAAAGACTTCCAAAGCTCGCAATATTAATTCTAAAACCGTATTGATAGGTCACGTTTTGTCGTTTAGTTTATTATCAGGGAGAAATGCTAAAAATAAAAAATTCGCAATCAATAGTGTGAAATCAGGCGATAAGAATATCGGGGGGTCCAATGTGATTGGTTTCAACTTAATCTGGACCCCCTCTCAAATCAACTAGGTCATCTTATCGAGCAGCTGATGAGCCTTCATAGTTATTTATTATCCTTGTGAAACTTATATTTGTAGTATTCCTCGACCAAAATGTGTCATTATCAATGAAAATTATTTTGTTGTGATGGCCAATGAAAATGTTATAAATCTTGAAAACTTTCTCAACGGTTCTTAATAAACGTGTAACTCGAAAGAAGCTTTACTTATTTAGTTTTAGTGTTGTAAAATACTCAAAAAATCAACAAAAATAAACAAAAAAATTAAACCGCCAAACAAATTCCAAAAAATTCCAAAATACGCAAAAATTCCATTTGGAATTTTTGCGTCGTACACCCATCTGGAGAGTGGTCAACCCCTCGGCATCAAATTTGCTAGCATTCTAGATTCTTCTTCTGGCCATCTTGTTTTTGCATATGAGACACCAGCATTCTCTGCATGATTCTCCTGTAGGTGTTTCTTTACTTCATGCAGTTTGACACATTTTTCAGTTAAGAAACAAGCTGAACAAAATCGGCAAGTTGGTTGAATGAAATCTGATACATTTTCAGATGACAAATCGCTTTAAGTCGAAAAGACCAGCGCCACGCCAGGTATAGTCCCTTTTGTTGCTTGAACATTTCTATCTCTCAAGTAGTACCTGTGACCTCCGCCATTTTCAACAATATTTTCCAAACAAATGGACGAATGTTGATGTGAAATTTGAAGGTCTTGTTGCTGTGTAATTTGAATGTCTTTATTTTCCATTGCAAAAAAACCTAAAATAAAACAGTAGAGGGCGTAATCTAATTGACAGATACAGACTTTAATGAAACCACACTCCAACATGTACAAACTCAAGTGCTCTTCTTGCTGAATGTGGAGAGTTGTCTCTAGACTTGCGAAGAAAGCAGCAAATTGTCCTTTTTGCTCTAAGGGTTAAAACAGTAAACACGCCTGAATCATCTTGCTAAAAGCATATTTTTTTATTCCAACAAAGAAAGGCAAAATTAGATTATTTGTCGCTTTTGGAAAACTTCAACCGCCAACTGCCCCTAGAAAAATAGTAATTTGTAAATATTGTTCAAAGGAGTTCAAGTATCATCAAAGTTTGACAACACTTCAATATTATTTAAACAGTAAGCACCTTCTTACGGCAAACAAAAATAGCCAAAACGACTCTTCGTTACCAAAACAAGACTGGCTTTAAGACAAATGAATTTTTTATAACATTTTCCAACATTTAAATAATGTAATTTTATATTTATTCATTGTTCTAAATGTTTTAAATTTAAAAAAAGTAGAACAGTTCATGCATTGCTATACATTTTTCCACTTATTTATGTGTATGTTTATACATTTTAAGTAAACTTTTATTCTGCAATTAATCGCGCTATTAATTGCGATTAGAAAATTATTCATGCGATTAATCGCATGAATAATTTTAGTCGCATTGCAAGCTCTAATTTAAATATGTCTTGAATCAATATTCTATGGTTATTTGAAACTAAACAAAAAACGTTTTCATTTCTTGTATAAAGTGCAAGACGTTTGCGATGCCAGTGCTAGAGGCGTAGAGGCATCAGTTGTTACAGAGTTCGGAACTACAAAAGTTATTATAAGAACCTTTAATAAAATCAATAATTATTATAATCGTAACATTTTTCCTGAAAAAAAAGATTTTGTGTCAAAACAGCATGAGTTTTTGCATTACAAATTAGCCTGAATGCTACAAAAACTATTTTTTTTGCAAATGGCTGTAAGATTGAAAACAAAACAGATGTTCTTTGCTCAATAAAAAATTAGATTCCAACATATATTCAGAAATGTCGCTAAACAAAGTTATTTTATTTCAAACTTGCGAATTACCTGGATTTTTAAAAGTTTTTCTATCGTTTTTCTCTCGCTCCCGTTTTCTTCCCCGCTTCCTCTTTCTCTCCTCTGGATGCTCTCCTGTTTCTGCTTGCTCTCCTGTTCCCGGTCGCTTTCCCTTTCCTTGTTGCTTTTTCCGTTTCCGGTCGCTCTCCAGTTCCCGTTTCAGCTCGCTGCCTCATTCTCGCTTGCTCCCTCGTTCCCGGTCGTTTTTTCCGTTCCCGGTCGCTTTTCCGTTCCCGATTGCTCTCCCGTTCCCGTTTCCTATATTCTCCAGTTTCTGTTCCCGGCTGCTTCTCCGTTCCCACTTGCTCTTGCGTTCCCGTTTCCGACCATTCTCCAGTTTCTGTTCTTGCTCGCTCTCATGTTCCCGTTCGCTCTCCCGTTCCCGCTGGCTTTCCCGGTCTTGTTCGCTCTTTTGTTCTTGCTCACTTTGTTATCGATCTCAATTTTTTTCCACAAAAACTTTTCTCTAACGACTTTCATTGTTGTGTACAAACTTCTGTCAGAGATTGAAAATGTTCCTCTTCTTGCATTTTGAGGTCAAAAACATAGCAGATTCCTTTCAGGTGAACTGCGGTACAATACTGTAGAAATGGCAGCGATTGTTACTCGCTATGTTCCACTAATGACTGATGAACAAAGAATGATTTACGACCGCATTATACTGGCAGTTTTGGAAGGACAAAGTGGATTCTTTTTTTTTTGGATGAACCAGGTGGAACTGGGAAAACATTTCTCATTTCTCTAATTCTCGCCGAAATACGATCAAATAATAGCATAGCTATGGCCGTTGCATTGTCTGGCATTGCAGCAACTTTATTGGATGAAGGCAGAACAGCTCATTCAGCACTTAAGCAATGTGCAACATAAAAAAAGCAATCATCCATGGCCACAGTGCTGAATCATGAGTGGCTGGCAGAAAAAGTCATTTTGCAGCAAAAAATGTGGATGTCAATTATTTAGATTTCAAGATACAGCAGTTGTTGCCAGGCGAATTGGTGTCATACAAATCGATTGATGCAGTTTGCGATATCAGCGAAACCATAAATTATCCAACAGAGTTTTTGAACTCATTGGATTTGCCATGCATGTCACCGCATCATCTACAGCTTAAAGTTGAATCTCTGGTTATTCTACTTCGGAATTTGAACCCACCGCGGCTGTGCAATGGCACGCGATTAGTAATTAAAAAATTGATAAAAAAAAACATTGTCAAAGCCTGCATTTTGAATGGCAAGTTCTGTGGCAAAAGTGTTTTGCTGCCACTGATCCCAATAATTTCTACAGAAGTGCATATTGAATTCAAATGATATCAATTTACAATTAGATTGACATTCGCAATGTATTGTTTACAATTTTCTAGTTGGTTGAATTGACGATTTCTCCTAATAACTTGCGAATTGCTTGGTTTATTGTTCACTTTTGAGTTTTAATTTGTGTATTTCAACGGTTTTCTAAAAATTTCGGAGAGATAGTTTGAAATGCCGGGCGGCAGAACGAGACTTGAAGAAAAGAAGGTAGCGAGCGATATTATGGTTCTGGGACTTCACCTTTGCGAATGTTGCCATAGTGTTATATCTTTATTATAAGAAAACAACGCAGGTACCTACAACACTTTATTACCAATAACGAACAACTATTACGAGTCAGAACTCGAACGGAAAATGATAATAGTATGGCCGCCAACTCGCAATGATGTCCGCGTCCATAGATATAACAATAGACATATAATTTAATAATTAATGTCCATGGATCTAACACCTCCCTTCAGTTAGGACTTAGATGATACTTCTTTACTCTTGTATCCATGATGAGCCTCTTTGGTCGTTTACGAAGTCTGTTGGGTCTCATTGTCGGGAGCGTGTGATTGTTTCGATCTACCATTGTGCTTGGCGTATCTATTTTCTGGTTGTTAATCTGTTTCGTAAATGGCAGATCAAACGTGTCGAAAAGTGTGCTGTGATTTTCTATCCTGGGGCGTATCTGATTTATGTGTCGTTTGCAAACGATATTTTCAACCAACACTTGGTACACGACCCGTCCCTCTCTCTTTAAAATTTTACCTGGCACCCAAGGTGGTCGATTTGGACGAAAATCCCTTACATACACGGTTTCATCTTTATGGAAACTCTTCCGAGGCTCAGCCTCTTTTTCTTTATTTGTTTGGGCGTGTAGTTGTTCTAAAATTGTTCTTGGTTTGAACCCCAAGAGATTTTCTGCTGGTGCTTTACCTTGTGGTGCTGCTAGACAGGGTGTTGTTCTATATGTAAACAGGACAGTTTGAAGAGCCTCTGCTGGTGGTTCTTCTCCTTTTAGTTTTTTCAGTGCCCTTTTGAAGGTGTCAACGAAACGTTCTGCTTGGCCATTAGATTGAGGGTGGTATGGTGGAGATCGAAGGTGTACAATGTTATATTTTCTGCCGAAATCTTCAAAATTTGTGGATGTAAATTGAGTGCCATTGTCGGAAACCAATGTTTTAGGGTAGCCGAATCTGGAAAAGATCTTTTGTAGTTCCAGTATTGTTGCTTGTGTTGATGCGCTCTGTATTTCGACTACCTCCGGCCATTTGCTAAAAGAATCTACTAGGATCATATACATCTTACCTTCTACTGGTCCTGCAAAGTCCACATGCAGTCTTTCCCATGGCTTGGTTGTTGGAGTCCAGTTGCAAGGAGTTTCATGGCTTGGACTTTTTGCTGCCTTTTGACATTGGGTGCATCTTCTTACTAACATTTCGATGTCATTGTTTATGCCTTGCCAATACACCTGTTCTCTTGCGAGTGATTTCATTCGACAAATTCCTGGGTGACCTTTGTGAAACATCTGTAACACGCGTTCTTGTAAACTGCCAGGAACAACTATTTTTTCTCCGAACATGATGCATCCATTCTGTATGGATAATTCAGATTTCAATGTGCACAACTGGGAAATGTGTTTTGAAGGTTTCTTTGGCCAGCTTCCTGTTTGTAAGTTTTGGTGGATTAGTTGTAGCTTCTCGTCATTTGTTGTTGCTGTGCAAATCTCTGGGTGACTAACAGGAAGTGCGTTAATAGTTCTTATGAATGAAGCATCGACATCTTTGTTTATTTTGGCTATCACTTTGTCTACCTCTGTTGTGTTCTGATCCGCTATCAGTCGTGATAGTGAATCTGCATGACCAAAGATCCGTCGTAATATCTGTGGTAGAGCACTGCTCCTATTCCGTAGTCTGATGCGTCTGCAGCCAGGACGACACTTTGTTTCTCATCGTTGTGTGTTAGTAGGAGATCTGATGTCAAAATCTGTTTCGTTTTGTCAAATGCTTTCTGACATTCTGGTGACCAGTAAAACTTTGTGTTCTTTTTAAGTAGCTCATCAAGTGGTGCTCTAAGTGAGCGCATTTCCGAAACAAATGTTGCATAATAATTTATCAACCCCAAAAATGAACGAACTTGAGTGATGTCTTTTGGAATTGGCATATCTTGGATGACCTTCACTTTCTTTGGATCAGGTTGACGTCCCTTGCTTGAGATGACATGTCCCAGATATGTGATTTGGGGCATGCTAAAGTTGCATTTCTCAACTTTTAATCGAAATCCATATTCTTGGATTCTAGTGATGAGTGCTTTCAGGTTGTCATTGTGTTCTTCGATGGTTGCACCTGTAACAATCACATCATCCAAGTAAGCTGTCACTCCTTCTAGACCTGCGATCATTGTATCCATTATCTGTTGAAAAATACCAGGAGCTGACTTTACTCCAAAAGGAAGACGGTTGAATGTGTATAGCCCCTTATGTGTGTTGATGGTGAGTAGTTCTCTGGAATGTTCATCAACTTCTACTTGTAAATATGCCTCTGCAAAATCAATTTGAGAAAAAATTTTACCACCATTCAGTTTAGTGAAAATTTCTTCAGCTGTTGGTGTAGCATCAGTGCATCATTCAAACCTGTTGAGAAGTCAGCACAGAGTCTAATCTCTCCATTCGTTTTCTTCACGACTACAATCGGTGCTGCCCATTGTGAGTGGTTCACAGGAGTGATGACCCCTAGTTGTTGTAATCGGTTTAACACTTCTTCAATTACGGTTTTAGCTGCAAAAAGGCACAGAGCGTCGGCCTTTAAATATCGGTTGTTTCCCTGGTTTTAGCTGCAAAAAGGCACAGAGCGTCGGCCTTTAAATATCGGTTGTTTCCCTGGTTTGACTTGTAATGTTGCTTTTGTTTTAGTGCAGCATCCTAACTCGGCTTTGAAAACATCTGAAAACCGAGTTTTGAGTTCTTCTATCAGGATCTTTCTCTTGCTATCCATGTCGTCATTTGTAACCGTTTGGATCATGAACTTCTTGGCAAACAGTTTGAACTCTGGAAGATGTTTAATCCAAGGAAAGCCGAGAAGATCGTTGGTGTTTGTGACATGGCAGATGCCATGTCCATGATAAACTCTATGTGCATCATCTATGATGGCAAACGGTGTCGCAAACTGTCCGTCAATATGAAGTGGTTCACCATTAGCAACTTTATATTCGCCTTCGACTGGTGAGAGTTGTGACATCCGAGGTTCTTCCATGTTTGCCGGGAGACCAAAGTGATGTCAGCACCAGTGTCCAGTTGCAAACGAGCATCGTAGTCTCCCATTTTGACACGGACAAACCTTTGTGTGTTTTTTTGTGTACTTGCTACTGCGGAGATCGTGTGCTGACGGTGCGATTTCTTCCAGTGTTTCTTATGCTGCTGTTGTAGTGTTGTTTGTCTTGGGCAATCACTCTTCCAGTGATTTCCGTTGCAAAAGGGGCAAGGGCTGGGTGGACTTTTCTTGTGTGGTGATGGTTTAAAAGATGAGCGACTGTGTTGGTGATTGTGACTCCTGACGGCACTGATGTTTTGGTGCATGACTGTTGGCTGTTCCAGAAGTTTGGCATCTTCTTTTACTGTTTTTAACGCATGATAATCTTGAACCAGCTCTTTGAATGTTACTGATTTGTTGTCGTCCATTCGTCGGAGGAAAAGCATTCGGAAGTCGGCTAGTTCAGGTGCCTGGAACGCAAAAACTAAAGCCAGACATTTGAATGTGTCGTCAGTGATTTTGTTTACCTCCGCCTCTTCGCAGTTTGCGTTCAATAGATTAGCAAAAGAATTGAAATCATTACTAGGGTTGAAAATTTGTCTAAAACACTCAAACCTTTTTATGAGAAGATTCTTCTGAGGAGAAAATATCTTTTTCATTGTAGTGACTGTTTCTTGCCAACTGAGGTCGTTTGGAGTTTGTGGGCTGATGTGCGTGTTGAACGTTTTGTATGAGTCGTCATCCAGTAATGATACCAGCACTTTGGTTTTTGTTCTTTCGTCTAGCTGTTGGTCGTCGATGAGGTCGTTGAAACGACGAAACCACAAATCGAAAGAATTTGTTTTCTCCGGGTTGTATGTGAATTTGTCCATCCTCTGTAGAACGTTTTGAAACAAATTATCGCTTGATGTGCGGGTTGAGTCCCTGCCTTGCATCGCCTCCAGCATCTTCATCAGGACTAATTGTTGGTCCGAGAGTTGCTTTACTAACGCTGTGAAGTCTGAAGTTGCCATTTCCTCGTCGCCAATTTGTTATATCTTTATTATAAGAAAACAACGCAGGTACCTACAACACTTTATTACCAATAACGAACAACTAATACGAGTCACAACTCGAACGGAAAATAATAATAGTATGGCCGCCAACTCGCAATGATGTCCGCGTCCATAGATATAACAAGAGACATATAATTTAATAATTAATGTCCATGGATCTAACACATAGGAATAATGAAGAAAGGTTGAAAGAATTGGTTGAGTTGGATAAAGAACACGGACAGTCTCAAGAGATCAAAGAAATGATGAAGGAGATGAGGGAGTTTGTTGAACAAGAAATCCGAGGTGTGAAAAGGTCGGTGGAGGAGATTAATGGTCGTCAGGTGGGGTATGGTCGTGGTGATAACATTATGGAGGTGCAGCTAGAGCAGATTCAAGAGTTGAAGGAGCAAATTGTGAAATATAATAAACAATCCAATGACAAACTTGAGGAAACCAGTAGAACAAATAGAACATTCTCAGAAATAGTTAAAGAGAGTTTAAAAAAAGTGACAACAGATGTTAAAAATATTCAAAGAGCAGTGGAAGTAACAGGAATTAAAATTAACTCAGTAGAAGATAGGCAACAGAGGAAAAACAAGATTGTAGCTTATAGAATACCTGAAAATGAGCAGAACTCCAAAACTAAAGATAAAGAAGATGTTATACAAATATTGGAAAGTATTACAGGTTTGGAATTAGAAAAATTTTTTTTAGAAATTCACAGAATAGTAAAAAGAAGTAAATTGCAAACACCAAAATCAGTTATGATAAAGTTTCAAAATACTTTAGTTAAAAATCTGACAATGGAAAATGCACCAAAATTGAAGAAAGCAGAAGAAACAAGAAACATCATATTAAGCAATGACCTGTCAAAAGAGGATAGACTGGAATGTAAGAGGTTGCTTGAAGAAAAGAAGAGGTTGATTGGAGAAAAAGGTGATATCACCAAATGGATGTTTAGAATAAAAGGCAAGGCAGGGGTATTCTATGCTGTTGCCTTCAAAAAGCAAAATTTATAGGAAAAAACTGTTTAAGTTCAGAAGATAGGAGCTGTTTAAATAACCAAGCAAAAAAATATGGTAGAAATAAAAAAGCAACAATGAGGGGACAGCAGTTGGTGAGTAGTGGAGGTTTTCAGATGGATATGATGGTGCAGAGTGGCATGGGAGTGAACAAACTGGCTGTAGGATATAGTGCTGAAGAACTAGAAAATTTAAAATCAGGTGTGGATATGACTTCAAAAAATGATATCTGTTTGAAAGAAATTGACAAAGTGATAGAGGGTGAAGAATTGAAACAAACTAATCCTAATCCTGATAATAACCATATTGATAACTCAGTTCCATTAAAACCCACTAATGAAAGTATTAAAAAACACAGACTTATTAATCTAAGAGAACGCCACTCTAGAACAGTCACAAAGAAAGCTAACTTCGGTCTCCTTAACATCAGATCAGTCAACAATAAGACTGATGATATTCATAATATTTTCCATGAACATAAAATTAACATTTTGCTTCTCACTGAGACATGGCATGATGAAGACTCAATCTGTTTCAAGAAATTTCTCAAGCTTGGTTTTTCTGTTGTGGACAAACCCAGACCAAGAGTGAAACATGATTCCCTACGCTGTAACCATGGAGGAGTTGCTATTTTGGGAGTTCTTGTTTCCAATTGAAACGGTTTCACCTAGCTGTTACGCCGACAACATATGAATGTGCTGCTGGTAGGGTAACAGCTGGCTCCTACAGTTGTGTGATTGTTGTAATTTACAGAACAGGAATAATCAATAAACAATTTTTTAGTGAATTTTCTGATTTACTTGACACTGTTTCTGCCCTGAATGATGATGTTGTTGTGTCTGGTGACTTTAACATAAGATTGGAACAAAGTGAAGATAATAATGCTATAACTTTTAACACTATTCTTGCTGTTCATGGATTCATTCAACATGTTAAACAACCAACTCATGTGCAGGGTGGCACTCTCGATGCTGTAGCCATTCGATCTGATTCTCTAGCTCAAAGTATTGAAGTAATTGACACTGGCTTTTCTGATCACTTTCTCATCCGATGGAGCTCACTAATAACTCGCCCTCCTCCTACTTATAAGAACTCTATGCGTCGAGACTGGAAAAAATTTATATTCGATGATTTTTTAACTCAGCTTCAGGCTTCTCCTCTCACCCAAGAAGTTACATGCAGTCTGGATGATGCAGTTGATACATATAACAAGGAACTACTAACCATGCTTGATTTTCAAATACCCCTAAAAATGTCCAGGTATCGTCAACGACCTTCTGACCCATGGTTTGACTATGACTGTCATAATTGCAAAAAACTAACACGTCGACTTGAGCGACTAGCAATCAAAACAAATTCACCAAATGATCTCTTAGAATGGAAAAATCAACTTAAAAAATACAGGAAACTACTTCGTAGTAAACGTGAGTCTTTCTGGACTAAAAAAATTGAAGATGAATGTCAATCAACTCGAAATCTATAGACTTCCTTAAACACAATAATAGCTAGAGGTCAAATACCCATCAGAACAACCTTAACAGCTAATTCATTTCTCAAGTTCTTTGAAAGTAAAACTGAGAATGTACGTGCTTCAACTGCATCTTGTCTTGCTCCACCTCTTGTGGACTGGACCATCAACTCTTCTCTTAACATTTTTGCGCCAACAAATGTGGATGAAGTGACCAAACTTACAAATCGTCTTCCAAACAAACAATGTTTACTAGATCCGATACCAACTTGGCTACTAAAAAAACCAGCTTGTTTACTGGCACCTTTTTAACCAGCTTGTTTAACAAATCCTTCATTGAAGGATACCTACCAAAATATTTCAAATCATCCTACATCACTCCAGTTCTAAAAAAACCCAATCTTGACTGTGATGACGCTAGCTCTTATCGACCAATCTCCAATCTGTCTGTCATTTCAAAGTTGTTAGAACGGCTTGTTCTTTTGAGGATAACCAGCTACTTGGATAGAAATAACCTTTCTCCACCTAATCAGTCGGCTTATCGGCAATATCATTCAACAGAGACCGCAGTTCTTAAGGTTTTTTCTGATGCTCTGGTGGCTGCTGACAGCGGGAAAATAACATTGCTAGTTCTCTTAGATCTCTCAGCTGCATTCGATACGGTTGATCACTCTATTCTGCTCCAATGGCTAAACTCACACTTTGGTTTCTGCGGATCTGCACTAGAGTGGGTTGACTCATACCTTAATGAACGTAAATGTCAGGTTAGGGTTGGAGAGGACATTTTTGGTACTTTGCTACTTAACTGTGGAGTGCCTCAGGGTTCAGTTCTTGGACCAACTCTCTTTACAATGTATACCTAGAAAAAATTATCTCCAATCATGGACTTTGTGCGCACTTTTATGCTGATGACACACAGATCTATGGTCATTGTGATCCTGTTAAGGCAATTGAACTCTCGTCAGTAGTTTCTACATGCATTGATGATGTGAGCCTATGGATGTCTTCGAGTCGCCTTCAGCTGAATTCAAGCAAGTCTGAAATAATTTGGCTGTCAACCAGTCGGATGAAACGTACGTTCCAAGCAGCACCGCTGAGAATTGGTAAAGATTGGATCTCTCCATCTGTTTCAGTTCGCAATTTGGGTGCTTTCTTTGATTCTGACATGCGTATGAACACTCACGTTAGTCGCATCACCCAAAGCTGCTTTTCAACCTTACGTCAAATCAAAACTGTTGCTTCATCTCTACCCCCCCAGGCGCTTAACTTATTACTTCATTGGTGTTTTCAAAACTAGACTATTGTAATTCCACACTGGTTGGACTCCCGAAGATCTTGACTCATCGCCTTCAATCAGTGGTGTATGCGGCAGCAAGACTTTTGACCGGTCGAAGACGCTGCGATCACATCACTCCAGTACTTCAAGAACTACATTGGTTGAACGTCAGGTGTAGAATTATCTTCAAAGTAGCTCAACTAGTTTTTAAATGTCTCAATTGTTTGGCTCCTTCATACTTAATGGAAGTAATTCTGCCTATTAGTAACATTCAATCAAGGGGGAATCTCAGATCTGCATCTTCGGCTCTTCTCTTCGTTCCCTCTACTCGTCTAAAAAGTGCTGGTGATAGTTTTCCTGCTGCAGCTGCAAGAATTTGGAATAGTCTTCCCTTGGACATAAGAGCAGCACTTGATTTTGTACTGTTTAAAAAAGAATTGAAACAATACCTTATGAAAATTTAACTTTTTGTTCTATTTATTTTATATTGTATGTGGCCTTGAAGTCGTTTGATTTACGCCACTTTAAATTTGTCAAATAAAAAAAAAAAGACAATTATTAAGTCGCCAGGCCAAACGATGTCTGTTTGTGGCTTAGAATTGGGCACGCCATGTTTTTCTCACGGACAATTACCTATACGTGGCATGTTCTTGCGAAGACAAACCATCCAGTTTGTTTGTGTTGGATAATGATAGTCTGATAAAAAACATTGTACACTCGATTGCTCTTAGATATTGTTTTTTTTCCAATAATTTCTCATTTCACCTTTTAATAACAACTTTCGCCCTATCATAGCAACATACTTACTAACTACACCTCCTTCCATTCAAGTTACCTAAGTTGTTTACATTTCAGTTGTGCCCTTCGACGTTTTGATTTCTGTTCTGTTTTTTGCATTTATAGTACGTGGCACGTTCATTTAATTTTGTTAAACAGTTACTTTATTTTCAGGCTCTGAGGATGGAAAAAAGTTTTCCGAAACTGCAGTCAGCCCATGTCCAGCTAATAATAAAATGACTGACATCAAAAACTGTCTTTCGTCTTCTAAGTTACGGTTTATTGAGGCTTTGTCGCGAAAACTGATAAACGCAAAATGGGCCATTATTTTTAATGGAGCGTGCCTTAAGGAAAATATCACGCCAAAATACGTTCAAAATAAATTGTACAGTCGCTTCAAAACGGCGTCAAATAAGAAACTATGCAGCACACACAACTTCCTCCGTTGTCGAGAATGAGTTGAACACAGCTAAAAATAATCTTTCCCAGCTTCAAGAAACGTACGACCAACACCGAAGTGCAGCGTTGAACGATATTGAATGCATTCGCGACAGAAACTGTTTTGCTACTCGCCTCGATTCATTGTACAAAAACTATGACTCAAAGAAGAGATCTGTTATTGTGAGTAAACTCTCCAAACTTTATGGAGGTAAGATTCTTTTGAAAGACGAAATTACTCATTATCTTAATATCTCCGACTACACTCCAACTGCGGATGAGATTTTTACAGACGGGGTTTGCTTGCCACACGCAGGAGCGTTACGATCCCCTGGTTAAAAAAACGGAATTGGAGATTTTGTATCGCGACGTTAGAAGACTAACCGTTGATGGAATTCTTCGTTGCAGCGACCGACTGAGGGCCACGCTGTCCCGTGAAGGCTATACCCACCGCAACACCAAGCGTAGTTTTCTGTCTCAAAAAATGAGAAATGCTGCTAAGTCACTTCGACAAAACCAGAATATTATTTTGCGAAAAGCGGATAAATCAAATACATACGTTATCATGAATAGAACCGACTATTTTCACAGGATTGACGGGATCTTATCAGATAAAACTAAATTTAGCAAAATCACACACAATACAACAGCAGAGATCAAAATAAGGGCTAATAAACTCATCTTCAACGCTAACCTACAACTTCAACAAAAACGATTTTCTCAGATCATTGGTGAATATGATCCTGGCTATATCTACGGCAACGTAAAGACGCACAAACCGGATATGCCGTTAAGACCAATCATTTCACAATGCCCAACTTCCATATATTCTTTAGCCAAATCTCTCAACTCATTGATTGCTCCTTACTGTCCAAACTCGTACAACTTGAAGTCTACGTCCGACTTTGTCGACCTGGTCCGAAATTGCACTCATAATTCCGGCACCATGGCAACTATGGACGTTGAAAGCTTGTTCACCAACGTTCCTGTTAAAACTACAATCGATATTATTTTGCAACACGTTTATGGCCACACTACTCTTGATCCTCCAACACTTGACAAAACAATCTTAACCCAACTCCTGGAAATATGCACAACCGCTGTGCCTTTTCAACACCCTAATGGCGACCTCTACGTTCAAACCGACATAGTTGCCATGGGATCCCCACTTGGACCGACATTTGCACAGTTTTACATGGGTCACGTCGAAAACGCAGTGTTCAACAATCAACTCAAGCGACCTCATCTGTACGCACGTTACGTCGACGACATCTTTGTAATGGTGGACAGCCCAAGCGACCTGCTGGAACTGAAGACCGCGCTTGAAAGCAATAGTGTACTTAACTTCACCTACGAACTTTGCAGCATACAGCACCAACTCCCCTTTCTTGATGTTCTTGTCTCCCAACTGGAAAATAAACTTCATCTCGACATTAACACTAAACCTACCTCGGGTGCTACCACTTTGAACGATGACGGATTCTGCCCCGAACAGTACAAAAAAGGCACAATATTATCATACTTACATCGAGCATACAAAGTGACAGAAGACTGGTCTCATTTTTACCAAGAACTTCAACAAATTAAGCAACCGTTGATCAACAACAACTTTTCGAATACTCTTGTTGATAGCACAGTGAAAGCGTTTCTTCACAAAAAGTACCACTCCATCAACAACACGGACTCTCCAACACAAACAACTGTTGCACTACATTATCGCGCTCAAATGCACGATAACTACAAAACTGATAAATCAATTCTTCGAAACATAATACGGTCCGAAGTCTCTCCAGTCGACCCAACCAGTAAAATCCAGTTCTTGATTTACTACAAAACTCGCAAAACTCATAACCTCGTCGCTCCAAATAACTTTATTCGTCCGGCCCTCCTTAAAAAAACTAACGTTGTGTATGAGTTTCGCTGCCCTTTCGAACACAAAGAGGTCGCAACATACATTGGTCACACCAGAACGACCTTATCTAGGCGGCTAACCATGCACATACAGGGTGGCAACATTCAGACTCATTTCCTTACCAATCATGGAGTTGCGCTCACGAGGACCATCACCGACCCAAACACTCGCGTGCTCATTTCCTCAGATGATCCGACTCGGCTAAATATTTTTGAAGCACTATATATATTAAGAAATCAACCCAGTATGAATATTCAAGACGACCATTTCGATCAGACTTTGCAACTGTTCGATCACAATAATGGACGCCAGCATTTTCCACAAGGACCGAGCACACTCCTCGGTCGTCCGACTTCTAGTACAGCGCAAACTACGGTTCCTTTACTACATGGCTACAGACTAGGAGAGCCTAAACCGAGTTTCACTAACGAACAAGTACTAGCCCCCAAAAACCAAACCGAGACCAATAAACACGAAACAGACGTTGACTCCGTCGACACTCACCGTCCACTAGGACAACACGCCATCAGTCTGCAAAACAACACTTTAGATCAACAGATCGCCACCCGCAACAGCTCTTCTGAAAGTACTATGATTTGTCATAATACCCTGGCGGCTGATAATCCATGCCACTCTATTGTCGACGTTTCTTCAACCAAAGATTGCTCTAAAGATAACCTTCAACACGATCGCTCGCCCTCCAAAAACGTTAACGACTCCGATTTAATTGCCTGAGGATGGAAAAAAATTTTCCGAAACTGCAGTCAGCCCATGTCCAGCTAATAATAAAATGACTGACATCAAAAACTGTCTTTCGTCTTCTAAGTTACGATTCATTGAGGCTTTGTCGCGAAAACTGATAAACGCAAAATGGGCCATTATTTTTAATGGAGCGTGCCTTAAGGATATATATATATATATATATATATATATATATATATTATTGCGCTCTGTTAATCGAACCTTTCCAAAGACAATATTCGTAGTACTTTTTCATCAATGCGGTAATTATCATGCATCTGTGCATGATAATAAAGTTGAATGGATGAGTTTAATGTATTCTCCTGAGTGGCAGATAATTATTTCTTGTCTACAAACTTCTTCACTATGTCATCAACCAGCGTATTGGAAAAATGGTTGTTTTTATTTTGTTAACTTCAAGGTGGAAGTCACTCCAATTTCCAGTAATCATGTAAGCTCTTGTTAAAAAATTCATGATTACACTGATTTTGTACTTCAAAGGACAATAGCCTTCGCCGTTGAGTGTCTCTCCACCGCTTGTTGGTTTTCTATAAACTTGAATTTGGAATCTTTGCTCTTTTATTGCGACTGATGTATCTAAAAAGGGTAGTTGATTTTTTGAATTAGGTAATTCTAACGTGAACTTCAAGACGGAGTGTTTCTTGAATGTGTCTTTTAGTTGTGATAATTCATCCATATCTTTGCAAAGGACAAATATGTCATCAACGTATCTTGCATAGAGAGTTGGTTTATGAATAACTTTGTTGAATATTTTGTTTTCAAGATGACCCATTTAAAAAGCAGCAAACGTGGATCCAAGAGGAGATCCCATTGCCACGCCATCAACCTGTATATATAATTGTCCACTAGGGTGTCAAAAGGGAACCTCAGTGGTGCAAAGAAGAAGGATGTCCTTCAACAAACTTTTTTCAAAAGCAGAAGGAGCAATTGTTGGATAATTGTAAACGTAGTGTAAGATGGTGTCAATTGTATCAAGTACTGGCACATTGGTAAATAAACTTTCCACGTCCAAAGAAGCCATTATACCTGAATGTTCAGGAGTAGTTCGGAGAAGACTAATAAATTCTAATGAGAATGAAAGTGAATATTGACAAGGGCAGTACTGAAATATTATTGTGTTAATAATTTTAGCAAACCGATGTACAGGTGTGGGGCAATGTGAGATAACAGGTCTCAAAGGATATCCGTTCTTATACGTCTTATCATTACCATATATATACCCAGGGTTATAATCACCCACCACCTGTGAAACTTGTGTTGCCTGCATTCATAAGTGTTCAATAAGTTGATTAAAGTATTAACTTTCTTCTTTAGTGAATCTATTGAATTTGTCTTTAACTTTTTAAATTTTGAGGTATCTACTTAGATATCATCCAGTTTCTTGAAATACTCATCACGGTTTAATATAACATACGTGTTGGATTTATCAGCTTTTCTGACAGCAATGTTGTTATTCTTTTTCAAGAATTTGGCAGCATTTAAAAGGTGTTGATGTAAATACTTAAAATAAGTATCGTGGTGTGTAAAACCTTCAGCAGCCAAGAGGGGTCTCAACCTTTCTCCTACCTCTATCTTTCCACTGTGGGCATATTGCAAAATGTTATTGTAAAGTAGTTCTAGTTCTGTTTGTTTGATCAAGGGTTCATATACAGATTTAATAGGGCAACTGTAACCGAACTGTAAGAATTGTATTTCTGCAAAAGTAGGCTGATAAGAGGACAGGTTAAAAAAATGTGTAACATATTCTTTTAGTAGAAATTGTCCACCGTACAGTTCCGAGAGTTTATGGGTTATAATGTTCTTTTTAACTAAATTAAACCTTGCATAAAACCATCGATGTGTTGAGATAATGCTTTTCTCTGTTCAACAAATAACTCTTTGTAAGCAGCAATTTTTTCACTTTCATATAACTTTCTGGAAATTTCTATACTTTTTTCGGCAGATTCTAACTTGACTTTGATAACAGAACTTGTTGTACAACTCGTATTATAATTTTTTGCTGAGCGTCGTAATTTATTTTTAGCGTAGCGAGGTATAAGATTTTTGGTAATACACGCTCTGTTAAATAGTTTAACATAGTTTTTAGTTATAATAGTTTATTTTAATTGTTCCATAATTCATAGTACATTCCATAATATCTGTATAAATTTATGTCTCTCTAAGTTAACTTTTAAACGTCTATTTACCTTTCTATATCATGCTTACAGTTTATATTTTAAAATTAAGCCCTGATGATGACAAGTTAATATCGAAACTGGCCAGTTGGCTAATAAATATGTAACCATGAACAAGGATATAAGTCTTTATTTACGTAAAAAACGAAAGCTGGAGAGTCTTTGTAAAAAAGTGTAATACGGCGAATACATATGTATAAAAATCTGTTTTCAAAATTTTGTTTTTCAATACTTTGCAAAAGTTGTCTATGGTATTAATGAATATACAAAAAAATATTATTGTTCTATGTTTACATCTTCCACGCTCAACCTCCATTTTGAAATTTTTGACTTTTTTAACATTATTTGATTTACTAACATGGCTGATGATTATAATAATAAATCAATAGTTACTCGTAAAAAGCTTAATTGTCCTAGTTTTGGGAAAGCAAAAAGGATGAGACAAAATGTTTTGCCAACAGTTCAAGACATTTTTGAAAAATATCAATGTATAAGAATTGATTAAAAAATAACTCAAATCAAGAACCAAAGGTTTCTGAAATTATAAATATTTTTGTGGATGAAATAAATAAAGACTGCAGCAGTACTCTTTTTGATGCTGCTATTTGTAAGTGTTTGAATTCAAGCATTTGTGGATGTCTTAAAACTCGAAAAATTCCATTAGAAGGAAGGCAATTTTTAACCGACCAGAGAACAGTAAGAAAAATGATAATTGGATCTATTGATAAAGTTAAAACAAGATCTTTGTTGCTAAAAACTGAAAGAAAAGAAAAAGAGGCAAAGAGATTAAAAATATTGGCTGATGATTGTGGAAATAGCAGAAGTGAAACGTGCGAAAGAGCTCAAACAAAAAGAAATGTCATTGATGAGGAGAGAAGTATGGAAATAACACAAGAGGAAGATCAAAATGAAGTTTTACTGTCACAACAAAGAAGATGTTCACTAAATACTGCACTAGCTGCAGAAAGATATAGTTTGTCAGATAGAGTAGCAGCACACATTGCAACAAGCATACTGAAAAATTTTGGAATTGTCTCCTCAGATAATTTATCAGAAGTTATAGATCGTTCAAAGCTTCGAAGAGAAAAAGGAAAGCTACGTAAAGAATTAGTAAACAATTTGTTTGGAAATGCCATGTATATTATTGGATTATATTTTGATGGTAGAAAAATCAAAACTGTAGTGCAAGAACAAGTAGGAAACAAATTTTACAGAAAGACTGTTAATGAAGAACACATAGTGCTTATTGAAGAGCCGAATTCGAAATATTTAGGTCATATTGTTCCAACCAATGCCAATGCCGTTTCTGTTAAAAAAAAACAATAATATAATTTTGGAAGAAAAAAAATATCTCATGTAATTCATTGTCAGTAATAGGTTGTGACGGAACTGTGGTCAATACTGGATATAAAGGTGGAATCACTCGAGTACTTGAAAATTATTTCAAACTGTTACCTGATTTTATTTTGAAAGGGTTTAGCACAGATCAAACGTATTTGTATGATATCTGTCAAGCGATAGCTACAGGCACGTGTGATGAAGCCGTAATAAACAGAAATCCTGGAAAACTTGTGATGTCTCGATGGCTGACTCTTGCTAACAGGGTTTTACGATTGTATGTTGCTACTAAAGATCCCTGTTACACCTTTTCAACAATAACTGAATTTATTTTAAAGGTTTATGCACCCGTTTGGTTTGAAATTAAAAATGAACCCTTTTGTACATATGGTGCCAGACATTTGTGGTTGTTAATAAAGAGTTCACGCTATTTGTCAGAGGATTTGAAGTCAGTTATCGATCCAGTTATATAAAGAAATGCGTTTTTTGCACACCCTGAAAATTTACTTTTGTCAATGGTAGCTGATGAAAGAGCTGTAATTCGAGAATTGAGATTTAGAAAAATATTGAAAGCTCGATCAGAAAAGAACCTTCTAAAAGGTGTGCGCTTATTTAAACTGCCAAATCTGAATTTAAACACAAAGGATTATTTTGAAATGATTGATTGGCAGTCTTGCAAGATATACAAACCACCTTTAACTAAAAATATTTTGTCAAATGAACTCCAACAAATTATACAAGTTTCTGCAATTCAAATTCAAACTTTTTCATGCCACTCACAAGCGGTATAAAGAGCTGTAAAAACTGTCAGTGAATCAGCCTTGAAAATTGTTGGAAAAGAATCTAGAGATGGATTGATTCATTCAAAACTGGAATCCAGAAAAATCATGACAATATTTGAATGTAAATGTGATTTTGATTTTATGTGAATTTTTATAGACTGAAACTTTGTTTTTTTTTCATGTATATTGGTTTCAATAATTTATCTTTTTTATTTTTGAAGTTTGTTATTCAGGACTATCTTCGTGACTCATTTTTTGTTTATTTCAGTGTATTAAATATATGAAGTAATGAACTTTTTTGCAATTGTCTCACAAATATCACATTTTGTTCGAAAATCTAACAAAAAACTCGATAGAGGGCGGTAGACGTTAACCAAAAAATTTAAAATTTTTAAATATTAATCTGGACTTAATAAGACAACTTTTGAGGGGTATTGGATTAAAACAAAAAAAAAATTTCATCCACACTTTTCACTCCACCCTAATATATATATATATCAATATATATATATATATATATATATATATATATATATATATATATATATATATATATATATATATATATATATATATATATATATATATATATATATATATATATATATATATATATATATATATATATATATATATATATATATATATATATATATATATATATATATATATATATATATATATATATATATATATATATATATATTTATATATATATATATATATATATATATATATATTTATATATATATATATATATATATATATTCTTGTACGCAAACTCCATTGAATATAATTGCCCATTTTGTATTTGTTAATTTTTTCGCCAAAGACTCAAAACGTCGAAGGGAAGCCCGTTGTTGGGAAAATTATGTGACGGATGACGGCCGCACAGACTGCACAGGTCAGGTGGGTTATGATGATGAGCCTGTCAAAGACGGTCATGATAAGGAACCTTGCAAAGATGGTGATGACGAGCCTGGCAAAGATGGTGATGACGAGCCTGGCAAAGATGGTGACTATGATACAGTCGGTTTGGACGTCGACAACAAATCTAAAGAAGATGAAAAGAATGTTGAAAACGAAATGCAAAACGATGAGGATGAAAGTGACGATGATGATTATAATAATGGCAATAACAGCGATGGCTTTTACCCATACAACGACGGTTCTGAAATGGAAGCCTCCATAACAGACAATGGCACCGAATATTCAGGGTCAGATTTTAGTGACGAATGAATCCTCGGATGAAGCAACCGAGGATTTTAAAACGGACGAAACTCCAATGGAGAAATACGTCTAAGTTAACTTGACAAAAAAAAAAGACACTGATTTGAGAGACGATGGCGATAATTTGAAGAAAGATCCGCTGGACGATACGAAAGTTGACACCGACGAAAGAGCCGAGTTGGAATGTGAAAAGAAAACGTTCGATTGTAGCTTGGAAGGAAACAAACATGACGGCGATGAACTTCACCAAAACAGCAATAGCAATGCAGCAAGCAAAAACTCTGAAAAAGATAAGCCAAGAACAGAAAACGGTACCGAGGGTTCTAAATCCGATGAATCCACAGAGGATTCTAGATCAGATAGACTAAGAGTTATGGTAAAATCAAATAACAGTTTGATAAAGGGATTTATTGGATTTATGGAACGTGTTTTCGAAAAACCTTTTGAAGAGTTTCTTGAGAAAGATCTAAAAGATGTGAAGGAAGAAGAAAAAGCAGACAATTCCGATAAACCGTGCAAAGATGTTAAGGACGAGGCATGCAAAAAAGGCTGCGATGAACCATGCAGAAATGGCGACGATGAGCCAAAGAAAGACTCTGTTGATGAGCCAAAGAAGGACTGGAAAAAACTGCATCAAACGGTCAAGAGACTTGACCATGTTGTTTGCGAATTGCGGTCAAAGCCACGTGTAAAGATCAAGTTATTTTGTGTTTGTGGCCGAGTCGCATTTCTCAAAAGCGACTATGCTGTTCGGGACGAACAGAACTAAGAAGGGGGTAATCATGTAATATCGCTGATTTTACGATCGGTTTCCCATTGATAGAGATTAATAGTATTTATTAGGCTTCATTGATTAATTCCCAATAAAACTGCAAAACCATTCTATTGAGCCCGGTATACGATTTGGTGATATCGTAACAATATATATTCCAATCGGGAGTGCGACCGGGAGCGGAAGAGCGATCGGGAGAGCGACCTGGAGCGGGAGAGCAATCGGGAGAGCGACCGGGAGCGGGAGAGCAATCGGGAGAGCGACCGGGAGCGGAAGAGCGACTGAGATCGGAAGAGCAACCGGGAGCTGAAGAGGGACCGGGAGCGGAAGAGCGAACGGGAGCTGAAGAACGACCGGGAGAGCAAACATTAAACTTTCAATAAAAAAACCAAAATAATTTAAAAAGCAAAACAACGTTTGCTGGGTCAGCTAGTATATATATTACAGTTTTTTACATTTCTATCGGTGCATACACGAATAAAACGGAAGCTTTTGCTTTCTAAATAAATGGAAATTCAATAAAATTAATTCAATATCTTTTATTTACAAGGAAGATAAATGCAGTTATTCGTTTTAAAACTTTCTGATGAACTATGTTTTTTGTTTTGTTTTGCGGTGCATAGATATACAACGAAGATGGTTTTCCGACACGCAAACATGCAACATATAATTGTCTATGCGCGAAACATAGAAACTCCAACTTAATTCCACACACTTCCATAGACTGGCCTTGTGACTTATATTAAGATTATTTTTTTTAAACAATTTTAAAAGTTTTTTTGGAAAAACAAAGAAAAACAGACAGACAAACAGGAATACAGACAAACGCATATATATATATATATATATATATATATATATATATATATATATATATATATATATATATATATATATATATATATATATATATATATATATATATATATATATATATATATATATATATATATATATATATTAGAGATGGGAATCGAACCGAACCCGAACCGAACACACCGAACTTGAACCCTACTTTTTACCGAACCGAACCCGAACTTAGTTGTTGACCGAACCGAACCCGAACTCTGTTTTGCTGGGAACGAACCGAACCCAAACGAACCCATGCTAAATTCATCAAACCCATTTTTTTAAATTTCAATTATGACTATGAAATATTCTTGAAATAAAAATCGTTATTTTGTTTTCTGTATTTAATATCGCTGTTATTGTTTGTCTCATGGAAGCTTATGCACATCTTTGTTCTTATGATTACTTTCTTTCTCGCGTAGCTTATTACACCGTGCGGTCGTGTTGCTTGAATTACCTATTTTGTTGTTTGTTGTATTTATTATATAGAACAACTTAAATAATATGGCAAATACTAATAAGTTAGCAAACGGTTCTAAATGGAGCGAGCAAGAGCTGGAAACGTTTGTTACAGAAGGAAAGGCACGCTTAGTGTCAGCAAAATGACTATGAGTAAGCGAAGAGATCGAATGAGTACAGAAACATTAAAAATGTATTTTTTTTAAATACAATATGGAACCCCAATTTTTTTAAATGTCTTGAATTAATAAACTTGAACTATTTTTTAATGCAATTATCGAATCTAGCTTGAGCCATAGCTATCCCAAACCAAATCCGAACTTTAACAACTAGCGAAGCGAACCGAACTCGAACTGTAAGCACTACCGAACCGAACCCGGACTGTAACCACTAGCGAACCGAACCGATTTCACGTGATGATATGGTAGATCTTCAAGTTTCTGTGCAAGAAACTGGCTTATCTGATCATCTAATGCTATTGTTTCGACTTCCACTCTAAAAACCAACTAAGCCTGTTGCCACTTTCTGGGGACGTTCATGATTATGATTATGATGCATTCCTGACTGATTTACGTTTGAGTGAATTTTGTCATAATCCAGAAAATTTTGATCACCATTCAACTGATAAACTTTTCAATGCTATTCATCTACTCTATCAAAGCTTCTCGATAATCACGCTCTGTTTACAACAATCTAAAGAAAACCTCAAAATCTACTAACGCCTTGGTTTGATACTGAATGCCGGGCAGGCCGGGCATTCAAGCGGTCCACGAGACGACTTGAACGGATTTATCGTCGACATCACACAATGGCGAGTAAATCTATATGGATTGACGGCCTGCGGGCCATGCAATATTTTTTTCATAATAAAGAGCATGAATACTGGGAAGCCAGGATTGCCGCTAATCAGAAAGCTCCAAAAAAGCTCTGGAGTAACTTGCCAACACTTCTTGGTAAAGAAATGTCTTCATCTAATGTGAGCTCTTCTATTACTCCGGACCAGTTTGTGAGATTTTTCAAGACAAGGTAGAGCAAGTTAGGACACATACAGCGCTTGCAAATCCACCTTTTATATCTTTGACCAGCACGTTGTTCATGGATGAATTCATACCAGTCACGGCCAAAGAGATAATAAATTTGATAATGGCTGCTTCAAACAAATATTGTTCACTGCATCCATCCCCAACATGGATTATCAAAAAATGTTGTATCCACATTGCATTTTTTGTTGCTTTGATGTGCACTTGATTTTTACAAGAAGGATACTTTCCTGCTAGTCAGAAGTCAGCACTTGTCACTCCGCTTATTAAAAAAAACGGTCTTGACCCTGCTGACATGAAGAATTATCGACCGGTCTCTAACTTGACCTTTATCTCAAAACTAGTAGAACGGATTGTTGCTAAACGATTGAATGTACATCTAGGTCTTTCTGGCAGTCTCCCATCCAACCAATCTGCGTATCGCCGGTTTCACTCTACAGAATCTGCACTTCTCAAGGTGGTCAATGATATGGCAGTTGCTACTGATAGAGGTAAGTTGTCGCTACTGAGCCTTTTAGATCTGAGTGCCACATTTGATACTGTCGACCATGCAATCCTTATTGAGAGACTTGAAAAAATTCATGGCATCTGTGGAGTTGTCTTAAAATGGATTATTTCATATCTACCTAACCGCACGCAACGATTTAGTGTGGGTGTGAACTTGTCATTGTCCGTATCGCTTAGTAGTGGAGTACCCCAGGGACCAGTCTTGGGCCCACTACTGTTTCTATTGTACACCACTGATTTACTTGAAATTATTCATCGTTCTGGACTCGAGGGACACTGCTATGCCAACGACATCCAAACATATGCTCACTGCTATGTTGATGATGTGGAGAATGTTCACCTTTGCTTATTGCTCTGCATAGAGAACATTGAACAGTGGATGGCTTCTAATCGTCTAAAACTGAATGGCGATAAAACTGAACTAATCTGGATAGGTGCAAGATTAAAGTTGCAGCAGAGTAAAACAAAAGCTTTGTTTATTGATGAGGCCTTGGTCGTCCCCACAGAAGTTGTTCGAAACCTGGGTGTTTAGGTCGATTCTGAGCTTTCCATGAAAGATCATATTTCTAAACTCTCAAAAAGAAAAAACAAAACATGGATAGAATAATGAAAAGTAAAATTAATTAAAACCGAAAATGAAGCAAAATAATAATATTCATTTTTCGAGAATGACATGTTAATTTATTTTACTGTAGGGAAATATTAAGAAAATAAATTATATAATAAAACTGTTATACATTTAAAAATACGGTCGAAAAGCAAAATCTATTAATTGTCAAACGACAGATCTACGTCACATCTCGCGCAACCATGACATTGTTAAAACGGAAACCACCTCTGAAGAATTGCCATAAATTAAATTAAATAATTAAAATGCCACGTAATTTTACACAAAACGTTATCGTCGACGTCGCATAGTTATATTGTCACAATGCAGAAGTGCCGCCATTCTTGCCAAAAGAACATTTTCATCATTAACTGCTTCATTTATTGAAACAATCTCATCAGGCACAGCTGGAACAGCAAGGTCGTCACACAATGTCGCATCTACTGAAACCCGATCGCACGTAGATGACGAGTTGTCACGGACCGGCTGGTCAACGCTTTCGTGTCGAGAGCCGTCACCGCTCTCATCGCCACCACTTTCAGGGTCCACGACATGATCCATAGCAGATGTCGACATGGACGAGGGGCCGATATCTAAGTTATCTTCGATAGGATCAACACACTGCTCCTTGCACGGCTCGAAAGAAGAAAATAGAGTGTCCGCATCAAAAAAGATATCGGTGGCAGGACTTGGAATGGGACGACAGGAAATAGGCTCACCACTTTAGCCACTGTGTAATTCAAAATCATTCGCACCACCTGTAACTCCACCGACAATCTCAGGACCCTGGGTACAGGTAGAAGTTAATTTTACCGAAGAATTGTTAAGTTTATATATATATATATATATATATATATATATATATTTATATATTGTTATATATATATATGTATGTATGTATATGTTTATATATATATATATGTATATATATATATGTATGTATATGTATATAAATTAATATCGATGACCTATTTCCTTAACGGTAACGTCCCGGTTACAAGAGTTATAATTATTATTCTAAAACCAGTTACATTCTGTAAATCGATACCTGATTTCTGAACAAATAAACATCACAACAATTGGCGACGAAGGATAAGAATAAAATCACGCAATGGCAGATATTCAAAAGATATTTGAACTTTTTCAGATGCAGATGGAAAAGAGCGAAGAAAGATTCCTAAAGCTAATGAAAGAAAATTCAGAGAAAGAAAAGGAGCTGAGGAAAGAAAATGCAGAGACACAGAGAAAACTGTTAGAATTTATAGAGTCCCAAAAAAAAGACAGAGTCAAAAAAAACACTTTTTGATCGACTACGTGAGAGAGTGGAGAAGTTTTCTTACAAACCAGAGGAAGGACGATTTTTCAGTCTGTGGCTTAGACGTTTTGAAGACACTGTCAAAGGTCACGAAAGACATCCTCCAGAAGAGTCCAGGACTGAACTTCTTCGAACTCTATTGGACAACCACACATATGCAGTTTTTTCTACCAGAATTTCTCCACGGCTTCCCAGCGACATTGGTTGGGAAGAAACCATCACAACCCTTGAACAACTATTTGGCCCTAAGAAAAGTCTCTTTCGACGAAGGTTTGACTTTAGTCGAATAATTTGTACATGAGAGAGTGATTTTAGCACTTATGGAAATAAGATCATTGCTGCTGCGGAGGCAGCAGAGCTTCGAGGAATGTCAGATGAGACACATAAGTGTGTTCAATATGTAGCAGGACTTCAGGCAAAAGAACATGTCGAGATACGTTCCAGGCTGTTACGCATGTTGGATAGCGAAAATAGCGAAAAACATATTACAGTCATTGAATTAATAGCAGAGTCAGAACGACTTAAGACTACACTGGATGATACTAAAACAATCGAAAGACCGGATGTAGAAATTCAGGCCATTAACAGATACAGCTCACCTCACCGAAAGCCATTGTCACCACGACATCAAGCAGAGCCAAAAACACCATGTCCCATTTGTGGCGGACCACATTGGAAACGAGAGTGTCCTAACGTTAGACCGACGAGTTCTCCAGATTTTCGCAAATCACGAAAATTTGTATCACGGGATCATCCAAACTGGAGACAAAATTTTTTTACACACAGAGAAAAGAGTGCTTCTAGACAAGACCGATTCATTAACCGAGTAGACAACGGAAATGAAATCAAACAGTACATTGAAGTCATCATCAACGATAGACCGATTCAACTTCGGTTAGATACAGGAGCCGAAGTGACTCTCATCTCTCGTCCAACATGGATAGCCATCGGTCGCCCCAATCTTACCACAGCGACGGCAAATCTAAGCGCAGCAAATGGTCAACCCGTGAAGACCGAAGGAATGTTTGAGACAAAATTTACCGTTGCAAATAAGTCAGGTCAAAAGTACCATGGTCGGGGTACTGTTTACGTCACAGATTCAAACGACCTCATGGGAATGCCATGGATAAAACAACTTCCTGACTTTAAAGAACTGTTAGAAAACTATTCTGTCATGGAAATACGGAGCTTCAACACAGACGTGGAACGCACAGCCATTACAAACAAATTAAAACACAAATACGCTGATGTGTTCCGACAGGAACTAGGACTGTGCACAAAAGTTTCAGCTTCCTTACAGCTTAAACCTGGCGCACAACCCATATTTAGAAAGAAACGCCCTGTTCCTCATGCCGCTTTAGAGCAATTGGATAGCGAAATTAACCGGTTACTAAAAGAAAGAATAATCTCTCCCGTGGATCACTCTCAGTGGGCAGCACCCATAGTTGCTGTCCGTAAAGCAAACGGCTCCATCCGACTTTGTGCAGATTTTTCAACGGGCTTAAATGACTCACTGATGTTACCTACCATGGATGACGTTTTCACAAAACTAAATGGAGGGACAGTTTTCTCCCAAATAGATTTTGCAGAAGCATACCATCAAGTAGAAGTGACAGAAGAATGTAAAGAGCTCTTAACAATCAACACCCATAAAGGTTTGTTTCGTTATAACCGTCTACCATTTGGTGTGAAATCAGCACCAGGTATTTTTCAACAAATCATAGACACTATGATTACTGGTCTAGATGGCGTTGCCGCCTATTTAGATGATGTCATCGTCACGGGACGGACATTAGAAGAACACAACACGAACTTAGAGGCTTTATTTGACCGAATTTTAAATTATGGCTTCCGGATTAGAATTGAAAAATGCCACTTGTTAATGACGGAAATCACGTACTTGGGAAATGTAATATCAGCTGCAGGCCGTCGTTCCGACCCCAAAAAAATCGATGCAATAATTCATATGCCTCCACCCAAAGATGTTGGACAGGTCCGTACTTTTCTTGGACTGATCAGCTATTACAGCTCATTTGTACCACGCATGAGAAATCTAAGAGCACCACTAGACGCCTTTTTAAAAAAAGACACTGTGTTCCAGTGGTCTGAAAGCTGTCAATGGGCATTTGACGAAACTAAAAAAAATTTATTATCCGACCTTCTGTTAACCCATTACAACCCCAACCAACCAATTGTAGTTGCAGCCGACGCATCAGAATACGGTATTGGAGCAGTGATATCGCACAGATATAGTGATGGAACAGAAAAGGCAATTGCACACGCTAGTAGAGCTCTCACTCCAGCAGAAAAGAAATATGTGCAAATAGAAAAAGAAGGTCTAGCACTAGTTTTCGCGGTCAGAAAGTTTCACCGTTATATCTATGGACGCCACTTTACTCTATTAACAGACCATCAACCTCTGCTTGCCATTTTTGGCAATAAAAAAGGCATACCATCCTATACAGCAAACAGACTCCAACGCTGAGCTCTAACACTGCTTGCTTATGATTATACAAAACCACTCCCTGCGCTTCATCGCCGAACGGTCTCTCTCCAGCGGAAAATTTCCTAGGCAGACAATTACGTTCGGTCTTAAGCGAATTACATCCGAAAAACATCAAACATTCAACACCTCGATCAAATGACATGGAGAAACAGTTCAATCGCCATCATGGGGCACGACCTCGACAGTTCCAAAACGGTGAATTGGTGTTCGTTCGCGATTATCGACCGGGACCTGTGACGTGGATACCAGGACAGATTTTCCGTAGAAGGGGAAAAGTTCTGTTTGATACTATCGTAAAAGGAATGGTCTGGAAGCGCCACATCAACCAGTTACGCCCACGTCAAGAATCGAAGTTTACAACAACACTACTCGAAACATTTGACTTACCTTATCAGAATACAAGACAAGGAGAAAATGCCACAACTGCCGAACCTGGTCAAACGGTGGAAAAGAACATTAACACAAAAAGAGGCATTCTGAAAGGTCAGGATTCAGACCGTTCTAAAAAATCTGTTCCTTTTCAGCTAGGCACCGAACACCAGCCAGAACAGCCTACACAAGACTTTGCAGCAACGCAATTCCCTTCTACTGAAAACTCAGAATCAGTAATACCACGTTCACCGTCATCATTACAACTGAGGCGATCTAATAGACAACGACACGCTCCATCTCGACTTGTAATAAATCACCAAAGCAAGTCATACACCAGCGGTGTCTAGCTTAGGAGGGAGGTGTTATATATATATATATATATGTATGTATGTATATGTTTATATATATATATATATATGTATATATATGTATGTATATGTATATAAATTAATATCGATGACCTATTTCCTTAACGGTAACGTCCCGGTTACAAGAGTTATAATTATTATTCTAAAACCAGTTACATTCTGTAAATCGATACCTGATTTCTGAACAAATAAACATCACAACATATATATATATATATATATATATATATATATATATATATATATATATATATATATATATATATATATATATATATATATATATATATATATATATATATATATATATATATATATATATATATATATATATATATATATTATTGCTGTAAACCAGGACATCCCTAGTTTGACGTGGCGTGTTGTGGTGGAATCGATGAAGCCGAGCTAGCGTGGACTTATTGAATGGCGGCCGTGACTAGAGATTTTTGATTTTGAATCGGAACTTGTTCATAATCTATTTTCTATTTGTTATTTTAATTAATAAAATCGTTAACCTGAACCAAAATTTACAGCATTGGTGTCAGAAGTGGGATCTCGTTATCCGTTATTGCAATTCAATATTATGGTTCGTAAAACACTCGAGGAGTTGTTGGTGCCTGAACTGCGGGGAGAATTAAAAAAGGAACCTCAACACAAAGAGAAAAAAGTCGGAGTTGCTCGAACGTCTCGGTGAAGCGTTGGTGGAAGAAGGCAGTGACCCGGATGACTTCGAGTTTGAACTCGACGAAGTTTTTTTAAAGGAGTTTAAATTCTTGAGGAAGAAAGTGTCAACCTCACTACAACAAGAAAAAGATTGCCTAAACAAGCTGTTTCTGAGGGAGAAAATAAAAGATGATGGTGGCAGTGATGTAAACGTTGATGATGTTCAGAATGCCGTATACGAGTACAACGAAGAAGAAAAACTCGCGCAAGGTGAAAAGATGCAAAGGTTGCCACTAGCTAGCGCGAGCTAAGCGAACTAAAGAGCACTCACCTGTAACAACCGTGTGCGGCTTACTACAATAGTCCCCCCGCAGATGGCGAAGCCAATGAAAAAAAAATAGTAACGCAAGAGAGAAAACATGAGAGAGAAAACAAACAAAATCATAGACGGAAATGACAAAGAATGACAATAGAAATCTCCAATAAATTACACAACAGAACAGAAAAGTTTCATTCAGCAAATCTAACTCGACGCTGAGATCGTTTACTCAACTCTTGCTGTTCTTTAGGATGATCTATAATGTCCGAAGATAAATTTGCTAATGGTTTCGAACGAACCGTATATTTACGGATATGTTCCAATCTAACACGATCACGCGTCACAATCGAAACTTCATCATCGGGCATCTTAATTTTTACAATTTTGTCGTTACAATCTAAAACCTCAAAAGGACCTTGATAAGGTGACTCAAGAGGACGACGCACGTGATCAATTCGAAAAACACAAAATCGCCCTTATTCAAAGTAACATCATGTAATAAACGAGGTGTGTGACGGACATCTTTAGACAATGAAGAAGAATCTATGTCCGACATACACTGCGATAAGCGCAAAACTAACTCAGGCATCCTCAACGCAGAGCACGTCGAGGAAGCAGAAAAAAATATGTGCGGCATAAGAGGCGAAGCGCCAGTAACAGCTGTGAAGGAACAAATACCATGTTCATTTGGCAAACAACGAAGTGCCAGCAAAACTGAGGGTAACGCTATCAACCAATTATCTTGCCGAGTCTTTAAAGCATTCTTTAATGAGCAATGAAATCGTTCGATCATATCGTCTGATTGAGGGTGATAAGCTGCAGTTCGTAAACGATGAAAACCGATAAAGAAGAAAGATGACTCATGAGTTCGGACTCAAATTGACGTCCTGGGTCGTTACAATATAAAGCGGAACACCAAAACGAGAAACCCACGCAGTCAGAAAAACGTCGGCAGTAGATTCAGCTGTAATGCTAGAAGCCGGTACTACCTCAAACCATTGAGTTGCTCGGTCTATCATGGTGATAAGATATCGCTTCTCGGATGAATAAGGTGAAAGGGTATCTTTCGAAGGCTTCAGAGGTCCAACATTATCTATGTGAACTGCTTGGAACCTATCGGAATCTGGAAACTGCATATGCTGCACTTGAGTTTTGTTGTGCTTGAAGACTCGTCAATTGTAGGAGGAAGTGTGACGGCTTTCCAGTGAGAGGAGTTTCTTGCAGAAAGCCTCGAAGAGTTCTCCTGTGGTTGACTCGTGGAATCTTTTGACGGCTTCTTTAAGCCGGTCGTAATCAGCTGCCTGCCAAATGACGTCGTCGAGATTACTAACTGCTTCCACCGGAAGGTTAGCTAGGGCGTGGTAGAATTTTGTAGCCGACGTCGCGATGCCGGCGATGCTGAATTGTGCCTGCAGGATAACAAACCACGTGGCAGGGTTTGACGGAATGAATGAGGGCGTCTTTACTGAAACTGCAGCAATGGTGGGAGGCTGGCTGGAGGCAGTTGCCATATTGACAGCGAGTCAGTCTGTGAGCAGAAAACGTTGGTTGGAAACGTCGAAATTGAAGAATGTCGGAAGTTGAACGTTGTAAGAGCGTCGAAACGAAGAACTTCGGGAGTTGAAGGTGTCGGAAGTTGAAGAATGTGGAAGCTGAAGAAAAACTGAAGTTGTCGGAGTTGGGGGTTAAAACGTCGGAACTTGAAAATTCTTCACGTAAGGGAAACAAACGTCAGGACTTCAGGATTCTTCACGTCGGGTTGAGAAACGTCGGAGGAAAAAAACGTCGAAGGAAAGAAACGTCGGAGGAAAAAAACGTCGGAGGAAAGAAACGTCGGAGGAAAAAAACGTCATTGTAGTTGAAACGTCGGGGTCACCAATTGTGGTCGTCAAGACCACACTTTCTTTATCAAGAGACTTTGAAGTCTCTTTTAAAATTTTATTAAACAGAACCAACAACTAAAATAAACAATTCTGTAAGAGACGATAATGTTGAAAAAAAATAAAACAAGGTTCGAACTCTAAGCTTAACTCGTAAATGTGGCGGACAACGAGAACGACGAAAGCGACGAGAACAACGAAGAAGAAGAAGTCGCGGAAGTTGAAAAGGTGCAAAGGTTGCCACTAGCTAGCGTGAGCTAAGCGAGCTACCTTTAACAACAGTGTGCGGCTTACTACAAGGGAAGGAATGAAGAGCGAAAGAAAAACGATAGAAAACCCTCTAAAAACCTCGGGCGCAGAAAAGCAAGCGGGAACGGGCGAACAAGCGGAAACAGGAGAGCAAGCAAAAACGGAAAACCTAACAAACATGAGAGCAAACGAAAAAGGAGAGTACGGGGAAAAGGGAGAGCAAGCGGGAACGGAGATCAAGCGGGAACGGAGATAACGCGGGAACGGAGAGCAAGCGAGAGCAAGAGAGCAAGCGAGAGCGGGTGGGCAAGCGGGAACGGGAGAGCAAACGGAACGGGAAAACAAGCGGTAACGGGAGAGCAAGCGGGAACAAGAAAGCAAACGGGAACGGGAGAACAAAGGAAAAGGGAGCAAAAGAAAAGAACGATAGAAAAACTTTCAAAAACCCCGGGCAGCATATTCACATCTCATACCCGGTTTTTTAACACAGGAGGCTTTTGATTGGCTCCAGATGATCTAGTTTGTTGTGATTGGTTGATTACTATAGTCACGTGATCATTGCATCATTGCTGTCGGTGTATGTAAATAAACAATACATTCACTTACTGATCGCCGATGTCGCTACAACCGTAGATTTGACTTGGGGTGTTCTTATTTTGGAAACTATCTACATTTTAAAAAATATGTTTTTATCTTATTAATTTGTAATTAAAAGTTACATAATTCATCAACATATACATTAATATGGTTTTTTGAAGATCTTGTGTGAACGTCAAGGGTCGCACCAGTATTTAAAAAGCATCATCTTGTACTGTTTCTGTAAAGTACATTTTTTCTAAAAAGCATTGTTTTCCAAGGCTAGCTACCTAAAATTTTCTTTTAGCATATATGGGAGAAAAGAATTCTAAAACTTTTATTTCATGATCAATTTTAAATTTAACAAATTTTTGGATAATTTAAAAAAACAACACATTTCAAATCTGATTTTATTAAATGTCTAATTTAAATGTCTAATGTTTGTCACCATGCGATTATTTTGCAGGACCACAGCGGTTTTTTTTATAAAAATAATTTTTTATGAATAATTTGCAGAACCACGGCGGGTTTTTTTTTTAATTATTTTCTAATGAATATTTTTTAGGACAACCAAAATCAGCGACTAGGACTAGAATAACTTATGAGAACAGGCTTCTCAAATAGAGATGTTAAGAAGTTAGAGATAGTGTGGTATGCAAAAAAATAAAGGTGAACCAACTCCGCCACTTGCTAGGAAAATAGAAGCTTTAGTGAGCTTGCGACGACGCTTCTGGAATAGTATAAGTTTTTTTTGCGTCATTAACTAGCGTCTGCAAATATCTGTTTGCCCTTCCCCGTTACGCTTTCGGGCTTGAAAAAACTGCTATGGTGATTTCGTCGCTGTCATCGTGACGTAACTGTACATCGACCAGTCATTAAGGTGTGCTCGTGCTACAGGTTTAGGCAATTTTTTTTTTATTATAGTGTAAATAAATTTAACAAGAATAAAAAAATTACAACTAATTGCATGAGTACACTTTTTATTACTAGTCTGGCACAAAACCAGTTGATATGAAACAAGTAAAGAAAAAAACGAGTTTTTCAAAAGAAACTTTTATTTCAAGTAAACTTGATTTGCAAATCCAAAAGACAAACAGAAAAGTTTGTAACAACAACAATAATAATAATAAAACAAATCAAAACATTTTGTAACTGCCACGACAGTGGGTGCAAAAAAAAAGCCCTGCTAGTTGGTGTTTTATTAATTTTCTGGCAAAAAAATGCACCCACTGCAGGAAGCAGTCACACATAATCGTGTCCCCTATGTTTGCATCTCTTCGACACGTTCTTCTACAGGTGTAGTTTGGATGCTCCTTCTTCGTTTTTTACTGTAAAAATTGAATACATTAAAAATTAGTTTTCTGTTGTTTACTTGTAACACAATTTTAAAGTTATTTTAACTTACTCAATTCTAAAACTGTGGTCCACGCATCCACAGCAAACAGGCCTTTGAACAATGGAAGATGTTCAGACACTTCCGGCTCTGTTATGGCTGTGGAGACATCTATAAACGGACTCACGCTTTCAACGAGGCATCCCTCCTTCACCACCCTTCCAGCCTCCTCTTCACCCAGAATCCATGAAAGAAACATTAATTAAGAAAAAAAAAGGTTAAGAACAAAAATGATTTCTTTACTCAAATTTTGAAACTTACGCTTTTTTTCATTCTTTTTCCAGCATAGCTGAAAATTTTCGCGGCAGCTTCTTATAATGGTCCAAGCGGCGGGTTTTTCTGGGCCTTCTGGAACCACGAGCAACTTTCGGAAGCTCGAGTCCTGACAATTCTATTGATGGCTGGTTCGGTTGCTCAGTGTCAGTTTTATCCAACCGCCGCCGCTTGTTTACCGGCTAAACCGGCTGATCCACTATTCCAAAAGCAAAATTATTTTAATAGCTTATAACAAAAAGTTACCTCATAACATGTAATTTTTACCTAGGGTGACTTGAACATTTTCCTTCTGACAATCCTGGAGAACACGATCATCACTTGAGCACAATTGATCAGACACGTTATCCACTGCTCCAAAAGCAAAATTATTTTAATAGCTTATAACAAAAAGTTACCTTATAACATGTAATATTTACCTAGGTTGACTTGAAAATCTTTCTTTTGTTGGATACAATTTCGGAGAACGCGAAATGTTGCCAGGTACTTCTCATACGTGGGCTTTCACAAATCCTGCATGGCGTTGGCCAGTGAACGAAACAAGAGGTGGGCCTCCGTAAAAATCTCCTCCCGAGTCATTGTTTTTCGCCTTTCTGTAATATTTTCCATTGCAATTGGTGTCCAAGCAGGCATTTTAAAAATTTGCGACCGGAAGCGGGAAATCAATTTGTATGGAGCGCCAAAAAATTAAGCAGGCATTTTAAAAATTTGCAAGGAGGAACGAGAAAGCGACAGGAAGCAGGAAATCGACTAGGAAAGCAGGGGTGGACATGTGTCCCCGGGCGCTTTTTTTAATGGGCGCCAAAAAATTAAGGAGGAATTTTAAAAATTTGCAATCGGGAAAGCGATTGGGAGAGGGAGAGCAAGCAGGAACGAGAAAGCAACCGGAAGTGGGAAAGCGACCGGGGGCGGGATATCGACCGGGGGCGAGAAATCGACCGGGGGCGGGAAATCGACCGGGGCGGGAAATCGACCGGGGGCGGGAAATCGACCGGGAGCGGGAGAGCAAGCGAGGAAGGAAACGGGAGCGAGAAAAACGATAGGAAAACCTTTAAAACACCGGGTACCCCGCTAGTATAAAACTTAACTTAACTACACTTTCTTCAGCTGCAATAAACAACAATCAAAATTTATCACAAATGTTGAACACATTGAACACGCCTGGCGCTGAATGCAAGAAAGGAGTGGAATTTCTGCCAACTAGGAACAGATAGCAGATCATTAACAATATGCACTGATGTTTATCTTGGACCTGCACGCGACTTACAGTTTATATAAACAATTTTAATTTGCGTAATATGAATACTATTCTAATTCTACTGCTAGAAAATATTTTAAATCAACAAATGCAATTGCAATTTAAAATTAATCGTAACAACGGCGGGAAATTATCGATTACTATATTATTATCTATGCTAGAAAATATTTTAATTACTTTTTTGTTTAAACTTAGAAATAGAAAATGTAAAAAAACAGATTTTGATACAATTATTGATAAGTTCGCGGCGGGAAATCAAGTGAGGAAGGAAACGGGAGCGAGAGAAATAAAGAAAAACCACGGAAGTAATAGATAATAACAATTTAATTTTAATAAATCAATTTACCTTGTTTTCTTGCATGAAAGAAATCACTGATTACAGAACGCGAGAACGAAAGGCACAGAAAGAGGCGAGAGAGATACGATTATGGCGGATTTTCTTAGCTCGCTGATTTTATATACTGTGCGTCACCTAGGCTGCAATCTTCCCGCCATTCTCCGGAGGCCTAAGCCCCCGAAATTATGAAATCGAGAATCAAAAGATAAAAATGAACTATGCAGGCAGTCTGCCTGAAAACGACACATTATTTTGTTAATTATAAATATTTGATTAAATAAAAATTATTTTATTAATTATTTAATAATTTATTTGCTGCTATTGCACCGGCGGTGACCGATTATTTCCCCGGCAATCCCGCCGGTGAAATAATTGGTAAAATTGCTACTGCGCCAGCATTGCCGTGGTAATAGTATTAACGCTTAGAAACTCGAAATGCATTTTAAAAAATATATAAAATGCACAAAACTCACGTTTACAATATTAATCGAAGTTATATTTTATTACAATTGAGTTAAACTCAGTTAAAAATAAAATTGAACTATAAATCTTCTTAAGATTTAAACTGTCTTACTTAGACGACTTAGACTTATTAGAGTCACTTAGACTGTCTTAGACTAAAAAGCCAGCCGAAGCACTCAAAAACATGTAATAGGCTTCAGTTTAGTTGTTTACAGGCTATCAAGGCAAGTATTGTAGTTACTCTCAAAGAAAATCATCTAAATTGTATTTTAGAATGCAGAATATATCTTTAATAATTTCAGACCTTCAAAATAACAATTCAGTTATTCAAAGCCTTATGGAATTTTTTAGACCACTCTATTCAATCTATAAAAAAATTGATGGGTTCAACATGGATTCTAATAAACCAAAAACACATAAGTCACAGCTAGATTTAGCATTGTGCAGAGGAACCAAATTAGTTCAACCAATGGCTGAATTTAAAAAAAAATATTTTTGTCTGGCTCAAAGATTATCGACCTCTTGTCTCTGCTATAAATTTTTAAACGGCCTTACCAACTCAAACATAACTACAAAGTTCCAACTATCTAATTGCCATATATATAGAATAGATATATCGGCCTGCCTGTTGTTTAAGAAGGCTTTTAGCGAGGCAGCCTAGTAGACCGAAGAACTGAGAGTTACAACCGTATAGTAACTTAATCAAGTATTTTTTTTAATAGAAAAAAAAAAATTTTTATGTACAAAATAAATTTTTAACTTTATAAAAATTGTCAAATTTTTTTTTATAAAAATTTCAGTTGACATTTAATTTTATTTGCGTAGTCTCTAGTTCGATGGTCTATTTATGTCTATTTAACGTCGCCTGTGTTATCGGTAAATTATAATTGTATATTTTTTATGTAGGATATCGCGTTAAATTAAAATAAGGCTCATATCAACTACTTTTAGCTATAAGAAATCGACGTTTCTGTTTTTTACAAACCGGAGTTTAGTCTCCGCTGTCGTACCAAAAATAGATTAATACAAATAATGAATATTCATGGATCCAAAAGACTCTAAATTGTTTTTTCGGAGGCCATCTTGGCATCTTGCTCAAAACCTGCTCATCTCCGATATATCTATTCTATATATATGTCTAATTGCCAGTCCACAAGAGGCCATCGCTACAAGTTAAAACCAGGCATATACAAAATTGATGCATCCAAGTTTTATTTCAGCAGCCGGGTCATAACAGTATGGAATGCACTACCTCACGATGTTGAGTGCTAAATTTTTTGGCTTTTTCCACATTATATGTCCTTTAAATAACTAAAATATTAAGTAGTAAAAAAGTCTGTTTTACTTTCTCTAACGTCTAGTTGAGCAAAAACCTGAGATAATGATAGTGAAAAAACTTGACCTGGTAGAGAAAAACTGAAATCATTTTCGAATTCAGCAAGAAAAGCACATAAGAATTTGTTCAAATATTCTAAATACCACGTAAAAATTTTTTTCATGTTCTGTGTACTAGATTGGACTGTTTTTTGAAGCATTTTATAAAATGTTTATTTTTAATATTAGTTACTTAAAAGTAGTTTTAATAGTGCTTGCAACGTCTCTTATTCCATTATTAAAATTTCCGCAGTAATTTAAATAAACTAATATGGTGTTTTCAATTCAACTTCAACTCATCTACAGAAACTAAAAATTAAGCGCCAAAAGATTTTGTCATATTCAAATATTATCGATAGCGTCGTTATACAGTGTAAGCCGCCATTTATTTATATCGCCAGCGTTTGAGACTTATATTATTTCAAACATGCACTATATACTTTTTAATGTAATTGCTTTCATGACTTCAGCTTTATCGTTTCAACTGGAAGGTACGTCCAGTTTAATTATGTTTTAACTCATTTTTTAGTTCTAGTATAGCGTCATGGGCCGATTTCGATGAGAAATGATCGGTTTTTAACGTAAATGATATTTAAAACATAAGTAAAGATTAATTGCAACATAAATAATTAAAAAAACAGAAATTATAGCACTTTAGGGTAATCCTGCAGTATAGCGTCCTGAACCGATTTCGATGAAAAATGACCGGTTTTTTAACGTAAATGATATTTAAAACATAAGTAAAGAAAATAAAAATTAATTACAACATAAATAACTAAAAAAACCAAAAATTATATCACTTTAAAACATTTAAAAATTACTCCCGAAGTTAACGTAGTTCTCGATGAAGATCTATTTGTCAATAGCGATAGAAGTGAATCGGAATAAAAAAAAATAAAAATGAAAGACATTTAAAATAAAAAATAGAAAATTTAGGAAAAGAAATAAAAAAAATTATGAAAGTAAAAATTAAGTAAAATAATAGTTTGCTTTAGATAGAAGTACGAGTTGCGTGAGCCGCTGCATGTCTAAAACCGTTTCTTTAAATGCGGTTTTGCATTAAGAAAAATAAAAAAACATTGAAAACAATAAATTAGCTAGTCATAGATAAATTTCAACTCAGCACTCTGAATTTTTTTTAAAATTTAAAATGCATATTAAATCCTTGAATTGTATTACTCCGCGAATCAACACTGCCTTTGGATATTTTTGCTTAAAGTCGGTTTTTAGTAAGTTTTTCTGTAAAATACTTGTTCGTAATATGTTTTGATAATGTTCTATGGTTATTCTATTAAACAGTTTCTTAAACCGTTTTTTCATCGAAATCGGTTCAGGACGCTATACTGCAGGATTACCCACTTTAGAACATTTAAAAATTGCTCCCGAAGCTAATGTTGTTCCCGGTGAAGATCTATGTGTCAATCATCGGCGCCGGAACCAAGGGTCCAGTGGGTCCCCCACTTTCAAAAATGGAAAGGCCAAACGCTTTTTGTCAAATACCAATATTATTTTATAACGAGAGACTCGTCGAGAGTCTGTCAATTGTTGATATGTTCAGTAAAAACGAAACTTTAAGAATTTTATTGTCACAAGTAGACAAATTATTAAAATAGTATTTGGTTTTTCCGATATCAAATGCAACATCAGAAACAAGTTTTTTCGGCATTGCGTCGAATTAAAACCTATTTTCAGTCAACAATGACCCAAACTAGATTAAACCATGTCATGTTTTTAACTGTACATAAAGAAAAAACAAACAATCTAAACTTGTTTGTACATCTTTATGTATGCTAAATGACAGAAGAAAAAATTTCTTTGATAAATGGTAGCTAAAGCTGCGATTTGTAGGTAACTTTTGTAATTGGCAGTTACTGTGGACTTTGGTAGAATGGTAATTATCTAAACACTAAACTGTCATTTATTTTTGCTTTTTATTTTATAAAATTTTTTTTTTAAATCAATGATTTTAGATATAGATGCATTTTATCATAAATTTTATACAACTCGCCTACGGGCATTTTAAGACCGAAATAAATATCTGCACAGATTGAGGATAGCATGAGGGGCACAAGGCTCTGTGAATCCAACAGGCTCATATTGATCACCAACTTGTGAGGGAAGTTGTGGATGTTGGTTGTAAACGTAGACGAGTATGCTTTCTAGCGATTCGTAACGTTAAAGTCGAAGTTATTTATAACACAATATTTCTTGAATTTATTTTAACTTTATTATTCTTCCTTGAATAAAATCTTTTACTTCACTCTAAACTGAATTATCTCACTTTGTAGAAGTTAGCCCGGTTCTGACAAATCTTTTGATAATTCCAATTTCTCTGCCAAAACACCCCATTTTCTTATTGAAGACCACAAAAAGGAAAAAGACCAATAACAATTATATATACATATATATATATATATACATATATATACATACATATACCCATCCATGTATATATATATACATATATATACATACATATACATATACCCATCCATGTATATATATATATATACTCAAACACACATATACATATATATACATTAATGATAAAAAAATTATACGCACACACAATGTCACAGGAGCACAAATATACATATATACATACATATACATATATATATACATATATATATACACACATATACACACATATACACACAGATACATACATACATAAATGACTATTGTTTCAACACATCCAAAATATGCACATATAATAAAATAAAATAAACAACTATTATGAAAATACGTAAGATGAACCATCTTCATCTTACATATCCCCCCTCTTCGAAAAAAGGAACGCGTCAGCGTTTCTGATTACATCATCACTCTCTTTACGACTAAGAAAGTCAGCACCAATGTTTTCCTTGCCTTTGATGTGGTTTACTTTAAACCTATTCTCAATCTCTATCTCTCTGCGTGTTGTGTCCACAGGGCGGGCGTCTCCGAAGATTACCGAATTCAACTTTTCATCTTTCCCCCCGCCTCCATGTTGGCCTCTAGGCAGAAGATTGAGCCTTGGTCTTTTTTTTGGCGGATTCAAAGCTTGAACTTTTGCCTCAACTTGATTTCCCAACTTTGAAGTGGCAGACGTGTTTCTTTCCTTGCTTTGATACAGATCCGAGTTAGCCGACGTTTTTCTATAATTTGCCCGATCATTCCTCTGTGTGCTGTCGTAGTTGAGAGCGGATTTCTGTGGTTTCTGACCAAAACGTTTTCCTGTAGCCATTGCATCCAAACCTCTTACTCCTTCAACATTTCCCAGAACCAGATCGCAAAGTAGGTTTTTCATGTACACAACCTCTCTGGTTCCTCTGAACCAGTTTGTTTTGATTTTTACCACTGCTGTTGGAGCTACCCGAACTGTGCCGTCGATCAAAACACAGGGTCTTGTTCTTCCGGTCATCTGACGCGGGTGCACTAATGATTCCTTTACCATTATGGCAGTACAGCCAGTGTCCCTCAAAACTTTTACCGGTTTTCTGTTCACAAACCCTCTGGTTAATTTAAACTTTTCTCCTGAGTGGAAACAGCCATCCGCTATTAACGTTAAAAGCAGCCACATTTAAATTGGACCTCATTCGTTTTACCTTCCATCACCATGGCCGCGCATGCATTCACTACTCCAGAGTCTTTGCATGGTGATGTCATGGTGGCCTCTCTACGCGTTTGGCACATGACTGGAGTTGCTTGAGTGCCTTGACTGTAGTCCCTAGCCAAATGTCCAGCTTGATGACAATCCTTTGCCATATGGCCCAGCTTATTGCAATTGTAACAGCGTGGTCCAACCATTCCCGAGTCAATGTCTGGTTGACTACGATTTCCGCTAATCCTGTTTATGTTTTCGACTTTTGCCAAGCTTGTGACTGGGTGAGCTTGATTGTACTTGTTGACCCAGCGACTTAACTCATTGACGTCACCGCTTTTTTTCTCCAACAAATATTCAGCCATTCCCGACGGACACTTTCCAAAGAACTGCTCTTTTAAAAATAAAAACAAATAGTTTTTTGTACCCGCGAGATCCACCCAGCGCCTGAGGTAACTATCCAGTCGCACCAGATACTGTTCCTAAGTCTCTTCTGGTTCAAGCTTTGACTCTCGAAACTTTATGCGGTAGTCTTCTGCCGACTTCCCAAAACGGCGAAGGAGTGCCTCTTTTACCGACTCGTAATCCTGCATCTGACTATCGCTGAGTTGGCCAAACACTTCCAATGTCTTCGCACTGAGCAGAAAACCCAGAAGCATTCCCCAACCCTTTTTTTGATGATCATTTGCCGTGGCCAATGCTTCAAAACGGAGAAAAAAAGCGTCCACGTCGTCACCTTCCGAGAACTTTGGATATGGAATCTTTGTTACCTCTACCGTCGGCTTTGGCTCTTTTTTTGTTAGGGCTTCAAATTCCAGCTTTTTCAATTCTAATTCATGTTGACGTTGAGCTATTTTATCTTCACGTTCCCGTTCCCGCTCTTCCCGTTCTTGTTGTGCTTTTTATCTTCACGTTCACGTTCTTGTTGAGCTATTTTATCTTCACGTTCACGTTCTTGTTGAGCTATTTTATCTTCCCGCTCGTGCTGAGCCTTTTTTTCTTCCCGTTCCTCCATTCTCTTAACCCTTTCTTCATCCTTTAACTCTTTGACGTAACTCCTTAAATACACTCCGGAATAGCCTAGAGCCTGTCCCATCGCAATGAATTTCTCGTCAGACATCTTTCACGAAAGAAAAAAAAAATTCGGTCACTTGTGAACAAATAACTTCAGAAAATATATTTACGGATGAAAATGCGTAAATACGTCGAGGTCACCAATGTAAACGTAGACGAGTATGCTTTCTAGCGATTCGTAACGTTAAAGTCGAAGTTATTTATAACACAATATTTCTTGAATTTATTTTAACTTTATTATTCTTCCTTGAATAAAATCTTTTACTTCACTCTTAACTGAATTATCTCACTTTGTAGAAGTTGGCCCGGTTCTGACAAATCTTTTGATAATTCCAATTTCTCTGCCAAAACACCCCATTTTCTTATTGAAGACCACAAAAAGGAAAAAGACCAATAACAATTATATATACATATATATATATACATATATATATATATATATATATATATATATATATACATACATATACATATACCCATCCATGTATATATATACTCAAACACACATATACATATATATATACATTAATGATACAAAAATTATACGCACACACAATGTCACAGGAGCACAAATATACATATATACATACAATTACATATATATATATATATATATATACATATATATACACACATATACACACAGATACATACATACATAAAGGACTATTGTTTAACACATCCAAAATATGCACACATAATAAAATAAAATAAACAACTATTATGAAAATACGTAAGATGAACCATCTTCATCTTACATTGGCAAATGTCTTGATTCCATTGCATAGCTTGCAAATTTGCCCTCAAAATTGATGGATGCAGCAAACTCTGTGTTGGTGGAAGACCTTCGCCTTGATGTTGTTTTTTTGGTTAATAACCACCATCTAACATCTCCAATGTCTGTCATTTTACTGTTAGGCACATATACTTGACATACGAATTTTCGAGTTCACGCAGCACTGATTGTTATACACTTGCTGAAGTGCCAAAGACTGATAAGGCTTGTAGAACAACATTGCTTGTTGAATTGAAAGCTTTCCACCTGGTCAGCTTACCTTTACCTGAAAAAGATCCAGTGACATCTGCTTCTGCTAAGGTAGTGATGGTGCCTTGAGAGGTCCCAATGCTTTGTAAATTGGTTCAAGATGCTATAGTGTCGACGTAAACCAAAGCCAATGAATAGTCGAGAATCCGATGGCAAAAGTGGAAATTTTCGTATTGCAAGGACCATGACGTCCATGTTTGGGGAGAAAATGTGTAAAGTGTTTGCTCCTCTTCCAGCGAGGTGCACTGCACGCAGAATTATTTTGGTATCGGTTTCTTTTTGTGTGTTTGCTAAACAGGAGACATCCATATGACTTGCAGAGCTTTGTTCTGCCAACTAACCACAAAAATCCTGTTGTTCTTCATACCAAACATTACAAATTCGTGAGCAAGAAAATTTGACAAATCATCTCTGGTTTTCTCATGTCCCAAAAGTTTGGCCATGGTCACTTTACTTATGATGATTGATGAAATGATTTTAAACTGAACCGGATCTGATTTTTTTGCAATATTCTCTTGTTGCAGTTTTCAACGAACCCGTAATATATGAGTCAAACACCAAATGAACGTCTTGAATTTTTCGTCCATCCAGTGACAAAAATACCCTGATAAATCTTGACAGGCGCGTAATAAGTTATTATGCATTTGTATCTTGAATATCAAAGTCACGTGATTGCTACACAATGTTGAAAATATGTTTTTTGGATTCGCTAACCCCGAAAACCATATTTTAGACACCAAAAACGCATCACTGTGACATATAGTTCCTGAGGAAACTGAACAAATACGATTTGGCAGCCATCTTGACCGCCATCTTAAAGATCTAAAAACTGCCAGAAATTACAGAATTACATCATGAATTTTCCTAATATAGAATATTTAACAAAAAGAGTAACACCTAACACATATTTGTATCATTTTGCATCCCACGGGACAAAGTCCATTACGGGAGCGCCATGTGAGAGTCACGTGCAAAAATAAAAAGAAAAATAATAATGGAAGTGTCGTTCAATAATGAATATTAATTAGTTTCATAAATTTTCTTAAAATAAAATAAATTAAAATACATTAATATAATAAAATAATAGTGAATGTGTCGTACAATATTGTATATTAATTAGTTTCATAAGCTCTCCTAAAATGTTAGAATTTGAGGAGAGATTTAAATGCAGTTAGAGAAATGTCAGGATTTTTTAGCTCCTACGAAAAGGAGTTCCAGAGCTTCGGACCAGCCACTCCAAAACCCCGGGGACCCATCCGCACAGAGTGTGTCCGGGGAACATTCAGGTCGCCACAAGCGGCTGACCGAAGGCGGGAACTGTAATCACTGGAGCTGACTTGTGAAATCATGTCGCACAAGTATGGGGGAGCCAGACCGTGCAGACACTTAAAAACCAATAGACCTAGTTTAAACTGGATTCTTTGTCTGATAGGGAGCCAGTGCAGATGTTTACGCATGTCGTCAAAAACTGGGTGAAATATCCGCTTCCTTAGAATCAAACGAGCCGCCGAGCGCAGCACAGACTGGAGTCTGTTGATCAGTTCATCACTCAATCCTGCAAGCAGACTATAGCAGTAATTAAGTTTATTCGAGACGAACGCATGAATGAGCATTGTGCAGGCCTCGGTTGAGAGAGAGCCACGGATGACTCGGAGTTGGTGTAGCTGGTAAGATGATGAACAGCAGATTTTCTGGACATGATCGCGGATGGTCAATGGACCATCAATCGTGACACCAAGATCATACACCACAGATTGAAAAGTCACAGCACCCCCAAGGAGGGTCACATATTTTATTCTGATCTTTTGTAACTGCTGTTGTCCTCCAAGCCAAATAAATGGAGTCTTGTCAGGGTTCAACTTGAGACGATTCGACGACATCCAGGCATCAATCATGCCAATACATTCAGTCACTTTTGTTACATGGCGGTCTGCATTTGCCGCTCCACCGACAGCATACAGTTGAGCGTCGTCGGCATAACAGTGATTTCCCAAGCCATGCTCAGATGTGGCAATAGGGACGTCCGCCGTATAGAGGAGAAAAAGCAACGGACCAAGTACACTTCCTTGAGGAACGCCAGAAATGACATCAGCGGTCAACGACGCGACCCCACCAAAAACGACCTGCTGCGTCCGTTCCCGGAGAAAGAAAAACAGCCAAGCAAGGACTGACCCAGACAACCCCAATGACTCCTTAAGACGATAAAGGAGTATGTCTTGGTCCACTGTATCGAGAGCAGCAGACGTATTAAGTAACCCAAGGAGGGTTACGTTTTTATTATCTGCAGCAGACAGGATGTCCAATAAAACTTTCAGAAAAGCCGTTCCAGTCAAAAGGCAAGCTTGAAATCTAGATTAGTGCCTCGGCAACAGACTGTGTTCATTAAGAAATGTTGTTAATCGTTTGCTCACAATTCGTTCCACCAACTTAGAAATGAAGGTGAAGTTAGATATTGGCCGGTAATTTTTGACGTCATTTCGATCCAGAACTTCTCCCTTCAAAATTGGCTTCACGATGGCATGTTGCTGTAATTGAGGCAAGCAACCATACTGAAGTGAGCGATTACACATCTCAGTGATATATAAAAATAGGTCTGTCAGGAATTTCCTAAGAACGTGAGTCGGATTTGGATCAAGCGAGCATGATGTGGATTTGGCGGCCAGAATCATTTCGTAGACTTCCTTTGTTGAACAAAGCTCGAAGTTGTCCAAAAGAACAATCGCTGGAGGAAGTCCGGAAGCCGGCGGCGATGCACCCGTTGAGTCCCGAATGTCACGAATCTTTTTGGTGAAATGGTCCAGCAGATCCTGAGCCCGATTGAGGCCAAGCATACTAGAAAAGATCTTCCACAATTTTCTAGGTTGACCAGCATTATTCTTTACAATCTGTAAACAGTAGCCATTTTATTTGGCAAGGTTGATTTTGTGACGCTGCTTTTCTTTCTCCACCCAGACCAGTCTATCAGAGGGAAGCATCATGCGTCTGTAACGCAACTGTCGAGACTCATCATCGTACCATACAGCAATCGGTCGACATCGGAATTTGACTGTTTTGATTGGGGTGAATCTGTCCGCTAGCCACCGAAGAACTGTATCGTAGGTAGCAAAAAGAATGTCAGGGCCAACGTCATCCGGGATCTCTCTGCAAAGCTCGGACTCACGCAACGCTCGCTGGAATAGAGTGGGGTCTACTTTTTTCCAGGACCTGACGGAATTCCACTCAACCATTGGTGGTTGTTTCACGAAATGCAATTTTCAGGTTATGATACTATGATCAGATATTACTCCAGCTGGATCAACGCCCACATCGGAAACAGTCTCTTCATGACGCGTGAAAATATGATCGAGCGTTCCTCCCGAGTGTGAGTTGGTTTTTTCACATGCTGGGCGCAATCAAAACTCGCGAATAGATCTAGTAGTCGCACGGCATCATGGTCATCTTTTCTCTCAATATGAATGTTGAAATCTCCAGTCAAGACGATTTGGCACTTGTATAGAGCCAAAACTTTCAGGTATCTCGTCAGTTCTTCAAAGAATAAATCCGACAACCGCTGCGAGCCCGGACGGTATACCAGCAATACCGCAACAGTAGAGCAACCGCCAGCCATGAATGCAAGTGACTCAAACGTCACTGCCGGGCTGGACGATTTAATTTGGTGGTATTTCAAGCTAGAGTTGATTATGGAGCAACACCTCCGTAACCACGGTCACCCTCACCCTCGGACTGACGTGGGGAATCATGTAGAGAATAATTTTCAGGAACGCAGCGACGGAGAGAAGTGTCACTAGTAGAGGAATAATGAGTCTCGGTGAGTAAACAGATGTCGATACTTCTATTGCTTATTTCAGTGTTGATTGCAGTATGTTTTGATCTAACCGAGTTCGCATTCAGCAAACCGAACGCATCTGTTCTGCCCGAGGAGGCAGATGTATGAGAATTTCTGCCTTTTTCCGACGTGGAGACATTGGTTCCAAGAGAACGTGCACTCCAGCCGCCAGTGTGACAACCAGAGGGCATTGTAGAATTATGGAAACCCGAAGCGATGCAGGTACCGTCGATAGTGAGGGCATGAAAACCAGAGCGGGAGGAGGTATGAAAGAAACGACCAGTTCTTCGGCCCATGTAGTGGTATCTTCGAACGTCGTAACGCAACAGATGGATTTCTCGAAGGCTCTGAAGAAATGTTCCTCTGGGAGAGCGGCAGTGTTGAAAGTTGATCGAGATAAGCTCACTCCGAGAGTAGATTTGGCGAGTAGGCGTACACATAGCAGACATGTTTATAAAGAGATTAGAAAGCAGTAAACGGCACAAAAACCGTCCGAAAAAGCAACGCAAAATGTTTCACGTTGATAATAATCCATTGCTTAAGAGAGGAGCCAATCCCGCCATATTTGTTTTTCGAACGAACTCAAAACGACGCAGAAACAGTACGAAGAGTACGCAAAATGTTTTCAAATTGATATTAATCCATTATTAAAAAGATTTTTTCATGACTCATTCAAATATTCATAGTTCGCTTTTCAAATGACTATTTGTTGGAACCTGCAAAAACTAACCAAAAATTATTTTTTATAAATTGTCGTAGTTTTTTAATCTAATCAAGAATTCCTCTTATCAACAAAACTACTATTCCTTTATTTTAAAAAATAAATAAATTTATTTCTTTTTGCAAATTCAGAGTTTTCTACTTTTCTATTTTCTTCACTCCTAATACAATAACTTTACCACTGGTTTATTATTACTTTATTTTAAATCTGACATCACTTAATATATATCATATAAGCTTTTTTGTCAGTTTCTTTTGTTTTTCGTTTAATAGAGGCGGCTCATAAGTGGGGGAAGACTCCTTGGGGTACTTCCTTGTTTTTGTTTGTTTATTTCTTTGTTCATTTTATATGTAATGTTGAGAATGCATGGTTTTGTTTAAAAATTGAATAAAAAAAAATTTGTTATCAGTTGAAACATGCACAATGCATTTCTTATTCAAAGTATTGTGTAATTGTGTGTACGTTTTGCAGATATTTTGGCTCCACTACAAGATCTATCATATATATCATTACCATGGTACCATATTCCTCTTGATCATTATTATCGCATCAAGAAAATAAACTTTACCATATTTAAAGGAGGAGCTTTTTCAGACTGTTAGTTGGTTATTTAATATTAAATTACTGTTATGATTATATTGTTAAATTCAAAATTCAGATATTGAATAAATAGAGATTGTTTTTTGTCTTTTTAAAACTATTGCTGAATATAGGCTAATTAAATTCAACAAAACGTTTGTAATCTATAAAGCCCATAATGTTAATAGTGAAGCTATTTAACGCTGTATTCTATTGAACTTTTTACATTCAACCTTCAAGACTCCCATATAGTTGAGACTGTCATTCTTTATAATGGAGAAAACAAATCCTCAGAGTGCAATAAAAATAATGGACAGTTTGAATGCAATAATAATTTTTTTTCTGAACATATCAAGTATAAATATCCCGGGAATATACCTTATATTCATGCCTACGGCTACGGTAGTTTTTTTCTAAGCGTACTTTTTTATAATAAACAAAATGTTTTAAAATTGATGTTACAAAAATTTCAGACTTGGCAATAAACTATTTTGTTGGCTGTTACAAAACGTTGGGGATCATTGTGAACGAATCTTATAGTAATTCATTCAATAAGTGCTGTACAAGTTGTAAAGAAAAGCATGCGGATTTTGTTGCTCTACAGGTTTCTATAGAGGTTTTGTTTTGTTTTTCAATTAAGTGTTATTTAACATGATTTAAAAAATTTAAAGGGGCAAAATTGCTTCTGTACAAATTTTAATAAAACTCTTGCTTCCGCTGTTTCTTCAACTAACTGTCTTGAAGAATTTAATGACCAAAAAACAGCATCTGGCATAGAAGGATATTATGCTGTGTACTCAGGTTTGTCATAAGCAATGGTATTCTAGACATTCATGTTATAAACTCATTAAAAAACAAAATGTAAATTTATTTTTAATTTCAGCAACGAGTGCTTATGAATTGTATGCTGGATGTGGGTCTATGAAAAGGATAGAATTAGATATCAATAGATCGCTCTGTGGTAAATCTGAACAACTTAATACTGTTTATTACGGTAATTAAATGAAACTACATTTTTGCAAAAATTTTTCTATTATATTAACATATCTTAAACTAAATTTTTTTTTTAAATAAAATAAAACAAAAATTTAAAACGAAAAACAAAAATATAGCAATTCATTTTGTAGTGTGCCGTAGTTATTTCTCAAATGACGACTGCAGAAAATATTTTGAAAGCAACTGTGAAAAAGATCAACTGAAGGTGTCATGCGAGATTTGTAAACCTGGTTACTATGGGAACCATTGTGAAAAAAGAAGTTTGTTTTAATGTTTATTTAAAAAAAAAAACAAAATTTCAACAAAAAACCAAAACTAAATAATAATATTTTAGATTGTTCGACCGGAAATAAAGGATGTGAGAATGCAGTGTGCCAAAAGGTTTCTTTTTATGGAGGAAGCTTAATAAGAGATGAATGTGTTTGCAAGGAGGGATATTACCGTAACACGTGGCTGGATGATTGCAAAGGTAATATATAATTATGAATTTATTAAAATTTATATAACAGCTGTTTCATCAGGTTTGCCAGACGATTGTTAAAATCTAAAATTATTTTATGTAAAAATAAACAACAAAAACTTGTTTATATCGCATTTTTTAACTCTTTTCTAACAATAAAACCGTAAAAAACTTCATTAAAGAAGTCTTTATTATTCGGCAGCTAAAAATGTTTTTCAAAATATTTTTGATGATAGTAAGTTTATAAAAACATAGACCACGATCTTCTAAATATTTAATATGGGAAATATGTGGGAATTGTTCTATAATTTACTTAAATGTTGTCCAATCGATCTAAAAATTTAATGACAAAGTAAAGTCCGCAGCAGCAAATAAAGCCACTAAACTGTGATATTTCAGTTAACTTTTCAGTTAAAGTTACAGTTAAAGTTACAAAGTTTTCAGTTAAAGTTACAGTTAAAGTTACAAAAGTTTTCAGTTAAAGTTATTTTTTCACAAACATTTTTCAGTTACAATTACAGTTATTTATTTTCAAGTTAAAGTTACAGTTAACTGTATATTCTATACGCAGCCTTAAAATGGTAAAACTAATTTTTTTCATTTATTTTGAGAATGGTAAAATTTCAAGCTCATTTTAAAATAAACACTCTCTATGATTCTTTGAGCGCCTGTTCCATTTTCCTGCAGTCATATCACTGTAAACTGAAAAGATGGGCTCCACATTAGCTTCTGAAGCAGGTACAAAGATTGTCTTTAGCGAAGGCAGCTATTAGAAAATATGCAGTCTCCAAAGCTTTCCAGAAACTTATTCCTGTTTGATTAATTGCTAATATTTTTGAAGCACAACGATGAACATTAATTTTTTCATCATCAAGTAAAAGATTATATTCAACAAAAAATATTAAAGTTAAAATAAATTCGAGAAATATTGTGTTATAAATAACTTCGACTTTAACGTTACGAATCGCTAGAAAGCATATTCCTCTACGTTTACAGACACCATCTGGAATTCCCGTTCAAAAAACTTTATACGATCAAACTGCAGAAAAACAAGAAGTTGACGAGAAGAGTGAGAGAAAATACTGGACTGAATAATCTTGGATATTTGACCCTTTGTTTGAATTTGCTTAATCAGCTGGAAAGGAAATGTTTACTAATAATCGACGAAATTTAAATTGCAAAAAGAATTGAGTATTTGGGGGTCACATGCAGGGTTTAACAGCAAAAGGAGAAGTAGCATGTACATTATTATGTTTTTTAATTAAATCATTGTGTCATAAATATAAGGATATGGTAGCTATATATCCTATAAACAAACTTACAGCAGCACAGTTGCATAAATGCTACAGTGAAGTAATGGTTATGATAAAAAAGTTAAATGTCAATATAGTTGGTATATCTGTTGACAACACAGCTGTGAACAGAAAATTCTTTGTTAAACATTTATGTAATGGATCCATACAAACAAGCATCAATAGTCAGTCTAATCTTCAACCTATTTTCCTTCTATTCGATTCCGTGCATAATCTAAAAAACATATATAACAACTTTTGCAATAAAAAATATTTTAATTTACAAAATTTCCAGAGTAATTTTTTTAACGTCACTAAAAGTACGGCTAATTTTTCCCAAATAAAAGAACTTTACAAATTAGAATCAGGAATGATCGTGAAAAAAGCTCACAAATTGACAGCAAAATTATTCAATCCTTGTTCAATAGAAAAGGTTTCTGTAAAATTTGCTGTTTCAATATTTTGTGAAAGCACCAGAGATGCTCTTAATTATTATTCAAATCACGGAGGCAAACCAGAAGGGATTGGAAGGGCAAAATTTGTTGAAATTGTCACCAAACTTTGTGAAGTGATGAATGTGAAAACCTGCACAAAGGGCCAAAATAAACGCAATCTGTCTATGGATCCAGTCAGACCGTCTAATGACTGAAAACTGCAGTATCTTTTAGAGTTTAGAAACTTTCTCTGTTCGTGGGAAGCATTCAAAGAAGGAGAATTAAGCAGAGAAACGTTCTTTGCTATGAAACAGACGTGTTCTGCTCTTGCTGAATGCAGCAAGTATTTATTGGATCAAACAGAGTTTAAATTTAATCTGCTTGGGCAACTCCAGTCTGATCCTATCGAAAGTAGATTTGGCTGGTCAAGACAGATGGCTGGTGGAAATTATTTTATATCGGTAAGGCAAGTGATGGAAGGAGACGCTAAAATAAAAAAGTTGTCTCTATTACAAAACTCCAAGCTGTCTATTAAAGAAGTAGATAATTTCATCGACGACTTTCAGTCATGTTCACAAGACGTCAATTTCAACGAAGATGCAGTTACGATATGTAGTCTCTTAGATAAATTGAACTGGCCCTGCGAAAGTGAAGCTAGCACCATTTATTACGTTGCTGGGGCAGCCCCGCAACTAGACGTCATGCTCTGGGGGGTCGAGCTATCTCTAAAGGGGGGCGAAAAGAAAATGGCCAAAAAACCACTAAAATTATATCGGGAGTTGAAAAGACAATGTAAATATTATATGTAAAACCAAGGTGCATCAGCAACACCCATATTGTTTATTATTTTTATGACTTCATTTTGAATTTGCTGGAATAGTTTATAAAAATAAAATGACAAAAAGTGCAATAAATAAAAATAATCAATATTTATCGTAAATCTTTGCATTACAGAATTAATTTTCTGTTTTGTTTTCTAATTTAAACTCAATCTGTAATTTTATATAGGTACACTTCAAGCTTCTATTCTGATATTTTAGGTTTTTGAGGTTGGATAGGCCAACTAGTGGGCCCCCTGAAGTGGCTTAACATGTATGGATAAACTACTTCCGGATAGCCTCCTCTCCCGGTCATCAGCTATCAGTTTTTATAAAGAGAAAAAAAAGTGGCTTTGAAAATATTTTGAAAAAGCAGCTCCGACTAACCCCCCGGTCATCAGTTTTTTTGAGAAAAAATTAAAGAAAGGCTTTACAAAGTTTTAGATTTTTTTTTCAAATATAAGTGGGCCGTGAGAAAAAGTTGCATCCCAAGGTTTTGCTGAAATGTTTGCAGTGATGCGTTAATAAGTTAACCGCATTGGATACAAAATAAACTATATTGCAGGTGTGTTGATAGATACCCAACATTCCCAATTTTGTGACTATTCCTGAATACGCTGCTTTAGTCAGCTATGTACCAGAATAACGGTTTACAGGCTTATAAAGTTCAAAAAGATACATAACTTAGAATTTTTCAGTAAGGGGGGACGGCGAAATACGCTGCCTTATCTAGCTAAACACTACATAACAGGTTTATAAAGTTCAAAAAAGTACATGTCTTAGAATTTTTCAGGGGGGGGCGAAATTCGCTGCCTTATACAGGTTCAAAAAAATAGGTACGTATCTTAGAATTTGGGGGGGGCGCGAAATCAGCTGCTTTATCAATGTTATGAACTTGTATAATGGTTAACAGGTTTGAAAAAGTAGGTACATAACATAGAATTTGGGGGAGCGAAATCCGCTGACATATCCAGTTATGAACTTTTATAACAGTTTACAGGTTTATAAAGTTCGAAAAAGTAGGTACATATCTTAGAATGGGGGAGAATACGCTGTTTTATCCAGCTACATAACAGGTTTATAAAGTTCAAAAAAGTACATGTGTTAGAATTTTTCAGGGGGGGGCGAAATCCGCTGCCTTATTATCGAGCTATGAACTTGTATACAGGTTCGAAAAAATAGGTACATATCTTGAATTTGGGAGGGGGCAAAATCCGCTGCCTTATCCAGTTATGAACTTGTATAATGGTTTACATGCATATAAAGTTCAAAACATTACATTTCTTAGAATTTTTCAGGAGGGGGGCGAAATCCGCTGCCTTATCCAGTTATGAGCTTGTATAACGGTTAACAGGTTTATAAAGTTCGAAAAAGTAAGTACATATCTTAGAATTGGGGGGGGGCGAAATACGCTGTTTTATCTAGCTATTTACTTGTGTAACGGTTAACAGGCTTATAAATTTCAAAAAACTACATATCTTAAAATTTTCCAAGGGGGGCGAAATATCTTATAGGGGATTTTCCCCCGTAGTTGCGGGGCTGTACGGGGGCCATTATACATAGCATTTTAAATTCAAACACATGCATTAAATGTAAAGATGTTTTGCTTGATGACGATTCCTTCAGCATGAATATAAATAACATCAACACTGTTCAATATGTAAATGATGTTAAATAGAGGTGGATAATTTAAGCCTTCGAAATATGTTTTTTTAGCGTCACTCAATTGTTGGCAGATATTTGAACAGCTAAAAAAATGTCAGATGACAATGAATATATTTTTAAAGGCTTCCAATCAAAGAAAACTGTTTCTTCTAATTTTAGACAATTATATTGTTGATGAATCGTTGTTAATTGAAGATAATTATTGTAATGCTGGACATAATTTGAAAAAACTTATAGCTCAAAGATTTTTCAATTGCATGTCTAAAAATTTTGTAAAATCTTTGAATGAAAATTTAACCGTTAATATAACTAAAAAACGTAAATTAGATAAAATATGTAATAAGGCTAAATAATTATATTATATTACACTAGAGATAGCCCGTCAAAAATGACGGATTTTTTTAAATCTCATTTTAAATTATTTTTAGATTTCGTCCCAAGGACGGATGTTTTAAAATTACGATGTACTTTGAATAAATTGTATGAAAAAATAATCAACAAAACCAAAATGACATTTGATAACCATAAAAAATTTTTTTTGTATGTATATATATATATATATATATATATATATATATATATATATATATATATATATATATATATATATATATATATATATATATATATATATATATATATATATATATATATATATATATATATATATAGGTAAATTTAATGAAATTTTTTAATGTGTTTAAATTTTCAATTTACTAAAGTATTTCATAAAAATTCAAAGGATGCAAAAATTAAAGAGTGCAATAATTAGTTATTAGAGAATTTCAGTATATACGACATTTCTTGTGAAGTGACGGCCACCGTTCTTGCTTCTGTGATTTTTTTAAATCTCATTATATAATATTTTCAGATTGCAGCGCCACTTCTTTTAATCTTTAGGACTGGGAGTGTATATAGGTACAATTGCATAACTTTTATTACACGCCTGTGCGCAATAAATTCTTTCGTGCACATCGATATCAATTACGTAAGCGTGACAGAATCAGTGAGTGAGTGAGTGAGTGACGTGGGTTACTATAATATAGATTTATTTTATTATATGAACAAAATAGCGTATGAGATAATGCTTTAAATAATTTCTTAAACAAATTTTTTAAATAAAATTATAAGACTTTGTAAGTTGTTTTGAATTAATTCAATTGCGTGACTATATTCTAAAGCCAGCGTGTTGCTGCAGCCGCCTGGTAACGTAGCGCTATATCTGATTGTGCTTCCAGATGCTATATCTAGAATTCCATGTTTCTTGGGTACAAGGCTGGTTATTAAAAAAAATGACTCATTTTCTCAGTTCTTAAATATTGCATATTTAGTACAAGCAAAGTTACCCAGCGATTACCGGTTTTTGAACTATTTTTCTCGATTTTAGAGCGTAACACATTGAGATTGTTTAACTATTCAATAAAATTTCAATATAATACAGGGTCCGTTATGAACGTAATGAGCATTGTCTGAGAAAATACGATTTATTAATAAGACCTGAACAAATGATTAAAATTCTTCAAGATACTCTCCCCCTGCATCAATATACTTGTGAAGACGTGTATGACACACCTGGAAAGCACTCTGGAAGTCCTCAACTGGAATGATTTTCAGGAACGTCGTAACATGACTTTGAATGTTTTCGACGGTCTCCCAATGCTTTCCTTTCAGCTCTCTCTTCAGTCGGAAAAACAAAAAAAAATCACACGGAGCCAAATCGGGACTGTAAGGAGGCTGAGGGACCACCGGTGTGTTGCTGCGGGCAAGAAAGTTGGTAACGATAAAGGACGTGTGGCTGGGGGCATTGTCATGGTGGAGCTTAACCGCGTTTTTGATGTCAGCTCTCACGCGTGCGATCCGGCGTTTCTATCTCTTGATCACCTCCAGATAAAAAGCAGAGTTAACAGTTTCTCCCGGTGGTACAAACTCAAAATGAACAATTACTCTGGCGTCAAAAAGACAATTAGCATCTTGTTGGGCGTTCAGAACGGGGTTCGTCAGCGACCTTCTCCCGGTCCTCCTTGAACGCCTTGTGCCACTTTTCGGCCTGTGACCTTGAAATGCAGTCGTCTTTGAAGGCCTCTTGAAGCATTTGGAAGGTTTCGGCTGCATTTTCTCCAAGCTTGTTCAAGAAAATGCTCCATCCCGCCGTGTTACAATTCGAAAACAGAGATCTCACGCGGAAGCTCGTAATTTCGTTCACACGGCTCGGAGCAAGCTGGTGACCGGCTGCATGTGAAGTGCAGACCCCACGCAACATTTGCCAAAAATCATACCGCGCTCCCATGGATAGTCGCATCACAATAAAATCATGCTCATTACTTTCATAACGAACCGTGTATATATTCAGACTTTCCAGCATATTAAAAAATCATTAATGCCAGATGCCAGCGTTATGGTCTGGAAATTTGTTATCCACATTTAGTAGGAACTTGGTAAACAAACTGGAACCGCAACTGCGAGCAACTCACAAAAAAATCGAACAAACCTTCCCTACCTTCCAAAATTGTAATACAAGAACATACGCTTTTTTGCTATTTGCACAACGGTCACTTATTATTATTATTATTATTATTATTATTATTATTATTATTATTATTATTATTATTATTATTATTATTATTATTATTATTATTATTATTATTATTATTATTATTATTATTATTATTATTGTTATTGTTATTGTTATTGTTATTGTTATTGTTATTGTTATCGTTATCGTTATCGTTATCGTTATCGTTATCATTATCATTATCACTATCACTATCATTATCATTATCATTATCATTATCATTATCATTATCATTATCATTATCATTATCATTATCATTATCATTATCATTATTATTATTATTATTATTATTATTATTATTTTTATTATTATTATTTTATTATTATGTTATTGACTGTTTATAAAAAAGATCGCCTCCCTCTTTCGATTGTAATGAAAATTTGCTCCATCGAAAACGACTCCAATTCATTGCGACACCGAAGACTGATATCACGGTACTGTATAAGTATAATACAGAAATGGCAAAAAGTCGTTGTATAGACATATGCGGTGCCACAGTCTCATGAAACACAATCATTTCATTCTCTTTTGGGATGTCATCACAACGCATCTATTTTTAATATTTCACTCTTTTTCTTTCAATAACTATTTCTCATGCACTATTTTTTCATTACCTCTCATTTTTGTTTTCTCTTTTTCTTTTTTGTTCTTTCTTTTTTCTCTCTCTCTCTCTTTCTCTCTCTAACACACTCAAAAAAAAACAAACAAAACATTTTAATACTTTATTATTTATATATATATATATATATATATATATATATATATTATATATATATATATATATATATATATATATATATATATATATATATATATATATATATATATATATATATGTGTGTGTGTATTTATATTTTTAAAAAGTATAAGAAAAAGGTCTAGTTCAAAACAATATGATACAATGTCAAGCTTGCAAATTGAGATTATGTGCAATTCCTCTTAAAAAGTCAAGGTGAGAACGGTTTTCGTAATCCGCAACAATCGTTTTAATGCGTTGTGCGCAATCTTTATATTTCTTTTTTGATTTTGGCGGCTGACTTCCAGATGTATACTGCTCCATTTTCAACTCATTCAGGCTTTGTTCTTTTTTAAGTGAATCAATAAACCTCCAAATAGTTGGATGGCTTGCACCTAGAAGTTGACTAAATCCGCGATGCCAACCTTTTACGGAATTATTGGTTTTTGGAAGATCTTGCAAAACTTGATTGTAGACATTCCAAAGTGCGATCGAAAACATTACCTCACATTGTCCACTACGTCGGTTCGGTCTTCCAATTCAGGTATCTTTAAAATAAAAAATAAGCTCACGGATTTCACGGAACTTTTCAACGTAAAATGGTGACTCAAGAAGTTCTTCAAAAACCTTAATGACATCAGCTATTGGAACAAAAGCCAATGCAGCCAATTGGCGTAGACCGATAGCAAAACTTGCATCCGTTGTGTAGCGTTGTTGAAGTCCTGGTGTTTGCTGTGTTCTACGCCAAAGACACTGGGTGAGATGGAATAAGCATCCTTGCTGAGTGCTATTTGGAAAAACTGTCCGGAAAGCAAGGAGAAAGGCTTGCTCAAAGTCAGTCATTACAGTAGCAGGGTAAAGACGTGGAGAAAATTTTGAAATTTCTGTCAAAGCTTTGACGTAAGTATTAGCACTTTTGTCATTCATTAGGATATATATTCAGTGTTGTTTCAGATAGGGTTTTCAGTTAGAGTATCAGTTAAAGTTAGCCAATTTAATATTTTTTAGTTAGTATTACAAATAAAGTTAATTTTTTTCATTTTTTCCAGTTAATATTAGAGTTAATAATTTTTTCAGTTACTATTACAGTTAGTATAACAGTTATTAATATAACCCAGTACTGATATTGCTAAGCAAACGCTGTCTCAGTTTCATTTCTTGTGCATCTGAATTCCATTCTTTTTTGGTTAATAAAAGCAGGCAAAGTAGTCTGTGCGCTATTTTGGTTAACCGTGTTTCCTATATCATTTTCCATTAGTTTGCGCTTGGCTTTTAGCTTTTTGCGATTTGTCTCCAAAACCTCAAGTTTTTTTGCCACTTCCTTATGTCTTGGACTTAGATGATTTTTTTTTCTCCCACACGTTGCACCGGCTTTTATCAATAGAGGGTTCGTAACTTAAATAACGCCAAACTCCATTTTCTTGTTTTCGGCCAGAATTTATTTTTAACATTGTTCATACGTCGTTAAATGCAAATAAAGCGATGAAAAAGCAAATCATAGTAGAGATAAAAGACACGAGTGCGTCCGGTTACCAAATATAAGCAAAGAAATCAAATTTTGATGCATTTCTGTATTGGATTTTCCGAAAACATTTTTTTTTCAGTTTGTATTACATTTTTTTTACTATTAGTATTGCAATTAAAGTTAACATTATTTTTCAATTACAGTTTCAGTTATTACTTAACTTAAATCTCTTTTTTCAGTTATTAGACCAAATTCAGTTAAAGTTACGCTTTACTGAAACAACACTGTATATATTAAAAGAATAACAGTATTGTTTTTCAGTGCATGAATGATGTATATCTGTATATATTATAGGAATAACAGTATTGTTTGTCAGCGCATGAATGGTGTATATCTGTTGGAAAAGAGGAGAAGATTTAAAGGTTCCGTCTGCATACCAATGTTGGCAATCTGAAAGCAATTCCATATTCCGATAAGTTGAAAAAATAAGAAATCTCTGTGATACTGGTCCACTGTCGTGTAGCAAAACATGTTCTCCTCGTATAGTTGTTGTGTATATAGCTGGTAGTTCAAGATCTTCTAAATTTTTCGGGTTAGGCAACGGAGCTTGGAACTGATGTCGAACACGTCTAACAATTTGTTTCAAGTTTTTAGGAGCTGGAATTTGGTCTGCGACTGCTTCTCCTAAGACCTTGGAAATAGTTGCAATCAGTTGATGCGTAGCTTCAGTTGATGTTGCGGCTTGTTGCTTCAAGGTTGTAATAATTTTTCGAACATCCACGGCAGCAACATTTGGAACGTGATTATGCTCGTTTAATTGTTTTGTTAAAATACCTTCTTCTGTGTGACATCTTGCCATAAACTTTGCAGTTTGATATTCAGTACACTTCCAATATACTTTTTCATTGTGTGTTTTTTCTTTTCTGAAAGTTTAATTGTTAACTACCAACATATATTAATTCTTATTACTTTTAACATACTCTACATTCATTTATATTTTTATTTTTATTTTAAAATATGAAACACCTAGTACTCGATTTAACGTAATTGAAATGTCGAAGTATATAACTGAATTGATAGGTCTTCTACGTAGACATATATACACTGGGGAAATGCCAAAAGCCCGAATTTTGACATTTGCCCGAATCGGTCTAGCCAATCGAGCAAATAGCGTACGAAGTTGGGCAAATAGCCTACGAAGTCGGGCAAATGGCGTACACTCTCTATCACATCAACAATAAAGTGCCACGGATTTACGCATATGTACTACAGGAGGCACATGTAATAGCAATCGATTACACTCTCTATCACATCAACAATAAAGTGCCACGGATTTACGCATATGTACTACAGGAGGCACATGTAATAGCAATCGATTGATTTATAAGCTGTCACATCAACATGCACAATTGCCAGTAGCAGTGTTGCGACTCCTTGGGATTTTGCCCAAGATCTTGGGATTTTCGGTACCCGTCTTGGGATTTTGGCCTTTTGTCTGAAAACTTAGCTTTTTAAGTTTTTTAAAATTTTGAATTTGTTACATTTTATTTCTATTTGAATTTCGCTCTTTCAGACCAACACGCTATATACCTCACCTGGGTAGCAGGTTATGAAGTTGACATTTATTTTGTTTAGATGTTCTTTAATGGTGTCCACCGAGCAGGGAGAAATATTTCCCAGGTAGCAGACTTTCTTCCTAATAAATTCCTTTCAAGCTTTTATTAAGGTGTCATTGTGTTTCATGTTACCTATTATTCTTCTTGTTCTCTTTTCAGTTTTTTTCTTACGGGATTGCACAACTTCAAAATCAGAGTTCGGTTGCTTTTTTCAGAACTTCCTATTTTGATTCAAAAAAAAAATAAGTGATTCTCTTTTGTTTGTACTGTGTTTTACAATGATAAATTCGTCATCAGTGTTTTCTGAGTAGTTTTCTCTAACTAAGTCAGCCCATGGCTTTTTGATTCAAAAAGTTTCTGGTTGTTCAGTAGATACGATAAAGTTTGAGTTTTCTTGTTTGGCACGTTCTTTAACTATTATATTCAGTGTGCGTTCAATAGTTTCTATAAAGCATCTGCGTCCCGATATCGTTATCTCGAATTTAATAGAGATTTCAAAACGATACGGGAGATCCCGTATCGTAGGGATGTCACGGGTACCCGAACCCGAGTTCGGTACTACCCGGTCTTTTTCTGATACCCGAACCCGAACTCGAACCCGAAAGTGTGAAAATTTGATACCCGAACCCGAAAATGTGAAAACTTGATACCCGAAAATGAGAAAACTTGATACGCGAACTCGAACCCGAAAATGTGAAAACTTGATACCCGAAAATTTATAAGCCTAATACCCGAGCTCGGAGTTGTGAACAAATAAACTTTTTTAGTAAATAAATATTTATTCCAGTTTTAAAAATAGCAACACAAACAGAGTTTTCATAACTTTTCTAGTTTATTAAAAATGAAATGGTATTAGGAACCGATTTATTAGTGATTGTGTAAGCTAGACCACTAATCCGTTTGATTATCAGGCCGGACCGAGTCGCGAACGAACTAAAATAATTAAGCCTCCTTCGGTCGAAGCAATCGCGAATAGCAATGACTCTAAACTTTTTACTTCAGTTATATAACCTTATATTTATTCATTCATATACTCAAAGTTTTTCTGATATAACAAAGACCCTTTGTCATAAAGATAATCTTGCATAATCCTAAACTTTAACTGGCAAAGTCTATAAATGATCTATGCGTCAAAGTCATTTTGTTGGCAAATGTGTAAGCTCGAACACTAATCCGCCTGATTACCCGACCGGACCAAGCCGCGAAAAAAGTTAATAAAGTACAATTATTTAGGAGGTAACGTATTATACTAATCGCAAGCCATACAAGTTTTGTATTATCACCTTTGCGTAACAAATAACACAAATAGATCATTTTATTGGTGAGTGCGTAAGCTAGACCACTAATCCGCCTGATTATCTGGCCGGACCGAGTCGCGAACGAACTATAATAATTAAGCCTCCTTTGGCCAAAGAAATCATATTATTTGGAAAGCTAAAAAAATAACTTGTTAGAGTTTATTCAATACGTGTAATGTCCAATGGATGAATTGATCGCTCCCATTTGTATATGTATATACACTAGGTAAATTTGAAATCAATCCAGCAATTTGAAATCATAAGCCAGTACCCGAACCCGGTTTTTGAAAAACTACAAACCCGAACCCGAAAACCTGAGTTTCACAAACCCGAAAACTCGAGTTTTACTAACCCGAACCCGAAAACTCTAGTTTCACAAACCCGAACCCGAAAACTCCAAAAAGTACTACCCGTGACATCCCTACCGTATCGCCATTAAAACGATACATCCTGCGGAAGAAGTCTCGTATCGAAATAAAATACCGAGACTTAAATTTGGTTCTCGTATAAAGTTCGGAAAAAAATACCGAGATTTTTAAAACATATTTCCCAATAAATTACGGAAATCATACATATTTAATTAACGATTGCCCCAACTGTGAATATTTGCAATTGATTCATCAACATTGATTAATTAATCTACCTATTGACAGAAGTTTATAACTGTTATCATCCCCACTTTAAATTCGGTTTTTCTGACAACCTGTAGCCCCATTGTTTACTATTTCTAGTCTGGGAACCGGCAGCATATTTCAATATGTTCGGGTTTGTAGTTTTTCAATATATATATATGTATATATATATATATATATATATATATATATATATATATATATATATATATATATATATATATATATACTAGCGGGGGTACCCGGCGTTACCCGGGGATTTTAGAGGTTTTACTATTGTTTGTCTCTCGCTCCCAATCCTTCTCCGCTTTCCCGTTCCCGGTCGCTTTCCCGCTCTCAGTCGTTTTCCAGCTCCCGGTCGCACCTCATATATCAGTGAAACTTTTACAATAAATTGGTGTTGCATTTAGCAAATGATGCAATTATAAATTGAACAAAACAGCAGAGAATTGATAGGCTGGCTTGAGAACTTTGTTCATGATTTTGTTGAAACACAAAATACTGAGCTTGCTTTCATTTCTTTCAAATTTCATGCACCTCATATATCAGTGAAACTTTTACAATAAATTGGTGTTGCATTTAGCAAATGATGCAATTATAAATTGAACAAAACAGCAGCAAATTGATAGGCTGGCTTGAGAACTTTGTTGAAACACAAAAATACTGAGCTTGCTTTCAATTTTTTCAAATTTCATGCACCTCATATATCAGTGAAACTTTTACAATAAATTGGTGTTGCATGTAAGATTTTCTTTAAAATGTAAATTTCTAATTTCCTCTGAAAAGTGAAAAAGAAAATAAGACCGATAAATTAATTCATAATCTTAAAGTCATAACTACTTGTCAATAATAATGGTTCTAATGCCATCACATAAAAAACACTTACCTGCCCAAAAAAATTCTCATTTACCGATAGGCTGATAGCAAACTCGTCAGTTTAGGAAACCATGGTCCATGATGAACAATATTAGATAAGGAACAATTGAAGTCAGAAGCCTTGAACGATAAATATGAACAATGAATTTAAATGTATTTTTCCAATCTGCAACTCCTTGTAAAACACAAAATAATAGAGCATAATGATAATCTTATAATAATTAATAATAATGCAACAAACGAAACAAATTGAAAGATACACAGTAAATCATGATTTTAAAAACTAAAAACAAATTACCAAAGCTTTGCCACTTACTTTTGAATGGGAGATATGAACAATGAATTTCTACTTTGATTTAATTTTAATTTGTAAAGTCTGGAACTCTTTTTGTGAAGCACAAAATATCTCTAAATTTCTAAATAGCCTAAATAAAAGAAATTTCACCTGCAATATATTGATTAGTCCTGAAAACCAAAGTTATCTGGATTTAAAAGAAAAGTTGCTAAAAATCAAATATAAAGTTTATATTATATATTATAAACTACCGATAGCAGAGCTGTCGTATCGTAAGTTCGGAAGAGAATGAGCTCTATGAAATCAAAACAAAGGTATCCGGCGTACCATAGATATCTATGGGCGGCACTAAACAACACACATATTTAGTTAGTTTAATATTTATATTTAAAACCTTTAAAACTTAAGAAAATTTTTTTTTTTAATTTAACTATAAATTAATTTATTTTTATTTTGTAGAAAAAAAATTTACTTCACCTTACTACCGCTGACCAAAACGTTTTTTTGTCCATAAAACATCAACGAAAAAACGGATTTCAAAATTTCTTTCTCTATATTTGATTCCCCTTGACTCTCAAAGTTGTGTGAAACTTTCATTACGATCGGATGAATGGTGTAGCAATGCATAAAGGACATGAATATATACATATATACATACAAACATTCATTTATATATATATATTATATATATATATATATATATATATATATATATATATATATATATACTTCCCGCACCGCTCCGCTCATTTTGTGACGGATTTCAAATTTTTTTTCTCTATATTTGATTCCCCTTGACTCTCAAGATTGTGTGAAAATTTTATTACAATCGGATGAATGGTGTAGCAATGCATAAAGGACATGAATATATACATATATACATATATACAAACATTCATTTATTTATATATATATATATATATATTGAAATATTTCAATATATATATATATATATATATGTATATTTATATATATATATATATATATATATATATATATATATATATATATATATATATATATATATATATATATATGTATATATATATATATATATATATATATATATATATATTTGTTTATTTATTTATTTATTTGTTTATTTGTCAACATATCTGCATAATAAAATGAAATGTCAACAGGGAGACTACTAATAAGCAATGCTTGTAGTGTAGCAACCCTTTACAAAAAGAAACAAAAATCACATACACACACAAAATCAAATATAAATATATATATATATATATATATATATATATATATATATATATATATATATATATATATATATATATATATATATATATATATATATATATATATATATATATATATATTGAAATATTCTGCCGGTTCTCAGACTAAAAATAGTATATATATATATATATATATATATATATATACATATATGAAACCAGCTCGTCTCTGTTCTATAGCTTTTTTTAGTGCCACAAAGATATCTAAAGCCACGCTGCTAGTCGACCTCTGCATACTACTGATACTACAAGGCAATCGTACTCGCTGATATCGATGACTATTATTATTAAGAGAATAACGAGTAATGTAATAGTAATGATCATTCTATGTTTATGTTTTGGTTTAGTCTGTTTGATAAACTTATTTTTTCAAATTTGTTACATAGAATTGGAATGATTATTTTAGTGTTTCGATATCCGTAATTGAACGTAATGGTAGCTCTTCTAAGATATATCTTTATAATCTCGATTATATTCTTGGTTGTATGTGAGTATGTGTGTGCCACCTGTAGTGTGCACGTCGTCTGCAGCTGGAATTCGAAACTTTCTCAGCTTCTTTCTTGCTATTTCTAACCGGATTCGCCATCGCCTATAAACAAATCCGCTGGTTTTTTTTCACTTTTCTTAATTCTTGCATAGAGGCACTTTCTCGTGTTTTTCATCATGCCGCGTCACCGGGGTCAAATCTGGGAGTACTTTGAGGAAGAGACGTCACGCAGAAAGTCAATAACAAGGACGTAGAAGTAAATCTTGCCAGATGCAATGACTTCAGGAAACAGTATCATTTTAATCTAATCTTAGTAATCTAGTAATCTCAATCTCAGTGTTCTGCAATCTATTTCTATCTCCATTGGTTTTTCCACTTTCACTATTGAATTGCCTAAATTTTCAGAAATCGTATCGTATCGTATCGTTACAAAAAAATAACGGGACGCAGAAGCTTAGTTTCTATCCTATCGTCAATTTTCTCTAATCTTTTTTGTTTACAATCAAATGTTAACATTGCTAGTTTCCGAAAATAACCGCACAGTATTGTGGCATGCTCTTTTCGTAATTTGCTGTAATGAATTTTACTAATTCAACTATTACTTTCAGCTTGTGACAAAGCCACTACATCAACGTGTAACAATACAGTTGGCTCATTCACCAACAAATGCTCTGCTGGATATACCCAAGACTTAGAAAATGACACTTTATGTCTTGGTAAGAGTATTAACGATTAGAATTTGCAAATTTGTTTTCATACTAAGATCAAAGTTTATAAATGAAAATAAGTAATCTGAAATTTTTTTCTTAACACAATATTGTTTTTAAAATAAATGTTCCAATTGTGATGACATTAAAGATGTTGATAAATATTTTACGTTTACAATATCTAAGGTATTTTCGTTACTTTTTAGCTTCTTTTTGGAAACTTATTTCTAAACAAGTAAATTAAAAACGAATTTTTAAAACCAATGCTCTTATATGTAATTAAAACACAAATTTTGCAATAAATTTTTTCTTATATTACTCTTTTATTTTATATTAAAGTCGAAATATCTTAATTATATCGAAATATCGAAATTAATTAAAATTAACTAAGTTAATTGACTTATTGTAAAACTAATAATTGAATATTGCATTGTCTTCTATTTTGAGCATGTATGCAAAATTTGAAAAAAATCTATCGTCAGGAAGTGACTCAAAAATTGATTGCAAGATTTGAAACAGACAGAGAAACAGACAGACAGAGAAACAGAGACGACGAGTTATTTCCACCTTCGAATAATTTTAGTTTGGCGCTTCTGCGCAGCTGCCTTTCTCGCGTTTCTTCATTTTTGCTCTTTAAATACTTTTCGATAAACTTCATTCTTTGTAAACTTTATTCTTTGTTGATTGCATTTGTTTTTGATTTTGCTTTAATATTATGGATTATTCTTGTTTTGTAACTGCTTTTTCATGGCCTGTTCTAGTTTTGTATTTACCGCTGATACTTTAACGATATTACAATGGTATTGGTAGTGCTATTGGTAATGGTTGCGCCATGGCAATAAGCGGCGAAACTGCTATTGAGCGTTTTAATTTTATTATTATTATTATTATTAGCATATTAACCCTAATCCTAACCTTAACGCAAACCCTAACCCTAACCTAACCTTAACCCTCCGCCATGTCAATACTAGAGATGCACCGATAGTATCGGTATCGCTTTCGGTAGTATCAACCTTTTTCCAGGTATCGATATCGGCCTGGTAAAATTTTGAGGGTCATTGGCCGATACCGATACTTTTGACTATTTACTTATTTCTATTAAAAGTTTTGGCATAACAACAAAGATTTTAAGTGAAAAGCTTTATTTACAAACAAAGATAATGTTCATAAAATTAAATAAATAATGTTCAATACATTTTTTTCTCCCATTGTAATGTCCTAATGCCAGATTAATGTCCTAGATAACCTAAAAACTCAATTATAACTACCAAGTAACTAATAGACCAATTCTCCATTTTCCAATCACCTTGCAAAAAACAGTGATAACATACAATCATTGTATGTGGTTCATATTAGATGAACAATTATCCAGATTCAATGGTTTTGCAGACAATGCCGATATTTCCTGAATTTGCCAGACAATGTCGGACATGTTAAGACATGTTTACTGAAGCTCAGGCTTCTGCTGTCTTTGGAGCTATTGAAGGCTGGGGCATAGCCAATGGCATCCGAACTATTTGTTTTGATACAACTAGTTCAAATATCTTCATGATCACTGGTGTTTGTGTCCTCATAGAGCAGAAACTCGGAAAAGAGCTTTTGTCACTGGTTGCAGGAACTGATAATTGGTGAAGTGTTCTAAGTTTGTTTGAGAGCCAGCATATCTTCTCCCATTGCTTTACTTTCCAAAGACTTTCAATAACATTTTGGCATTGTAAGAATGCTTTAAACATTTCCCATTGTAAACGTAGACGAGCATTCTTACAACGCCAAAAAAGTCAAAGTCTGCCAAAGATGTTTTAATATTTCTTGCGACAAAAGATTTGGGTGAAGCTTTTCCTAGGCTAGCCTTTCTTGGTTGCATTTTACTAGCATGTCATCTAGGAACTGCAAATGGTGAACGATCATTTTCCAACAAATTGCACCAACGACCAACGGTTGATCATTCAGATAAATTGACGTTGTTATCGATAGAGGGTCCTGTAAGCTGTAGATAAATTTGTGTAAATAGATCATTTTATTGTCATTTATTATGGTAATAAGTGTGTTATTGATGTGCATCGTTTGTATATGTATATATATGTAATGTATCTGTAAACGTTCCAAATTAGCTTGCTAGCGATTCGAAACGTTAAAGCTTAAAGTTATTTATAGGAGAATATTCCTCGAATTATAATTCCGGCTTAGTATTTCTTTCGCACTAACTCAATCTAACAATATCTCACGTTTCAGAAATTTCTTGATTATGACAACTCTTTTAATTTTATTAGATAATTTTTTTTCAACTTGTCTAACTACAAAGTCTATTCTCTAAAACTCGATCTCTAATCTCTAACTATCACGGACTATGACTCTTCGTAAACACTGACTTACTATAAATGAAACTTCCTAACTAACTCCAGGTCTCACCAACTGACTAGCTTTTTTTTATAATAGTTTATAGTCCTTTACACCAAGTGTTTTAAGACTGAAACGGCTTGTGTAAGAAACACCTAAGTACTTCCAGTCGTGGATCATAATTTGATTCTTTTAACTTCCAACATGTCGTAGTCTAATGTTAAGTAGCTCCGAAAGACTGAGACTTCTAGCCATCATTTTTTGGTGATGGTCGGTGGCTCAGTTGGTAAGAGCGCTTGCATTTAGGCGAGGCGGTGTTGCCGTAGACACGTGGGTTCGATTCCTAGTAGAGTCTTATAAATATTTGCGTTACTTGTGGTGACAGTTAGTCATCCTATTTGTAGGCTCTTGAAACATTTCAACGCTGTGTTTCACTTCGCATATAATTACCTATCTGGCAGCAGTCTAGCTGTCGAGTCGAGCCGAAGTAAGGAGTTCCGAGCCTATCATAGTCGTAGTCTAATGTTAAGTAGCTCCGAAAGACTGAGACTTCTAGCCATCATTTTTTGGTGATGGTCGGTGGCTCAGTTGGTAAGAGCGCTTGCATTTAGGCGAGGCGGTGTTGCCGTAGACACGTGGGTTCGATTCCTAGTAGAGTCTTATATATATATATATATATATATATATATATATATATATATATATATATATATATATATATATATATATATATTTCCCGCTCCCGGTCGCTTTACCGTTCCTGCTTGCTCTCCCGTTGTCGGTCGGTTTCTCGCTCCCGGTCGCTTTCCCGTTCCCGGTCGGTTTTTCGCTCCAGACCGTTTTCCCGCTCCTTGACGCTTTCCCGTTTCCGGTTTTTTCCCGCTCCCGGTTGATTTCCCGTTCCGGGTCGCTTTCCCGCTCCCGGTCGCTTTCCCGCTCCCGGTCGCTTTCCCGCTCCCGGTCGCTTTCCCGCTCCCGGTCACTTTCCCTCTCTCGGTCGCTTTTCCGCTCCCGGTTGCTTTCCCGCTCCCGGTAGCTTTCCCGTTCCCGGTCGCTTTCCCGTTCTCGGTCGCTTTTCCTTTCCCGTTCGATCTTTCGCTCTCAGTTGGTTTTCCGTTCCCGCTCATTTATGTATGTATATGTATGTGTATATGTATATATCTATACATAGTTCCCGCTCACTCACCCGCTCTGCTCCGCTCATTTTGTGACGGATTTCAAATTTTTTTCTTTATATTTGATTTCCATTGACTCTCAAGGTTGTGTGAAAATTTCATTACGATCGGATGAATGGTGTATATATATATATATACAGATATATAGGCTCCTACACATTTGCCCGAATCGCTCACGCCAGTCGGGCAAATGGCGTCCGAAGTCGGGCAAATGACGTACCTTAGTCGGGCAAATGACGTAGGGGAGATGGGGGCTTTTTGATCTCTGGGGCACATTGATCTTTTGGCAATAACGTAATAATTTCTAAATTAAAAAAATTAAAAAAATTGTTTATGGTTTGTATTTGTTTCCGTACTATTTTTAGTCCTATTTCCTTTTCAACAATCCACCGCTGAAAGTTGATAAATACGAAAGTTTGATTTGACCGGAGAAAAGTACATCTTCACAACAGTTGAGTTTCTGTAATTACAAATTAAATAAACATTTTTTCGGGAAAATTAATTTTGGATTGCATAAACGCATGTCTAAGGCTTATTTTATGGCATACTTTAATTCTCAAACAACATTTATTGATGAGATATCGCCATTTATAGCGTGGTCCATGTCATAGGGGCTCTTTGATCTGTACCAATATGGGGTACGTTGATCTGTTGATCAAAGTGCCCATTGTACTAGGATACTAAATGTACCCATTCTCCGGGCATTGGAGGTTTAGTGTAGTCCTATAATTTGATATTTTCATTTGTGCAAAAGATGACTTATTCCAATTTGAAAAGGATGATATTGTTTGTAAACTTCCAGACCCAATTCATCATGGCGGGACTGCTCGAGCCAGTCGTCACTTGGTCTTTGCAGGAGATTTATTCATTTTTCCTAACATGTGTTGAATTTATATAACTTTAATGATTATTATTATTAATAAAAGCTATTATACCTGTTTTCATGTGTTTTTTGAGAGAACTGGATGTGGGATCGTACTGAATTTTACCTAGGATCAATGTGCCCCATGGGGGGGATCATAGTGCCCCATATGCGGGGCACTTTGATCTTTTTTAGGGCTTGCACCAAAGTTCAATTTAAAAATAGTTCTCTTACATTATAAAATGTCAAACTTAATTGAATACATAGAAGAGATGTTCCTCTTTGTAATTAACAAAAAAAAAGTAGATTTTTTGAACGGCTTGACTGTTATCGCCAAAAAACCTCAAAAGAGATCAAAAAGCCCCCATCTCCCCTACCTAGTTGGGCAAATGACGTACCTAGTCGGGCAAATGGCGTCCGAAGTCGGGCAAATGACGTACCTTAGTCGGGCAAATGACGTACCTAGTCGGGCAAATGCCGTACGAAGTCTGGCAAATGCCGCCCGAAGTACAAGCTTTTTTTTTTTTTTATTATAGTTTATAGTCTTTTACACCATGTGTTTTAAGACGCAAAAAAAGTAAAAGCTAACAATCAGTTCATTATAAGCAGGTGTCGTGAACCAAACAATGGTGTCTCAGTTTTGGCCCTATAATAAAGTGGCAAAGGTTTCGTATTAAAATTCTTATGAAGTTGAATAAAAAAATATACAACAGCTTCTAAATTACTGTTTAGTATTTTTTTCATTCGTTGTTGAATTATCGTTTTAGTTCAGTCTCCGATGTTAATTTTAATTTTTGTTTCTGTCGCTAGAGTAATTATACTTACTCATGTGATTAGTTTATGAATTATTGTAGTTAATCTTGCGCCATAAATGCATTTCGTTAAGGTTGGGAAATTTTTTTAAATTTACTGATTTTTAATTTTTAAAAGCTGTTTTATCTATTTTTTGAGAAATTATTTTTTCTGTTTTGTAATGTATATTATCTACTTCCTAATCCTACGAGACCAACCGCCAGTCTCGCGTCGAGAAGCCGCAAACATGACCACATTACCCCAATACTCCACGAACTTCACTGGCTTAGAATTGAACTCAGGATAGTGTTTACGTTGGCACTCATCATTTTCAAGTGCTTCAGAGAGATGGCCCCACAGTATCTTGCCTCATCACTCCAACGCCTACATGACATGCCATGTCAAAAACGATTTCGATCCTCTCCGTCGTCGCTTCTCTTCGCTCCGACAGGACGTCTCAAGAGTGCTGAAGATAGGTCATTTGAGGTTGCTGGGCCAAGAATCTGGAACAAACTCCCACCAGAAGTTACATCCACTTGCCCCATTGAAGGCTTCAGAAAGGTCCTAAAACACACCTGTTTGGTGGTCTTGAGGCCCATTGACATGGACTTACGCCACCTTAAATATTGTCTAACATTCACTCATTCATTCATTCAACCAGATTAGTGTCGATACTCTACACACCGAAATTGTTAATGTTTTGACCTAAAAAATTTATTAAATTTGTTAGAAATAAATATTAAAAAATCGATTCAATGTTTATATTTTGTTACTTTAGTCTAGCGAAAAAAACAGACGAAAATCTTGGCAGCATTTCTGTTTGGACAATTCTTTGCCAAATGTCCTCGACCTTGGCAGGTAAAGCAGAGACCCCTTTTCATTGCTTCATCTTTTGCCTTGTCCAATGTTTGACGAATCGGCCTGTGATCGATTGCTCTCTCCATCATTTGTCAAACCGGTTGGTTATCGTTTCTTGTGTAACTGTACTCTGTTCTTGGTTTGGGTTCTTTTCTTGTAAATTCATCTCTTTCGTGAGAGGCCGTAAAGTTGTCGGCTGATTTGGCAAGCTGATCAAAACTCAACCATCCTTCCTGTTCTTGAGATAGAATGTAGTTCAAACAACCACGTAGTAATAATTCCTTCATCCGATCAGCAACCAATAAGTTTACCAGTTTGTCGAATTCATTCTTTATGTTCCGGCTTTGTATGTAATACATTAACAAATTTCTTAGCTTTGAAGCAAATAGTTGATAAGTTTCATTAGCTTGTTTCTTTATAGTGTAGAAATGTTCACGCAGCTTTATCGGACTTATTCTAAATTTATCTAACAAAAATTGTTTTACAGTTTCATAATCATCCAAATCTTCATATGACAATCTCGAAATCAGAGACTTTGCCTTTTCATTAAGACACATTTGGAGCAGTTTTACTTTTAAAACTGTATCAACTTCATATATAACAAAACAATTTTCTAAATGTTCGAAGAAACTCGGAATCTCACTCGGATCATCAAGCAATTTCCTCATTACATTTTTCATTGCATCACCATACATCTTAATTTTGAATACTAACGAGTCCTTTTTAGCAGCTCTAGTTTCATCTCTCTTTTGTCGAAGCACTACATTCTCTTCTTGTAATTCTAACTCTTTTTCGCGGTAACGTCTATCTTTTTCAGTCTTCTGTTGCCATCTTGATAGTTCTAATTCGCTAATTCTCAGTTCTTGTTATTTAAATTTTAACTCTTCATCATTTTTCCTTCGTAGTCTTTCGAGTTTTTCTTCCTTGAGTCTTAGTTCTTCTTCGTCTTTCTTTTGCAAACTAAGTAATTCTTGTTTTCTCTTATCTTCAGCTCTTGTGAAATCCTCCATTGTTCAAACTTTGATGCTTCTGTCGGAGTTTTTTCGGTTGGAGTGACACGACGCGATTCTGCTTCAACTTTTCCTTTTTATAACATTTCGGCTGTAAACGTAGAGGAATATGCTTTCTAGCGATTCGTAACGTTAAAGTCGAAGTTATTTATAACACAATATTTCTCAAATTTAATTTAACTTTATTATTCTTCCTTGAATATAATCTTTTACTTGACTCTAAATTGAATTGTCTCACTTTTGTAGAAGTTCGCCCGGTTCTGACAATTCTTTTGATAATTCCAATTTCTCTTTGCAGCACGTCTTTTCAAACTTTTATTATCTCTCGAACACTCAACTTTAACACACTGCCTAAATTCTAAAAATTCATGCACAAAATAATATTTCTAATTGTAATATTAACTAACCGGAAAAAGATATATATATATACATATATATATATATATATATATATATATATATATATATATATATATATATATATATATATATATATAAATTCCTAGATAAAAAAATAATAAACACACACACGTACACACACGCACACGCGCGCGCGCACACACACACGCACACGCACAAATATACATACATATATATAAACACACATATATATATATATATATATATATATATATGACTTATTGTTTCAACATATCAAATCATTATAAAATGCACACATAATAAAATAAAAATACCCAAATATCACAAAAATACGTAAGATGAATCATCTTCATCTTACATATCCCCCCTCTTCGAAAAAAACGCGTCAGCGTTTCTGATTTCATCGTCACTCTCTTTAAGACTAAGAAAGTCAGCACAGATGTTTTCCTTGCCTTTGAAGTAGTTTACTTTCAACTTATTCTCAATCTCTATCTCTCTGAGTGCTGTGTCAACAGGGCGGGCATCTCCGAAGATTGCCGAATTCAACTTTCCATCTTTCCCCACCCCTCCATTTTGGCCCCTAGGCAGAAGATTGAGCCTTGGTCTTTCTTTTGGCGGATTCAAAGCCTGAACTTTTGCCTCAACCTTATTTCATACCTTTGAAATGGCAGACGTGTTTCTTTCCTTGCTTTGATACAGCTCCGAATTAGCCGACGATTTTCTATAATTTACCCGAACATTCCTCTGAGTGCTGTCGTAGTTGGAAGCGGATTTTTGTGGTTTCCGCCCAAAGCGTTTTCCTGCAGCCATTGCATCAAAACCTCTTACCCCTTCAACATTTCCCAGCACGAGATCGCAAAGTAGGTTTTTCATGCACACCACCTCTCTGGTTCCTCTGAACCAGTCTGTTTTGATTTTTACCACTGCTGTTGGAGCTACCCGAACTGTGCCGTCGATCAAAACACAAGGTCTTGTTCTTCCGGTCATCTGACGCGGGTGCACTAATAATTCCTTTACCATTATGGCAGTACAGCCAGTGTCCCTTAAAACTTGTACCGGTTTTCTGTTCACAAACCCTTTGGTTAATTTAAACTTTTCTCCTGAGTGAAAACAACCATCCGCTATTATCGGTGAAAAGCAGCCACATTTTAATTGGACCTCATTCATTTTACCTTCCATCACCATGGCCGCGCATGCATTCACTACTCCAGAGTCTTTGCATGGTGGTGTCATGGTGGCCTCTCTACGCGTTTGACACATGACTGGAGTTGCTTGAGTGCCTTGCCTGTAGTCCCTAGCCAAATGTCCAGCTTGATGACAATCCTTTGCCATATGGCCCAGCTTATTGCAATTGTAACAGCGTGGTCCAACCATTCCCGAGTCAATGTCTGGTTGACTACGATTTCCGCTAATCCTGCTTGTGTTTTCGACTTTTGCCAAGCTTTTGACTGGGTGAGCTTGATTGTATTTGTTGACCTAGCGACTTAACTCATTGACGTCACCGCTTTCTTTCTCCAACAAATATTCAGCCATTCCCGACGGACACTTTCCAAAGAACTGCTCTTTTAGAAACAAAAACAATAGGTTTCCTGTACCCGCGAGATCCACCCAGCGCCTGAGGTAACTATCTAGTCGCACCAGATACTGTTCCCAAGTCTCTTCTGGTTCAAGCTTTGACTCTCGAAACTTTATGCGGTAGTCTTCTGCCGACTTCCCAAAACGGCGAAGGAGTGCCTCTTTTACCGATCCGTAATCCTGCATCTGACTATCGCTTAGTTGGCCAAACACTTCCAATGTCTTCGCACTGAGTAGAGAACCCAGAAGCATTCCCCAACCCTTTTTTGGGTGATAATTCGCCGTGGCCAATGCCTCAAAACGGAGCAGAAAAGCGTCCACGTCGTCAGCTTCCAAGAACTTTGGATATGGAATCTTTGTTACTTCTACCGTCGGTTTTTGCTCTTTTTTTGTTAGGGCTTCCAATTCCAGCTTCTTCAATTCTAATTCATGTTGACGTTGAGCTATTTTATCTTCACGTTCACGTTCTTGTTGAGCTATTTTATCTTCACGTTTACGTTCTTGTTGAGCTATTTTATCTTCCCGCTCCTGCTGAGCCTTTTTTTCTTCCCGTTCCTCCATTCTCTTAACCCTTTCTTCATCCTTTAACTCTTTGAAGTAATTCCTTAAATCCACTCCAGAATAGCCTAGAGCCTGTCCCATCGCAATGAATTTCTCGTCAGACATCTTTCACAAAAGAAAAAAAATTCGGTCACTTGTGATCAAACAACTTCAGAAAATATATTTACGGATGAAAATGCGTAAATACGTCGAGGTCACCAATGTAAACGTAGAGGAATATGCTTTCTAGCGATTCGTAACGTTAAAGTCGAAGTTATTTATAACACAATATTTCTCGAATTTAATTTAACTTTATTATTCTTCTTGGAAAATAATCTTTTACTTGACTCTAAATTGAATTATCTCACTTTTGTAGAAGTTCGCCCGGTTCTGACAATTCTTTTGATAATTCCAATTTCTCTTTGCAGCACGTCTTTTCAAACTTTTATTATCTCTCGAACACTCAACTTTAACACACTGTCTAAATTCTAAAAATTCAAGCACAAAATATTATTTCTAATTGTAATATTATCTAACCGGAAAAAGATATATATATATATATATATATATATATATATATATATATATATATATATACATACATACATATATATATATATATATATATATATATATATAAATTCCTAGATAAAAAAATAATAAACACACACACGTACACACACCCACACGCGCGCGCGCCCACACACACGCACAAATATCCATATATATATATATATGACTTATTGTTTCAACATATCCAATCATTATAAAATGCACACATAATAAAATAAAAATACCCAAATATCACAAAAATACGTAAAATGAATCATCTTCATCTTACATCGGACCATAAATTTAATAATTGTGGTCTTGTCAGATTTTCTACTTCTTCTTCAGATTTTCCTGCTGCCTTGAGTTTGATAATCAGACGTTCAGTCGGAATTCTTTTTATTTCAGCTTGCTTCTCTGCATCAAATTTGTCCATGTTAACGTAACTAGTCGTGTCTAACTTCAACGTTTATTCGAAATGTTCGATTCGTTCTTTATATTCAGTTCGTCGAATAAAATGTTCGGTTCGTTCGATAGAATAATCTGTTCGTTAAATATCGTTCACCATAATATTCGGTTCGTCGAATATTGTTCACTAAAATATTCGGTGAATATCGTTCACTGAAATCAACACGATTCTCAACAGTTTTGAACAAAAACGATGACCCGATCCCACTTCTGACACCAAATGTGATGTTTTCGATAATAATTTTTAGTACGTTGTATAGATATTGTGTAGTCCTTTATTTGTACCTAGTATTATCGATTTCGGATGAGTATTAAATAAGTTGTAGCGTGAAATGTAACTTATTTTAAGCACACTTTCTCGTAAATTTGTTGAGTGCTGACGTAAGCGCTTTCGTTCTGCGTTGTGATTGGCTCTTTAAGTAATTATCATAAATCCTTTTGACTATTATTGTCGTTTCTAGCTATTTGTATCGTTGCTAATGTAAAACTTTTTAGTATATCAAATTATAAAACGAATTATCTATTTGGAAAAGGAGTTTAGTTTATTATTAATACTTCATTGCGGTGTTTTTGATGTATATTGCCTTGGTAAACTTTGTGTGTCAAACGGTCACGTGGGGCTAGTCAAATGGTCACGTGGGGCTAGTCAAACGGTCACGTGGGGTTAGTCAAACGGTCACGTGGAACTAAGGCTGCATTCGGATTGGTGGTTTTTGTAAATTAAAATTGACCCGTGTGCTAGGCTATATAAGGAAATTTTGCAATTAGAATTTGAGTTCACTTTTCTCGTTCGCGTTGATGTTGTTGCCAGCTCTCCGAATCTTGTTTTATCGCTCTCTTGCACGTGTTGTAAAGTGTCGCCGGTCTCATGGGGCCGAAAAAGAAGTTAAAGTTTAACCAGCCTTCGAGAAACATCATCGAAGAAGCATGGGCTCAAGCTTCCGACAGTGAGGAATCTACTCCTCCCCAGAAGAAAACCAGTTCTGCAGAAACACCGCTGACATCTGCCGCCAACAGAACACTACCGTTTGACATAGAGAAAATCATTGCTGAAACCTTCACCCCTGCAAAGATCCTGGCAAGCTTCAAGAGCGTTTCATCAGTCAAAACAGGACCCAGCCAACAGAACAAGCAACAACAACCAACGACAGAAGAACCCAATGAACTGATCGAATTCTTAATCTTGACGGATATGACCAAGATAGATCCCTTCCAAATCGAAGGCAGCCTATCCAAATACCTGAACCGAAAGCCAGTGATTACCGGCAAGGGAAAAAAGATTCAAGTCCTTGTGTCAAGAACTGAAAATGAAAAAATGAAAAACATACAAGAAATAGCCGGATATCAGGTTAGAGTACTAAATAAACCACTAATTAAGAAGATAAAAATGATTATTACCGGTGTTCCACTGGAAATTTCAATAGATATCATAACAAAAAACTCTGGATGCTCCGCAGCAGTGCGGATAAAGAAAAAAATTGATGGAAGGTTTCAGGAGACCACCGCGGTCATCCTTACCTACGAACCGGATCAGAATCCTCCGAACTATGTTAAAATATCCTTTTTGAACTTTCGGGTCAAGGAGTACCTCCCTAACCCAGTTAGATGTTTTAACTGTAACCAATTCGGGCATGTGGCTAAATATTGTAAGGCCAAAACCTCTTGCCCTAGGTGTGCCGGAGAGCATGAGCTAAAAAACTGCTCAACGCCACAACTAGAACCTTCTAAAAAGATATGTGCCAGCTGCCAGTCTCCTGACCACAGGACAGGAAGCGAAGAATGCCCCAAGTGGCAGAAAGCCAAAAGAACTATCGAGATTGCCACATCAAGGAAAACATACTCAGAGGCGCTGAAAAGCGGTTTTAAAAAAACTACAGAGGCCGAGATCAAAGACAAAACACCTGAAATTCAAAAACAAATAACTAGGATTGCCGAAAAGACTGACGTCCTGAAAAAGAAATCCACAGGAAAAACACCAGAGGCAGACACGGTTGCTAAATTGCTAACCATGATTGATCAGATTTTGCAGGTGCTGTCCACGTTGGTCAACCAAAAAGACGAACACCACAACCAAGAAATTGCAGCTTCAAAGACTGCAGCAGCCATTCTCCCTGGCTCCGGGATTGAGGAATCAGCTGGAGAATGGCAACAATGATGTGCATCCAAAGAAAGAGAGGGAAGAAGAAGAAGATGAAGAATTTTTTAGATATATTTTCTGACATTTTTCTTTTTCCCTCTCCAAATGGACATTTTTATTTTTATTGTATTTTTATTTTTATTGTATTTCTTTCCTTCTTTCTTTTTTTTATGTTCCGTCTAAAAATACAATGTATAAAGACGTTAAACAATAATAAAAAAAAAAAAAATAGAATTTGAGTTCTCTTCTTCGTGCGATTTTGAGAGGTGAAGCTCTGTCCGATTAGTGTCGTTTGTGTTATATTAATAAACTTTTAAACCTTGTTAGTCTCGAATCAGTTGTTTCGTCGTCAGGCATCAATACCCGAGCAGAATCCCGTCACAGACAGTGAGCGGGAAAAGGGAAAGCAAGCGTGAGCGGGAACGGGAGATCAAGCGTGAGCGGAAACGGGAAAGCGACCGGGAACGGGAAAACGACCAGGTGCGGGAGAGCGACCGGGAGCGGGAAAGCGACCGGGAGAGGGAAAGCGACCGGGAGCGGAAAGTGACCAAAAACGGGAATGCGAGCAGGATCGGGAAAGCAAGTTGGAAAGGAAACGGGAGGGAAAGAGACAAACATTTGGAAAACATCTAAAAAACCCGGGCAACGTCGGGTATCTCTGCTAGTATATATATATATATATACTAGCAGTGCCCGTAGCGGCTTCGCTCGCATGAAATTAGAGAATTTGAACCGTGCATCCATAGGTGTCGGCTCGGCCCGTCGACAACTTGGCCCAGCTCGTTTCAAAACCAAAATTCCTGGCCCGGCACGGCCCGTCTAATTTGGGCCCGACCCGTTTTTACAGGCCTAGAAATTCTATATACTTGATGAAAAACTTCGGCCCGTCCCACGTTGACTTCAGGTTTGGCCCGGCCCGTCTGAAGACCCTAAAACTACAAAAATGACTATATGCTTAGTGAAAAACCTCGGCCCGTACCACCTTGATTTAAGGTTTAGCCTGGCCCGTAAGAAGACCCTAAAATTACGGCTTGGCACGACCGGTGATAAACTGGACTCAGCTACTTTAAACCGGCACAAAACCTCAAATTACTTAGTTTTACATCTGTAATGCTTGCAGTTGTTGAGTAGCAGTTATTTTAAAATCAAATAACCCTTATTTTGACCCTACATTTGAAGTCATGGAAACCAAAGTTTTAAAAAATGGTGAAACACTTATATCGTTATTTTTTGAGGCGCTGATGGCAGAGCGGTAGAGCGTTCGCCTGTCGATCGTTAGGAAATTAGAGAGTTTGAACCGTGCATCCATAGTAGAGATCATTTTTTTAGGTCTCGGCTCGGCCCGTCGACAAATTAGCCCAGCCCGTTTAAAAACCCCAAACTCCTGGTCCAGCACAGCCCGTCGGAATTAGGCCCGGCCCATTTTTACAGGCCTAGAAGTTCTATATACTTGATGAAAAATTTCGGCCCGTCCCACCTTGACCTCAGGTTTGGCCCGGCCAAACTGAAGACCCTAAAATCACTAAAATATCTATATACTTGGTGAAAAACCTCGGCCCGTCCCACTTTGATTCAAGGTTTGGCCTGGCCCGTGTGAAGACTCTAAAATAACGGCTTGGCCCAGCCGATGATAAACTGGACTTAGCTACTTTTATCCGGCACAAAACTTCAAAATACTAATTTTTACATTTGTAGCACTTACAGTTTGTGAGTAGCAAATAACCCTTATTTCCACCCCACATTTGAGGTCCTGGAAACCAAACTTTCAAAAAATGCTAAAACACGTATTTCATTATTTTTGGAGTAGAAACTAAGTACTAATTTTTACTTCTGTAGCATTAACAGTTTTTGAGTAGCAGCTACTTTAAAAACCAAATAACCAAAAAAATGATGAAACACGTATATCTTTTTTTTTGAGTAGATACTAAGTATTAATTTTTACATCTGTGGCAATTACAGTTGTTGAGTAGCAGTTACTTTAAAAACCAAATAACCCTATTTTCCACCCCACATTTGAAGTCCTGGAAACCAAATTTTCAAAAAATTGTGAAACCCGTATATCATTATTTTTAGAGTGGAAACTAAATACTAATTTTTACTTTTGTAGCATTAACAATTTTTGAGTAGAAGCTACTTTAAAACCAAATAACCCAATTTTCCAACCCACATTTGAGGTCCGGGAAACCAAATTTTTAAAAAATGGTGAAACACGTATATCTTTATTTTTAGAAAAGAAACTAAATAATAATTTGTACATCTGTGGTATTTACTGTTTTTGAGTAGCAGTTACTATAAAAGACAATTAGCCCTATTTTCCACCCCACATTTGAAGTCCTGGAAACCAAATTTTCAGAAAATGCTAAATATATATATTCATGTAAAATCGATGGTTTTACGATCAGTTCCCCATTGATAGAGATTAATGGGATTATTAAGAGATTTGAAAGTATAAATAGCCGTAACAAAGCTTCATTTATTATTTTCCAATAAACGGCAAAACCATTCTATTGAGCCCGGTATACGATTTGGTGATATTGTAACATTGGTGTCAGAATTGGGATACAAGAATGGTTTGGAAATCATTGGATGAGCTTTGGGCGAGTGAAATGAAAGACGAGCTGGCGAAACGTGGCCTGAGCGATACAGGTAAAACGGACGAACTTATGGATTGTTAGCTTGTACTTAAACTCCGCCTCGCAAATTGCGAGCCAGTCCCAAACCTGGATAAAAGAGGAGGGACAGCTAAAAGGATCAATTTATGATCCACGACAGGAAGCACTTAGGTGCTTCCTACATACAGCTATTTTAGTCTTAAAACATTTGGTGTAAAGGACTATAAACTATTTTAAAAAAAAAGCTTGTATTTCGGGCGTCCTTTGCCAGACTTCGTTCAATATATATATATATATATATATATATATATATATATATATATATATATATATATATATATATATATATATATATATATATATATATATATATATATATATATATATATATATATATATATATATATATATATATATATATATATATATATATATATATATATATATATATATATATATATATATATATATATATATATATTGTTATATCTATGGTACTGATTTCACTTTTACCGTCTATTGATATCCCGACAAGTATTTTTATTAACATTGATTATATTAGAAGGTATAAGTAGCATTAACCAAGCTTTATTTATCATCATTAGGGTTATCAAAACAGACCGGGCCAATGCTGTTGTGTCGAGATTTGAAGATATGTGTCCGTTAAAACTCGTTGGGTCCAGTTCAGCACAGTCGGGCCAAACTTTGAATTTTGTGCTTAGGAAACGGACCGGTTCTGGTCTGGAATTGTGTGCTTATGGAACGGGTTAAGCCGGAAATTTTCTGTCCATGAAATAAGCCGAACCAGGCTTACACAAATCCTGATGGGCTGTATTGGGCATGGTTCAAAATCTCGAACTTTAAGTGGATGAAACCGCCCCGGGTACTGCTTGGGCCGGGCCAATTTGCCAATGGGCCCGATGATGAAAAATCGGCCGTGCAGAACTCTCTCTAGTAATGAATGTTAGAATTTTGCGTATTTGCAAAACGACGATAATTATTTATAGTGAGCTTCTTTAAAACCATAAATTTCACAGTAGATTTTCTCTCATGCAATATTTACAGGCTCTATTCAGTCCGTTTGAGTTCGGCTCACACTATTTGACCGTCACGGTATATTATTGAAATTTGTGTTTTCAATTTACAAGACATTATTGCCTGACAATAATAATGACGTCAAAAAAGCTCTCCGAAATACAGGAGTCTACGTTAGCTGTTTAAGCGCATGCAAGATAAAGCGCTTTCTATATAACATTTTGAGCTTTATTAGATTGATAACGTTAAGGACACCAAATTTTATGACCGCATGCTTTATTTTTAAAATATTTCAAATTCAAATCCTTAACGTATTAAATTAGTATTGCAAGACCTTTATAAAAAAAATTGTTTTATTGGATTTAGCAGCATATTTAACCATTTAACCATGAGAAATTTAGTAAAACCTGTTTCAAGAGTTCAAAGATGGCATCAGTCAATCTGCAGTTAATGAAGGATTAAAACCTGGTGCCTTGGCAGAAAACTTCAAGAGTTGCGATCGATCATCATCATCAATCGATTAAGATTTTGTCATGTTTCGTCTATCTGGTGACACGTTCAAGAAAGTCAACTTTTTTCGTACTTCTCTATATACCGCATGCTGCAGTCCGGCAACTTCCGCAATGCTTACTCGTTCACCCAACCATCGAGCAGCTTATTTGCAGCCGCTTGTCTCAGAGGATCAAACCAAAAGGTTCCAACACTTTCCACATTGAACTGTGGAGCAGTGTATACATAATATTAAATACTCATTCCCATGTACCTTACAAGAAACAAGACAAACACTTTTAAAATATAAAAAAATTAGCGATCACGGCTTTTCAACATGTTTTTAAAATTTTGTTAAAACCAAATTGTAGATATTTCTGTCCGTTTTGTGTAGTGTTGTAGGATTTAATTTAGAAAAGATAAATAAAACAAGCCAAATGAACGATCATATTTATTAAAAATAATTTGAGTAACTGCTTCGAAAAAAATCAGTCATATTAAAACCAATATTCGTCCCAAATATCTCGAATAATCAAAATAACCGACTAATATAATGCACCGATTTAAATGCGTTTTTTCGTTGGTCGATTCTTCCAGATGGTTGAGTTTGACTCTGAGAGCTCGTTGTTAACTACCATTCGTAGTAGTCAACGTCAGACGAGATAATGGAGAGAAGAGGAGACGATTCTCTACTAGCCAGATCGGAGGATGGACGATGCTTATCCATCGTAAGAGAAGATTCTCTACCAGCCAGATCGGAGGATGGACGAACCACATCTATCGTAAGAGAAGATTCTCTACCAGCCAGATCGGAGGATGGACGAACCACATCCATCGTAAGAGAAGATTCTCCACCAGCCAGATCGGAGGATGGACGATGCTTATCCGTCAAAAGAGAAGATTCTCTACCAGCCAGATCGGAGGATGAATGAACCACTTCCATTGGAAGTAAAGCTTCTCTATCAGGGTAGGAACGACCCACATACTGGGGATCGGTCTCGTTCGCCTCACTTGTTGAGCTGCGGATAAGAAAATATGTGTGAAGAAATTTTTTTTTTGATCTCATTAACTTGATAAATTTCAGTAAATTTCTAAATCAGATGGTCGTCGGAACTTCGGATCCAGTCGATATTTTCATATAAACGTCTTGAAGTTTATTTAGTTAAAAATTAAATTAAATTTCGCAACGCGCAAGCTGGCAAGTAAGAGTTGTTTATTGCTAACTTGAATTCAACAATCACGTTGCATAATATAAACTTAAAAAAAACTAATAATAATTTATTATTATAACAGAAATTAATATTACTAACATGGATGTATTAGCATCCAGTTGACGTTTCGCCCAGGCACCACGACATATAGGCGCGTAGTAGTACTTGCTGTAATTATTGCACAAATATAATTATTATTATTATTCTCTAAAAATTTAAATAATTACATATATACAGAAGTGAATTTAGTATTATTATATCAAAATAACTAGTTGTAATAATTTAAACATTAGCAGTTTAACGAATTGAAAAAGTTAAAGCAAAAACGTTAATATCAATCAAGTTGGATTTAAATCTGAAGATTCTTACAAAGCTGGATATTGCTCTGAAATGAGCGTAACATATAACCGATAACATATCTTCACTGCTAATGTCACACTCGAAAAGCATGTCACAATAGGCTCGCCTCAACTCATTAAATTAAGTCACAATATTATATAGAAATTATCCTAACCAAAAGAAGCTTTACATTCAGTTAGCATTTTAAAATTTCTCATCCAAAAAACTGGAGTAAAACATCTAAATCGTGTTTTCTTTGCAAAATTAACAAACGAAACCACAAATCAAACTGAAATTCATCGAAGCTTACTGGCAGTCAATTTTCTTCGAGTCGATCTTCGTCAAAACGACCAGGAAGATAAAAAAGAGAGAAATCAGACACTTCTTCATGTCTGTCTACAACGTTCAAACGGTATTTTAATGATGTAAGCTTATACGTTTATCATTTGCATATCTTAGAAACTTAAAACAAGAACATTCCATCAACAAAAACTCAGCGCCTAATATAACACTTTCGTACAAGCTAGCAGGGCATAAAAATATCTCATATTCAATTTTCAAACCGTGGAGAAATTACAATATCAACCTCGTCTTATGTCGACTACGACGACTGATAGTTTACAACAAACTCTCAAAGTCAAAAGCTGTGAAAAATTCATTTAATAAATAGCCGAGAAGATTTGCGAGCGTTTATTTTGAAATTTGTTATGGCTAACAATAATAATATAATTGTCGCGCAATAATTTAAAACAAGTTCACACTAATTCGCCCCATAAAAACTTATTCTAATTTCTATCAAATTAATTCATTTATTAATTCAAAATTGAATTCCACTTAAACGTTTGAGCGTTTTCAATTGCGTACGAACTGTGCATGTATTTTATACGAATTTCATATTCGTTCTTCCCTTCACTGCGTGCACACCATGGTCAAACATTAAGTTTATACGCAATATCTTCAAACAATAACTTAACAGAGCACGTTTCTCCAAATTAAGACACTACTATTAGAACTTAAAATGTTGAATAAATAACTAGCCTGTGTTCAAAGGAAAATATTCGTTCTACTTGCGCTTAAAGCTTGTTTTATGAAAAACTTACAACTGAAAATATTATAAAGCTAAAAATATATTCTTGCAAAACTTACAACTGGAAACATGCAAGACTTACGACTGGAAACATGCAAGACTTACGACTGGAAACATGCAAGACTTACGACTGGAAACACGCAAGACTTACGATTGGAAACATGCAAGACTTACGACTGGAAATATGCAAGACTTACGACTGGAAACAAGCAAGACTTACGACTGGGTCGTTCTACAGCTGCAAGGTCTTTAAAATTTGTTTCATGAAAAACTTACAGCCCAAGACTCTTAGCCCAACTTACTTACAAGACTCACGGCCTGTAAGACTTGCAACCAATTTATAGTCGCCAACAACTTCGAACCGGGAAAAACAAACGAGAGAAATTCGTGCGACATTGCAGAAGAACAAAATTCATAAAAACCTCACTCAAATTTCTTGTAAAACTTCTCTTGCAAAATTATAATACGAAAAACCGACGAAACTTCGTTTAAAAAACTTTAGAAATTGAAAACGTAAGATATCGTTGAAACGTTTAAATACAGTTAAGAACTTCTTTACAGTTTCACTGCGCCTTCTTGCTGGAAATGTGGCGACCTCGACTCTCCCTGCTGTATATATACCTACTGAAGAAAAAGATTAAATATACGTTTGTATCAGTGAATGTTCTAGAAAACAAATTAAAATTAACGAAACTTATATGGTCAATAAAAATAAAAATTAATTTATTACGTAACATAATTTTAGTTTAATTATCTCGCTAATTTAAAGTAAATGAAAGTGTACAGATAGTAAACAAAGCCTGTTGGTTTTTTGAATGTTCAGAGGCGGTCTTTGTCACGTAAAGAGGGGTCACTAGGGCTGGGTTCAACTAGTGTGGTGTCTGGTAAACTCACAGTGTGGCCCTCCTCAATTTCTCAATGAATCTTCTTCATGTCTTTTGTTCTTGACTTAATAAACTCTATATCACACCGGATAATTAAATTTTTCTTATTTGTAATTTTATAAATTTCTTCAATTGATTATGAATTCTTCTTAAATTCTAATTCTGAATTTCAAAATAACTTTCTTTTAGTCGAGCCAGTTGCAATTTATTTGAGCTGAAATTTCACCCAACGTGTTCAACAGAGTACCGTTTCAATGTCATGTTTTACAACTCTCATGAATTTCCTAAGAGTCTTTTTATTTTTTTATATTCATTTTGTTGCGGTCATTCGTTCAAGGCTGCAACGCTTTTCGTCATAAGCTCTAAGCACGAGATAATTTAATATACGAAGCGTGACAATGAGACTTAATCTCAACTCCTCTTGATGACTAACGCCGTACTTAATCATCCCAATTGGAAAGAAATAAATCGTAGCAAAACCACGGACAAATGAAAGTTAAAAATAGCAAGTATAACAAGTGAACCGCTAAAAATTCTCTAAATTTCGTAATTCGGCAGGTTTTAAGTTTTTGTCATTTTTTATAATAGTAAGTCTATAAAAAATTTCATTTAAAGCAGGGGTTTTTTACAAGTTCAATGATGTAACCATTTTTAAAATTGACCCAGTAAATCTGTAGATATACATGTGTTTGTAAACCCACTTTTAACGGCCCGTTTTTCTACGTCGCCAATTTATTGGCTTGAGATAGGTTGGCGAGATTCGCCTGCGCGTCTCAGCCGTGCGACTGCCTGGCGCATACGCAACATATGTATAACATGTGTAATTTCTCAACAAACATACTACGGAAACCACTTCTATTGGTCTTGTATTTTAGGTACACATTGAATGAAGTCATTTCCATGGTGGAGTCTGGTTCGTTTGAAATCCCAGACATTTACATCACGCCGCCAGATGGCGTCCTGACGGACGAGGATAGCGCGGACGAGGACCAGGGTGGATTGATGGAAAACCTGAATGGACATCAACTGCAGGCCGAGGCGGAAATTGTCGTCAAAACCAACCGTTACTATCGGATGCGACTGAACAATGATAGTGATGAAGAAGATGTCGAAGAGTCATCTAACGACAGACTTTCGGGATCGCCTTCGACGAAGAAGCGAAAAACTTCAGTGAATTCAAAGCCGAAGTCAGGGACAAGGAAGTGGACTAAGAACGATCTACCGGATTCTGCAGCAGAAGCGTTCGATTCAAGCGATGCAAGTCAAAGGTTGCGGCCCGTGGATGAAGAATGGACTCCTACCATTTGGTTTGAACAATTCTTTTCAGAGGATGTGATACAGCTGATGGTAAACGAAAGTATTTCGTATGCCAAATTCCGAGGTAATCACCAGTTCACAGTCGAAGGAAATGACATCCGGGCGTTCCTGGCTGTGCTGATGTTATCTGGGTATGTTGCGCTTCCTAGGCGCCGTATGTATTGGGAACAAGCTGAGGATTGTCGTAACCATGTGGCAGCAGGCTTGATGACCCGTGACCGGTTCGATGAGATAATGAGATATTTTCACCTGGCAGACAACAACCATTTGGACAAAGATGACAAGTTCGCCAAATTGAGGCCGCTTTTTGACATTCTCAATCAGTCTTTCTTGAAAATGTTTCGTCATGAGACTCACCTATCGATTGACGAGTCGATGGTACCGTACTTCGGTCACCACGGGTGTAAGCAGTTTATCCGTGGCAAACCAATTAGATTTGGTTACAAGATGTGGTGTCTAAATAGTACCCTAGGTTACCTTGTACAGTTCAAAGCCTATCAGGGAAAGGGTTCGGTGACAAACCAGGAACTAGGATTAGGAGGTTCTGTCGTCGTTGACCTGATCAACAGTCTACCTAAAGGACCGATTTACAAGTTGTTTTTCGACAACTTCTTTACGTCGCTTCACCTGCTGGACCACCTGACTGAGCATGGTTTTGGAGCTACTGGAACTCTGAGAGCGAACCGTACTGACAAGTGTCCATTGATAACGCCAGCAGAAATGAAGAAAAAAGATCGGGGGCATATTGATCATCGCTACGACCAGGCTGGAAAAGTCATCGTCATCCGTTGGCATGACAACAGTCCAGTAACCATTGCATCTAATGTATATGGCGTGCAGCCAGTTGACAAAGCCAAGCGATGGTCCAGCACTGCCAAGAAAGAAATCTTGGTGACTCAGCCTTCTGCAATCAAAAAATATAACGTATGTATGGGCGGCACCGATCGGATGGATCAAAACATCAGCAGTTACCGTACCAGCATTCGGTCGAAAAAGTGGTGGTGGCCACTTTTCAACTACATGCTGGACGTGTCGATCCAAAATGCGTTTTATTTGTATAAGAGAAGCCCTTCCTACAGCCAACACCGTTTGGACCTTCTCGGATTCAGACGTGAGATCGTCGAGGTTTACAGCCAGAGGTTTGCCCTAAGGCTAAACGATCAGCAGTCGAAGGGCTGGACTACTCAATTTGGCAATTGCAGGGTCTCAAGTGACGTACGTTTAGATCGTCTGGATCATCTGCCACTTTACATCGACAAACAAAAGAAATGCGATGTTTGCAAAAAGAAAACGAATTTTGTTTGCCAGAAATGTACCAGTGGCAGTACCCCGGTTGGCCTGCACCCAAAAGACTGTTTTTTGAACTATCACACGAAATAACTGTAGAAACAGTTATCTTGAACCATAACAATGTTTTTTATGTAGTTTTATCGATACAGATTATCTTTAAAAAAATAAAATAAAATACAAAAATATTAAATGTTTTGCTGTGTGCCGACAATCCTTTATAAAGGATCAATCTTCATAAGAGAAAAAAAAATACTAAACTTTAAAATAAAAAAAAATAAAAAATTATTTATCAATAAGACCAATATGAAGTACCCCTCATATCAATATAACATGCAAATTCAAACTTCGGCATATATGGGTTAACTTCCATGATCCCAAAACACGATCTGTGAACTCGCAAACGTTTCCGAAAGAGTAAACCATAATAAAAAGGAAGTTTGTTTACCCTGATATGGCGCGTTGTTAAAATGAACGCGATCATGACACACTTTGCTCCTATTGGTCCAGACTCGCGCCATCTTACGCTTGATCCAATGCTCGAAAATAAAAAGTAACAATTTTTAAAAATCCGTTACTGTTACTTTAAAAAAGTAATTTGTTACTGTTACTTTGTTACAATTTTGAAAAGTAATCTGTTACGTTACTTGTTACTGAAAAAAGTAATTTGTTACTGTAATTTCGTTACTTGTAATTTGTTACTACCCATCACTGCACACAGGCACACATTGTAAACGTAGAGGAATATGCTATCTAGCGATTCGTAACGTTAAAGTCGAAGTTATTTATAACACAATATTTCTCGAATTTATTTTAACTTAATTATTCTTCCTTGAATATAATCTTTTAACTGTACTCAAAAAACTGAATTATCTCACTTTGTAGAATTTCGCACGGTCCTAACAAATCTTTTGTTAATTCTAATTTCTCTCTCTGCAGTACGTCTCTTCAAACTTTTATTATCTTCTCAAACACTCAACTTTTAACACACTGACTAAATTCTCCAAATTCATACCAAAAATAATATTTCTTATCTTAATATTAAAAATCCGGAAAAAGATATATATATATATATATATATATATATATATATATATATATATATATATATATATATATATATATATATATATATATATATATATATATATATATATATATATATATATATATATATATGACTTATTCTTTTGACTGGGTGAGCTTGATTGTACTTGTTGACCCAGCGACTTAGCTCATTGACGTCACCGCTTTCTTTCTCCAACAAATACTCAGCTATTCCCGAGGTACACTTTCCAAAGAACTGCTCTTTTAGGAACAAAAACAAATAGTTTTTTGTACCCGCGAGATCCACCCAGCGCCTGAGGTAACTATCTAGTCGCACCAGATACTGTTCCCAAGTCTCTTCTGGTTCAAGCTTTGACTCTCGAAACTTTATTCGGTAGTCTTCTGCCGACTTCCCAAAACGGCGAAGGAGTGCCTCTTTTACCGACTCGAAATCCTGCATCTGACTCTCGCTGAGTTGGCCAAACACTTCCAATGTCTTAGCACTGAGCAGGGAACCCAGAAGCATTCCCCAACCCTTTTTTGGATGATAATTTGCCGTGGCCAATGCCTCAAAACGGAGCAGAAATGCGTCCACGTCGTCACCTTCCGAGAACTTTGGATATGGAATCTTTGTTACCTCTACCTTTGGCTCTTTTTTCGTTAGGGCCTCTAATTCCAGCTTTTTTAATTCTAATTCATGCTAGCGTTGTTCGCGCTCACGTAGAAGTTGAAGTTCTCGTTCTTCTTTAGCTTGTTGAAGTTGGAGTTCTCGTTCTTCTTTAGCTTGTTGAAGTTGGAGTTCTCGTTCTTCTTTAGCTTTTTGAGTCTTCTTCTCTTCGTGTTCACGTTCACGTTCCCGCTCTTCCCGTTCTTGTTGTGCTATTTTATCTTCACGCTCCTGCTGAGCCTTTTTTTCTTCCCGTTCCTCCATTCTCTTAACCCTTTCTTCATCCTTTAACTCTTTGACGTAACTCCTTAAATCCACTCCGGAATAGCCTAGAGCCTGTCCCATCGCAATGAATTTCTCGTCAGATATCTTTCACAAAAAAAAAAATTCGGTCACTTGTGATCAAACAACTTCAGAAAATATATTTACGGATGAAAATGCGTAAATACGTCGAGGTCACCAATGTAAACGTAGAGGAATATGCTTTCTAGCGATTCGTAACGTTAAAGTCGAAGTTACTTATAACACAATATTTCTCGAATTTATTTTAACTTAATTATTCTTCCTTGAATATAATCTTTTAACTGTACTCAAAAAACTGAATTATCTCACTTTGTAGAATTTCGCAAGGTCCTAACAAATCTTTTGTTAATTCCAATTTCTCTCTCTGCAGTACGTCTCTTCAAACTTTTATTATCTTCTCAAACACTCAACTTTTAACACACTGACTAAATTCTCCAAATTCATACCAAAAATAATATTTCTTCTCTTAATATTAAAAATCCGGAAAAAGATATATATATATATATATATATATATATGTATATATATATATATATATATATATATATATATATATATATATATATATATATAAATTCCTAGATAAAAAAATAATAAACACACATACATATATATATACATATATATATATATATATATAAACATATATATATATATATATATATATATATATATATATATATATATATATATATGACTTATTGTTTCGACATATCCAATCATAATAAAATGCACACATAATAAAATAAAATAAACAAATACTATGAAAATACGTAAGATGAATTATCTTCATCTTACACACATACATGCACATACACATACATACATACACACATACATACGCACATACATACATACATGCATGCATACATACATACATACATACATACATACATACATACATACATACATACATACATACATATATACATACATACATACATACATACATACATACATACATACATACATACATACATACATACATACATACATACATACATACATACATACATACATAGATACATAGATACATACATACATAGATACATAGATACATAATCCCGTTTCCGTTCCCGCTCACGCTCATTTTCTCCTTTCCACTCTTTCCTAACTTCTTTCAGCCCATAAAACGTAAAATAAATTTGCTAGAAGTTGTTTGAAGCCTTCAAACGTTGTTACGTAAACTAAATTTGAATTTTATTACACAAATTACCTTTGATGGTCGTACATAGGCACTTTCGGCCTGGAAAGTTTTTTAGCCTACCTGAACCGGGAGATCGGAGTTGGGAGTCCAAACATTCTTAACATTCATCCCCTGTATGAAAACTACCTCCTTCCAAATTTCATCAAGATCGCTCTCCCGCTCCGCTCATTTTGTGACCAATTTTAATTTTTCTTTCACAAAAACCTTTTACAATTGCCTCTTAAGCTTGTGTAAAAATTGCACTACGATTGAATGAATGGTGTAGCAATGCATCAAGGACATCTATACTTCTATTCTTGACAAAATTTTTCGTGATTGGTTTAAGATAAAATTTGGGTCAATTACAGCGTGCCGATCGCTATGGGTTTTTTTTATTTTGGATTGTGGGGTCGTGTCAACTTTGTCGATTTGAAGCGTTTTAAGCTCAACAATATATTTTTGGATTTTGGATTTAAAGTAAGTTTTGTAGTAGGTAGATAAAACTTGATGCGGGTTACAACTCCAATACTTCTTTCACTTGAGAAACTGGTACGCATTTGACTAGTGCTTAGTTAATAAAATCTGTAAAAACAAAGCCTTGCTCAAAAGAGTTACAAAATTTGAGATTTCTTCTTCTTTGGATTTTTAACACTGAACACTAAGCGTTAAAGTTGAAGACGCTACTGCTTTAACACTTGCACCTCTTCTTGTGCCCAGGTTATGAACCTAGGATCTTAGGCTAAACTCTACCGCTATACCAAAGCTCTACTTTTTAACACAATTAGACCATTTTTAAAACCTTGTTAAAGATGTATACGTTGTTGATGATAAAATTCCAAGAACAAACTTTAATATTAAATCTGATTATTTTTTGCACAGACATAGATGAGTGTTTAAAAATTATCCACAATTGTAACGATGCCCAAATATGTGAAAATAATATAGGAAGTTACATTTGCAAGATTAATCCGGGATTTGAACTTTTGAACAACTCAGAATATGAAGGTTAAGTTTGAAATTGCTTATTCAGTTTTCAATGATTAGATGCAAAATATGTTCAAAATTATTATTAAATAGGGTTCGGTTAATTTTATATAATGTTGTTTATAGGTAATTGTTTGATTTAAATACTTTAATATGCGTATTCTAACTAAATAAAATAGGTTCGGATGACGGTTAAAAACTGTGCGATGTTCCGTTGCTCCTCAAAATTGATAATAATGATTCTTGCAATTGTATTGTCACTATCGTTATTATAAATTTTTAATACAAAGATAATTTTTTAATCACTTAAAAACCCTTGCTCTATATTGAAAATTTTTTTTTAAAGACATCGATGAGTGCTCGAGAAAAACCGATCAATGTCATAACAGTTCAACAATGTGCAATAATACTATTGGCAGTTACTTTTGCAATTGCAAAAAAGGATTTGATAACTATTCAAAATTTCAATGTCAAGGTATAAATTTTTTGCCAAAATTTAGACAAATACCCGAAAGTATGCTTTTTAAAAGCAATGTTGGACGTGCCCGACTTTAGGACATAAAGAATAAAATTGGTATTATATTGCCATTAAAATATCGTATTACTAGTGTGTAAAGCGGAAAATTAAAATAATTGTATTGTCACTATCGTTATTATTGGGAGTGATATAATAGTTAAGGTTTTTCACAATAGTTTATGTTTTTAAAACAAATAAACTTAGGTAAATTTTTAATACAAAAATAATGTTTTAATCACTTAAAAACCCTTGCTCTATATTGAAATTTTTTTTTTAAAGACATCAATGAGTGCTCGAGAAAAACCGATCAATGTCATAACAGTTCAACAATGTGCAATAATACTATTGGCAGTTACTTTTGCAATTGCAAAAAAGGATTTGATAACTATTCAAAATTTCAATGTCAAGGTATAATTATTTTGCCAAAATTTAGACAAATACCCGAAGGTATGCTTTTAAAAGCAATGTTGGACGTGCCCGACTTTAGGACATAAAGAATAACATTGGTATTATATTGCCATTAAAATATCGTATTACTAGTGTGTAAAGCGGAAAATTAAAATAAAAAATAATTGGTGTTATTGTAAGAAAGTTTTTGTTTTAGTCAAAGCAGGATTATTACAGCAGAAGAATTAAAAAAACTTCTTGCGTTGGCAGCTTGGTCTGACCTAACTGTCAGTAGCGTACCCCAACGTTAACTGACGACAAACACTTTATTTTAAAGAATTTCGAGAAGCAACTTTAGATTAGAAAAAACCACGTGGAAACAGTCGCGCAGGACTTTCCTTTTTAACAAAAAAAAACCAAGGGGAGCCTCCCTTGAACAGCAATGGTCACTCCCTTATATAAGAAAATATAGGTTACGTAATCAGAATCCACCTCTCTGATTGGTCGATAACAATAAATAGTCAATAAACCGATATAAACAAATACTAAACATATAATTAGCTCCCTAAATCTTGACCGCGAAGATATCAAATTTTAACAGACTATAAACATATATATAGACTATAATCCACGAGATTTTTATAACTAAATAATAGGTAAAAATCTCGATACACTAAGAAATATACACCAATAATAATTGCGGAAATTAACATGCGCTCTGATTGGCTCGTTGATAACAAAGGCATACGTGGCAAAATAGAAGATACTAAATAAATTTTATTAATTACTTAATATTAAAAGTATTTCTAGAAATAAAATAAACGTTTGGTATAAAAGAAAAAAGAGGGAGGGTCCAGCACTGACACACCTCCCACCCGAAAAGACGATAACCAGTATCTGGTTATCGTTATAAGAATATACATCACGAACTAGCCAACGGGGCAAAAATAAAAAAGAAAAAGTCCCGTACCTAATCAATGAGTTCGACGCTGTTGTGAAATATAATACATTTAAATACAGAACATAAACATCACAAATAAGGTGCAAATGTTTTTCATCTTCTGATCTTCTTTCTTCCTTAAGCTTGTCCTTGAAAGGCGCCATACAACGTTCATCGCAGGTTCAGCATCCTCCAACAACTGAGAACTGGCGATAAAAACATCTTCTTCTTTTGGATTACCTGAATGAATTGACTAAGACAAATTTATCCGAATCATCCGCGGCTGCCCATTACAGATATAACAATCACCAAAGGAAAAACATCACTTACTTCGACCAAAGAATATTTTAAACTAAAAATAATAGGCAAACCGGAGGAATCCACACCACAAAAGACTTAATTTACACCATCTAGTCTATCTAAGCTTAAAGAAATACGGATCAAACTACATACGGAATTTAAATTCGGGACATAAAATCTGCGACAGAATTATTGCGTCCTCTCCTATATTGAAACACCAGATCATACTCTTGTAAAGCTAGTGCCCACTTATTGAGCTTTGCACTCTTAGGAGCAGCTTCGGTTAAATACGTGAGTGGATTGTGATCCGAAAAAACAATCACTCTCGAAAACAGAATCCACTGTCAACATTTATTTAGTGCCCATACAACCGCAAAAGCTTCACGTTCAATTATTGACCATCTACTCTGCGTTGAAGTGAGCTTTTTGCTTGCAAAAGCTATAGGAACTTCATGCTTATTTATATCACATTGGAAGAGACAACAACCTATTGCTATCGAACTAGCATCCGTAGACAAACCAAACGGTTGAGAATAATTTATTGTATTTAGGTTAATGTAATTAGATAAATCTAAGATAAGTCTATCTAAAGCTATTTAATGTCTCTCTTTCCAATCAATTTTAATTGGCATATTTTTTTGTTAACTCTATAAGAGCATAAGCAGTTTCTGCTAAATGTGTAATATAATTTCTAAAATAGCTGAAGAAACCAATCAAACGTTTTACTTCCCTCTTATTTGTCGGGGGTTTAATATCCTTAACCGTAGCAATCTTGACAGGATCAGGGGCTATATGACCTGAGCCTATAACATGACCAAGGAATGTTATTTGACTTTGAGCAAAACGACATTTTTTAAATTGAGCGTCAAACCAGGTTCTTGGATTAAGCTTAAGAATTTTGTTAGATGTTCTAAGTGTTCATCCCAAGTGGATGAGTAAATAGCAAAATTATCGATAAAAGGTTCAGTAAATAAGCGAATTGGTCTGAGCAATTCAGAAATGACACGCATAAAAGTATTGCCCGCCGACTTCAATCCGAAGGGCATCCCTAAAAATTCAAACACACCTTCTTCACAGGCAAACGCTGTCAACCATCTTGACTCTGGTTTCATCGGGCTTTGCCAATACCCACTTTTGGCATCGAAACAACTGATATATTTCGTTCTCCCTACGTTCTGCAAAACATCAGAAATATCTGGTATGGGAAAACAATCACTTTTGGTGAAACGGTTCACATGTCGATAATCTACAGCCAAGCGAACACCGTCTTGACCCTTGGGACCCTTCAGCACACATACCATCAGACTAATTATGAGACTTTGTGAAGGCATAATAATATTTTGTTGTAACATTTCCTGTATCTGGTTCGATACAGCTTTCTTAATAAGTTCGGCGGTTCTGTATGCTTTCAGTTTCTTTGGAATAAAATCAGGCGTAATTTTAATTTCATGACACACGTCAGAACAAAGACCTATTTTTTCTGAGAATACTTTTGCAAAATTATTTAAAATATTTGTTAACTAGCTCTGTTGTAGTTCGCTTGAATGATTTACAATATGTTTTTCTATTTTAGTACTAAGTAAGGCAATTTTGATATTGGACTTATCTAAGACTTCAACTTTTCCAAAGTCTATGTCTTCGTCGTAAATGATCGAACAACTACTTACCAAGGCTTTTTCGATACGTTCGTGATATTTACGTATTTTGTTGGCATGCAGATGATATTGATTACCATCAATTTCAACTATGAAAGAGTAAGGTGATTTTACTCGAACAATTGTTCCAGGACCTTGCCATCGGTTCAACATTTTAGATTTATTTTTATCAGGTGCTAATATAATAACGGGATCATCTAATTAAAATTTACGATCAGTACTTCTTTAGTTATAATATTTAACATAACGATTTTGTTCGTTAGTACCAGCAAGATCTGCATATTCGCGTGCTTCTTGTAGAACTTTACAGAGATCACTTAAATATTGACTTGGATTTTTTCCTAACTTAAAAGATACTTCTCCCTCATATACCCATGAATCTTTTAAAATAGATAATGGTCCTCTGGGAGCAGTTCCATAAATTAATGTATAAGGACTAACATGTGTTGTGGAAGACGGCTTTTCGCGAAGACTCCACAAAATAAAAGGCAATAATTTAAACCAACGTTTAGGATTATCCTGTGACAACTTATAAATCATAGTCTTAATACATTGATTACAACGCTCTACAATACCAGCTGCTTCGGAATGTCCCGGAGTATTCAAACGTGGACTGCACCCTAAATATTTTAAGAATTCTTTAGTCAAAGAACTCGTGAAAATACTTCCACAGTCAGAGCTAATAACTCGCGGAATTGAAAAAGTCATAAAAATCTCTAGAAGGCAATCACAGACGTTTCGTGCTGTCAATGAGTGTAAAGGAAAAGCCATCGGCCATCTTGAAAAAAAATCAACTACGACTAGTGCATAATTGAACTTAGGTGGGGGATTCAATGGAAACAATGGACCTATGCAATCGATTACGAGGTGACTGAAAGGAAATTCATCTCCTCTGGCCTTTATAGGCGCCCTTAATTGACATATTTTGCAGGATTCGCCAAATTCTCTAACTTTGGTCTCCTTCTCTGGGAACCAAAAATTCATGCGAATGCGCTGTAAGGATGACTTAGCTGCCATATGACCGGCACACGGAGCTTCATGACCTAATTGTAAGATAATGGGAATGCGAATATTAGGTAAACATAATTATTTTAACTTAAATCCCCATAAAGCTTCCCTATGAAATAACATGTTTCCTTCGATAAAGAATCCCTTTTTCTTTCGAAGTGCATATTCCCAAAAGGGTTTTAAAGAAGTGCAATTTCTTTGTTCTCTAACAAAGGAAGTGGTAGGAAAATTTATACTACTCTCATTTATAACAGGAATTCCTATAATAGTCTCTTCATTATCAATGGAATCAAGAATAACAGGATTTATTGTACTAGTCTCTTTGTTATTAATGGAAATAGAAATAACAGGAATAACTGTATTAGTCTCTTTGCTATAAATGGAAATAGGACTAACAGGAATAGCAGGAGTTCCTGTACTAGTCTCTTCGTTATTAATGGGAATATCTGAGATTTCTTTGCCAGGATTAAACACGTCCTCAACCGTTACCTCGTTAATCTGTACCATTGGAACCGCTATAACCTCCACCTCATCGTCGTTGACAAAATCAGATATCCATGACACTAACATTTCATCCTCTGATAATTTTGTAGCCAAAGAATTTATTAATTCAGCATTCTCTTGAAGAACCACAAGCTCATACAAAGTCTCTGCTTCAAGTCTCTCATTAACACCAGGGTGAATAATGATGGCCTCACTCAAATTAGGTACCACGGAAAAGAAAACTTTAAATTTAGGAGCAATGTTTACGGTATTATGGGATTTCTGGACTTGTTGTAACAACAGCTCAACACACTCAACTGTTTTGTGTGAACCAAGCACATCGACTAACTCCACCTTTGTAGTTGAACGAAATCCTAAAGCGTCCACTAAGTCTTTTCTAATGCAATTAGTTTCAGCTCCACTATCAATTAAAGCTAACTGGGTTGTTGATTGATTAATCATCACCTCTCTAAAAGGTCGTTTATAGAATCGTTCAGTTTTGATGATAGGAGATTCATTCAATCCTATTTTAATATTTTTATTTATAAGAGAATCACCTTGATTTATTATATGGCAACAGTTAATTTTAACATTTTTCTGGTTGGGACAATCTCTAGCAATGTGACCTACTTTTTGACAACTATAACAAAGGGGTGTTCCTTTATTATTATCCTTATTATAATTCCTAACCGTCATTGGTTGAATATTAAAACGCTGTTGATATGGAAGAGGGTGGTTAGATCTTGGTTTAAAGTTAGTGTTAGGATTATTAATTGGTCTACTCGGAGGTGCATGACTCCTTACGTCATTAAGTCCTGGACGAACATACTGAATGATATGACAATCATTATCACGTACTGCCATATAATTATCAACTGCCTCTACAAGTTGCTCGCAGCCTAACCAACAACCTTTTTCTATCAGCACAGAGTAAATCTATTAAACTATCAAAGGAATTTACTTCTCTGCTTTGTATATAATATGTCAGAGCAGTGCGTAAATGTGATGCAAATTCTATATAAGTTTGGTTATGGGTCTTCAGCATTGACAGAAGGCGTTGTCTTAATATTAAAGGACTTATTCTATATCCCAATAATAAAATTTTCTTAAGTTCATAATAATCTTTGAGTTGAGATGATGGTAAATGATTAATGAGACTTCTGCCCCTCTCACTCAATTTAGCTAATAAAATTTTAGGTTTTATACTATCTTCCACCTCGTATGATATAAATTGTTTCTCTAGAAATTCAAAAAAAACTATGGATAGTCAATGGATCAGATGGAAAAGGTCCTATTAGGTCTCCTATTATCTTAACTAGTTTTATCGTTTTATTTGTTAGATCAGGTTGATGTGCGGTCTCGATACTAAATCTAGTTAATTCTCTTTCCCTTTCATTCCTAAATTCTCTCTCAAATTTTAATTGCTCTCTCCGATCCTGTTATATATATATATGTTTGTATAAGTATATATATATAAACGTATATATATATATATATATATATATCTATATATATATATGAGTTTTTATTCAACTTCCTTTTTAATCATATCCTGAACAAACAAACTTATTTTAACAATTATAATCAGAAAGATCTAGTAAGTGTTTAGCAACCACTTAGGTAGATTATAATTATTACCAATTAATTAGAATAATAAAGATATAACATTGGCGACCAGGATGTCAAAGGACCAAGATTCAAACATAGCACAATTGCTTAAGTTTCTAATTGATAAAGAAGCTCGAGAAAAAGAAGAAAAACTTGAGAGGGAAGCTCGAGAAAAAGAATAAAAACTTGAAAAAGAGGCTCGAGAAAAAGAAGAAAAGAGAATTGAAAAAGAAGAAACTGAAAAAAGATTTCTTCAGTTAATCTCAATGATACAGGACAATAGTTCCGTCAAAGTAAGACCAGACCTCTACAAACAAATTGAGCAATTTGTTTACGATCCAGATCAAGGCCTTACATTCACTGATTGGATTGGGCCATTTTAAGAAGCTGTTCAGTCAGTCGCGCTTGAGATGCACCAACATCCACTTCCAACACCGGGTGAAATTTTTTCAAAATTAAACCAAGGAGCTTGGTTTACTCAAGTAGATTTTGCTGATGCATATCTACAGTTGGAAATGGATGAATCGTCAAAAGAGCATGTTACGATCAACACTCCTAAAGGTCTATATCAGTACCAGAGACTTCCCTTTGGAGTAAAAAGTGCACCAGGTATTTTCCAGGAAACAATGGATAATTTAACTTCAGGGTTAAAAGGTTGTGCGGCTTACCTGGACGATGTAATTGTGACCGGCACAACATTGGAAGAACACAATATGAATGTTCTTGAACTATTCAAACGGATTTCAGAGTTTGGTTTTAGAGTCAAGATGGACAAGTGCTCTTTCGCCAAGAAAGAGATTAAATTTTTAGGTCATATTATCAGCAAAGAAGGCCAAAAACCAGACCCAGAAAAGATAACAGCAATTGTAGAAATGCCCCCACCGAAAGACAGGAAACAGTTAAAATCGTTTTGGGGTATGGTTAGTTACTATTCTGTTTTTGTACCAAAGATGAGACAAATGAGAGGCCCACTAGATGAATTGGAAAAAAATGAGAAATTTGAATGGTTAAGAGTACACCAGGAATCTTTCGCAAGCCTTAAGAAAGTGTTACAATCAAATTTATTGCTGACGCATTATGATCCCAAAAGATACATCGTAATAGCTGCTGATGCATGTGAATACGGAATTGGAGCAGTGATTTCACACCGATTTCGTAATGGAACAGAAAAAGCAGTCGCTCATGCAGGCCGTGCGCTGACCCAAGCAGAAAAGAATTACGGCCAAATAGAAAAAGAAGCTTTAGCCCTAGTTTTTGCAGTAAGAAAATTCCATAGATTTGTTTATGGAAGGCGGTTTACGCTTTTGACCGATCACAAGCCTCTCTTGTCAGTATTTGGTTCAAAAAAAGGAATATCTGCACACGCTGCAAACAGACTACAGAGATGGGAACTGATATTTTTAGCTTATGATTTTGAGATCGAATATCGACGAACAGCAAATTTTGGTCAAGCTGATGCCTTATCAAGACTCATTGATTCCAAAAAAACAACAGGAAATGAGGATTTGATAATAGCAGGTGTAAACGAAGACATCACAATGATACAAGAAGATACGATGAGACGATTACCTGTTAGTAAGAAAGATATTCAAATTATGACAGAAGAAGACTCTGAACTCAGAGAGTTAAGTGAGATCATTAAAAAAGGATATTGGCCAAAAGTTAAACCTGGATCAAACTGGAATGCATTCCAAAGTAAAGCAACTGATTTGACTTTACATGATGGCATTCTCTTTATGGGTGTAAGAGCAGTAATTCCTAAAAAACTGCAACAGCGTATATTGAGGATGCTACATCAGGGTCATCCAGGAATTACGAGAATGAAAATGCTGGCCAGACAGTCGGTGTATTGGCATGGAATCGATCGAGATATTGAAAGTATGGTGAAAACCTGTGATGCATGTCAAAAAGCAGCTAAAATGCCTATAAAAAACACGTTGTCACCATGGCCTGAACCATCACAGGCCTGGGAGAGAATTCACATTGATTTTGCGGGACCAATGGAGAATTCAATGTTTCTGGTTGTTGCGGACGCATATTCAAAATGGCCAGAAATAATACAAATGAGTGCGGTTACCTCAACAACGACAATACGCGAGCTGAACAAAATGTTTGCTCGGTATGGATTTCCCAAGACATTGGTATCAGATAACGGAACACAATTTACTTCTATGGAATTTGAAAGATTTTGTCAGTCAAAATTTATCAGTCATATCCGAATACCTCCTTTTCATCCACAAAGTAATGGTCAAGCAGAAAGATTTGTTAATACTTTCAAAAGAACCATACAAAAGCTAAAAGGTGAAGGAATTACCGAGGAATTGGTGCAAAAGTTTTAGTTGTGTTATAGATCTACACCATGCCCATCTAGTCCACATCAAAAATCTCCCGCAGAAAATTTTTTGGGGAGATAAATTAGAACACCACTATCAGACTTACAACTAAGTACTAAAAAAGAGGAAAAGCATTCAGAAAAAAAGTCTTGCATGAAGAGACAGTTTGACAAAAGGAATGGGGCAAGACCGAGAGTTTTTAAAGAACAAGATGCGGTGTGCGCTAGAGATTATAAAAATCCAAACCATCCCAGATGGATACCAGGGAATATTTTAAAAAGAATTGGAAAAACGGTTTACGAAGTAGAGATTTACAGAAGGATTACAAAAAGGCATACCAATCAATTAAGACCAAAGAATTTAGATTGGGCACTTAAAGAAATGTTTGAGACATTCGACATGCCAGTGCCCCTTCAAGATAAAAGTGATGGAGAGAAAGCCCCGGTAAGAATTGTGTTCCCAGGAGAGGAAGAGATGTTGGAACCAGACATAAACGCAACCCCTCGGGTTACGGAGAATGAGGATGGAGAGAATAGACAAAAAGACCATGTTCCGAGCCATATAGATAATGAAGCCAATCCGGAGGAATTGACACACATTCCAACAGGAATAGAACCGGAGGCAAGACCTTAACGTTATTGCAACCCTCCAAAACAGATAGTACTGGACCCCAGTAGGAAATCATATGATTTTCTATAAAGAGGGGGAGGTGTTATATATATATATATGTTTGTATAAGTATATATATATAAACGTATATATATATATATATATATATGAGTTTTTATTTTATTTCCTTCTTAATCATATCATGGACAAACAAACTTATTTTAACAATTATAATCAGAAAGATCTAGTAAGTGTTAGCAACCACTTAGGTAGATTATATTATTACCATTTAATTAGAATAATAAAGATATAACAGATCCTCTGCTTTCCTCTCTTCTCTTCTCTCTTCTAATCTTATTCGTTCTCTTTGATCCTCTGCTTTCCTCTCTTCTCTTTTCGATCGTTCTGCTGCTTCTAATCTTATTCGTTCTCTTCGCTCCTCTGCTTCTCTTCTAATCTTTCTTTCTGCATTCGTTCAGCCGATTCTCTCTCTCTTTATCTAGGAGTTGTAATTTCACAACTTCTAAATTATCTATTACCACTCTACCCTGTTTTGCCATAAAATATCCGTCAGCTCCCTCTTCATCTGGGTTATCATGTAACACTCTAGGACTCTGGGATTCTACTCTACTAAACATGGTTTCCCGTCTATCCCTAGGGTTTACCCTTAAAACTACTTGAGCAATATCTTCTGCTCGTTGCTCAGGCGATTCGAGTACAGGGGTATTTGTACCTGTCTCACTTAAAGATTTCTCGGACATGCCACACGAAATCTACACCCGAAATTACACAACTACAAAACGTACTGTAACACAAAACCACACTCGAAATAACACAACTACCTAAGGGCAACCGCGAAATGAATCAGACAAACTTATCTCGATTCTTTTCCGTCAGACAAGGTCGACTTCTCCTCCTGAACTGGTCGATCTCATTTCCTTCTGAACTGGTCGAATGACTCGTCGACTTCTTTTTCTTCTTCAAAATTTTCTGAATCAAAATCTTTTTTACCAAAATCCCACCGCTGCCGCCAGAATGTCAGTAGCGTGCCCCAACGTTAACTGACAACAAACACTTTATTTTGAAGAAGTTCGAGAAGCAACATTAGATTAGAGAAAACCACGTGGAAACAGTCGCGCAGGACTTTCTTTGTTATCAAAAACAAGCAAGCGGGGCCTCCCTTGAACAGCAATGGTAACTCCCTTATATAAGGAAATATAGGTTACGTAATCAGAATCCACCTCTCTGGTTGGTCGATAACAATGAATAGTCAATAAACTGATATATACAAATACTAAACATATAATTAGCTCCCTAAATCTTGACCGCGAAAATATCAAATTTTAACAGACTATAAACATATATATAGACTATAATCCACGAGATTTTTATAACTAAATAATCGGTAAAAATCTCGATACACTAAGAAATATACACCAATAATAATTGCGGGAATTAACATGCGCTCTGATTGGCTCGTTGATAACAAAGGCATACGTGGCAAAATAGAAAATACTAAATAAGTTTCAATAATTACTTAATATTAAACAGTATTTCTAGAAATAAAATAAACGTTTGGTATAAAAGAAAAAGGAGGGGGGTTCAGCACTGACACTGACCCGTGCTTATTTGGGCCCTGCGCGACCCGTTAGATTATCCTTCATCAAAGTACCTACATTAGCTGTAAGACATACTGCAGTTAATTAAGTACAATCAAATCTGAAAAAAGTTATAAAGCAACCCTTAAACCAATATTAAAAACCAATATTTATCAGATTTGTTCAAGCCAACTTTTAAAATAACATTTAGATTGAAATAAGAATTATAGGTAGAGTAAAATAAGATGAAAGGTTTACCGGTAAGTCTATAGAAGACATTATAAAAATTAAAACTAAAGTTTTTCAAAGAATAATAACTAGGAAAAAGAGTTTACTCACAATTTCCATAGGGTTTTAAGATTTCGTTAACTTAAATAACACTGTAAACGTAGAGGAATATGCTTTCTAGCGATTCGTAACGTTAAAGTCGAAGTTATTTATATCACAATATTTCTCGAATTTATTTTAACTTAATTATTCTTCCTTGAATATAATCTTTTAACTGGACTCAAATAAAACTGAATTCTCTCACTTTGTAGAATTTCGCACGGTTCTAACAAATCTTTTGTTAATTCCAATTTCTCTCTGCAGCACGTCTTTTTAAACTTTTATTTTCTTCTCGAACACTCAACTTTAAACACACTGTCTACATTCTCAAAATTCATACCAAAAATAATAATTTTTATCTTAATATTAAAAATCCGGAAAAAGATATATATATATATATATATATATATATATATATATATATATATATATATATATATATATATATATATATATATATATAAATTTCTAGATAAAAAAATAATAAACACGCACACACGTACACACATACATATATACAAAAAAATATATATATATATATATATACATACATACATATATATATATATATATATGACTTATTGTTTCGACATCTCCAATCATAATAAAATGCACACATAATAAAATAAAATAAACAAATACTATGAAAATACGTAAGATGAATCATCTTCATCTTACATATCCCCCCTCTTCGAAAAAAGAAACGCGTCAGCGTTTCTTGATTACATTGTCACTCTCTTTACGACTAAGAAAGTCCGCACCGATGTTCTCCTTGTCTTTGAAATAGTTTCCTTTCAACTTATTCTCAATCTCTATCTCTCTGCGTGCTGTGTCAACAGGGCGGGCATCTCCGAAGATTGCCGAATTCCACTTTCCAACTTTCCCCACCCCTCCATGTTGGCCTCTAGGCAGAAGATTGAGCCTAGGTCTTTCTTTTGGCGGATTCAAAGCTTGAACTTTTGCCTTAACTTTATTTCCTACCTTTGAAATGGCAGACGTGTTTCTTTCCCTGCTTTGATACAGCTCCGAGTTAGCCGAAGATTTTCTCAAATTTACCCGATCATTCCTCTGAGTGCTGTCGGAGTTGGAAGCGGATTTCTGTGGTTTCCGAGCAAAGCGATTTCCTGCCGCCATTGCATCAAAACCCCTTACTCCTTCAACATTTCCCAGCACGAGATCGCAGAGTAGGTTTTTCATGCATACCACCTCTCTGGTTCCTCTGAACCAGTCTGTTTTGATTTTTACCACTGCTGTTGGAGCTACCCGAACTGTGCCGTCGATCAAAACACAAGGTCTTGTTCTTCCGGTCATCTGACGCGGGTGCACTAATGATTCCTTTACCATTATGGCAGTACAGCCAGTGTCCCTCAAAATTTTTACCGGTTTTCTGTTCACAAACCCTCTGGTTAATTTAAATTTTTCTCCTGAGTGAAAACAACCATCCGCTATTACCGGTGAAAAGCAGCCACATTTTAATGATACCTCATTCAATTTACCATCCAACACCATGACCGCGCATGCATTCACTACTCCAGAATCTTTACATGGTGGTGTCAGGTTGGCCTCTCTACGCGCTTGGCACATGACTGGAGTTGCTTGAGGGCCTTGACTGTAGTCCCTCGCGATCTGTCCAGCGTGATAGCAATCCTTTGCCATATGGCCCAGCTTATTGCAATTGTAACAGCGTGGTCCAACCATTCCCGAGTAAGAGTCTGGTTGACCACGATTTCCGCTAATCCTGCTTGCGTTCTCGACCTTTGCCAAGCTTTTGACTGGGTGAGCTTGATTGTACTTGTTGACCCAGTGACTCAACTCCTTGACGTCACCGCTTTCTTTCTCCAACAAATACTCAGCCATTCCCGACGGACACTTTCCAAAGAACTGCTCTTTTAGGAACAAAAACAAATAGTTTTTTGTACCCGCGAGATCCACCCAGCGCTTGAGGTAACTATCTAGTCGCACCAGATACTGTTCCCAAGTCTCTTCTGGTTCAAGCTTTGACTCTCGAAACTTTATTCGGTAGTCTTCTGCCGACTTCCCAAAACGGCGAAGGAGTGCCTCTTTTACCGACTCGTAATCCTGCATCTGACTCTCGCTAAGTTGGCCAAACACTTCCAATGTCTTAGCACTGAGCAAGGAACCCAGAAGCATTCCCCAACCCTTTTTTGGATGATCATTTGCCGTGGCCAATGCCTCAAAACGGAGCAGAAATGCGTCCACGTCGTCACCCTCCGAGAACTTTGGATATGGAATCTTTGTTACCTCTACCTTTGGCTCTTTTTTTGTTAGGGCCTCTAATTCCAGTGTAAGATGAAGATGATTCATCTTACGTATTTTCATAGTATTTGTTTATTTAATTTTATTATGTGTGCATATTTTGATTGTGTTGAAACAATAGTCATTTATGTATGAATGTATCTGTGTGTATATGTGTGTATATGTGTGTATATATGTGTATATATAATGTATATGTATGTATATATGTATATTTGTGCTCCTGTGACATTGTGTGTGCGTATAATTTTTGTATCATTAATGTATATATATGTATATGTGTGTTTGAGTGTATATATACATGGATGGATGTATGTATATGTATATATATATATATGTATATATATATGTATATATATATATGTATATATATATGTATATATATATATGTATATATATATAATTGGTATTGGTCCTTTTCCTTTTTGTGGTCCTCAATAGAAAAAAGTAAGGTTGTAGAGTAGAGAAATTGGAATTATCAAAAAATTTGTCAGAACCGGGTTAACTTCTGCAAAGTGAGATAAGTCAGTTTAGAGTCAAGAAAAGAATTATATTCAAGGAAGAATAATAAAGTTAAAATAAATTCGAGAAATATTGTGTTATAAATAACTTCGACTTTAACGTTACGAATCGCTAGAAAGCATATTCCTCTACGTTTACATTGGTGACCTCGACGTATTTACGCTTTTTCATCCGTAAATATATTTTCTGAAGTTGTTTGATCACAAGTGACCGAATTTTTTTTTTCTTTTGTGAAAGATGTCTGACGAGAAATTCATTGCGATGGGACAGGCTCTTGGCTATTCCGGAGTGGATTTAAGGAGTTATGTCAAAGAGTTGAAGGATGAAGAAAGGGTTAAGAGAATGGAGGAACGGGAAGAAAAAAAGGCTCAGCAGGAGCGTGAAGATAAAATAGCTAAAGAAGAACGAGAACTCCAACAAGCTAAAGAAGAACGAGAACTCCAACAAGCTAAAGAAGAACGAGAACTTCAACTTCTACGTGAGCGCGAACAACGCCAACATGAATTGGAATTGAAAAAGTTGGAATTAGAGGCCCTAACGAAAAAAGAGCCAAAGGTAGAGGTAACAAAGATTCCTTATCCAAAGTTTTCTGAAGGTGATGACATCGACGCATTTTTGCTGAGATTTGAGTCATTGGCAAAAGCCAATGGTCACCCTCAGAAGGATTGGGGAATGCTTCTAGGGTCGTTGCTCAGTGCGAAGACTTTGGAAGTGTTTGGCCAACTTAGCGATAGTCAGATGCAGGACTACAGAACGGCAAAGGAGGCACTCCTTCGTTGTTTTGGGAAGTCAGCGGAAGACTATCGCATAATGTTTCGAGAGTCAAAGCCTGAACCGGAGGAGACCTGGGAACATTATCTAGTGCGGCTAGATAGCCACCTCAGGCGCTGGATAGATCTCCCGGGCAAACAAAATCTGTTGTTTTTGTTTCTGAAAGAGCAGTTTTTCGGAAAGTGCCCGGCGGGAATGGTCGAGTACTTGTTGGAGAAAGAGAGCAGAGATGTCAATGAGCTGTGCCTTTGGGTCAACAAGTACAGCCAAGCCCACCCAGAGAAGAGGTTGGCAAAATTGGACAGCAATAGCAGGATGGGTTGGAACTTGGGTCAGTCGGTCAGTGACGCCAAAATGGTTGAACCTCGCTGCTACAACTGTCATCAAACGGGGTACATGGCAAGAGAGTGTCGGCAGAGTAGCCCTAGTAATCCTGTATTTTGCCAAACACGGAAAGAGACGACTACGTCAGCACCATGCAAGGATTCCGGCGTTGTGAATGCATGCGCTGCAATGGTGATAGAAGGAGAAATGGATGAGGTAGAATTAAAGTGTGAATGCGTTTTGCCTGTCATTGCGGATGGTTGTTGGCACTCAGGGGAAAAGTTTAATTTAACCAGAGGGTTTGTGAACAGAAAACCGGTAAAAGTTTTAAGGGACACTGGCTGTACTGCCATAATGGTAAAGGAATCATTAGTGCACCCGCGTCAGATGACCGGAAGAACAAGACCTTGTGTTTTGATCGACGGCACAGTTCGGGTAGCTCCAACAGCAGTGGTAAAAATCAAAACAGACTGGTTCAGAGGAACCAGAGAGGTGGTATGCATGAAAAACCTACTTTGCGATCTCGTGCTGGGAAATGTTGAAGGGGTAAGGGGTTTTGATGCAATGGCGGCAGGAAAACGCTTTGGTCGGAAACCACAGAAATCCGCTTCCAACTACGACAGCACTCAGAGGAATGATCGGGTAAATTTTAGAAAATCGTCGGTTAACTCGGAGCTGTATCAAAGCAAGGAAAGAAACACGTCTGCCATTTCAAAGGTGGGAAATAAAGTTGAGGCAAAAGTTCAAGCTTTGAATCCGCCAAAAGAAAGACCAAGGCTCAATCTTCTGCCTAGAGGCCAAAATGGAGGGGTGGGGAAAGTTGGAAAGTGGAATTCGGCAATCTTCGGAGATGCCCGCCCTGTTGACACAGCACGCAGAGAGATAGAGATTGAGAATAAGTTGAAAGGAAACTATTTCAAAGACAAGGAGAACATCGGTGCGGACTTTCTTAGTCGTAAAGAGAGTGACAATGTAATCAAGAAACACTGACGCGTTTCTTTTTTCGAAGAGGGGGGATATGTAAGATGAAGATGATTCATCTTACGTATTTTCATAGTATTTGTTTATTTTATTTTATTATGTGTGCATATTTTGGTTGTGTTGAAACAATAGTCATTTATGTATGAATGTATCTGTGTGTATATGTGTGTATATGTGTGTATATATGTGTATATATAATGTATATGTATGTATATATGTATATTTGTGCTCCTGTGACATTGTGTGTGCGTATAATTTTTGTATCATTAATGTATATATATGTATATGTGTGTTTGAGTGTATATATACATGGATGGATGTATGTATATGTATATATATATATGTATATATATATGTATATATATATATATGTATATATATATAATTGGTATTGGTCCTTTTCCTTTTTGTGGTCCTCAATAGAAAAAAGTAAGGTTGTAGAGTAGAGAAATTGGAATTATCAAAAGATTTGTCAGAACCGGGTTAACTTCTGCAAAGTGAGATAAGTCAGTTTAGAGTCAAGGAAAGAATTATATTCAAGGAAGAATAATAAAGTTAAAATAAATTCGAGAAATATTGTGTTATAAATAACTTCGACTTTAACGTTACGAATCGCTAGAAAGCATATTCCTCTACGTTTACATCCAGCTTCTTCAATTCCAATTCATGTTGGCGTTGTTCGCGCTCACGTAGAAGTTGAAGTTCTCGTTCTTCTTTAGTTTGTTGAAGTTGGAGTTCTCGTTCTTGTTGTGCTATTTTATCTTCACGTTCCCGTTCTTGTTGTGCTATTTTATCTTCACGCTCCTGCTGAGCCTTTTTTTCTTCCCGTTCCTCTATTCTCTTAACCCTTTCTTCATCCTTCAACTCTTTGACATAACTCCTTAAATCCACTCCGGAATAGCCGAGAGCCTGTCCCATCGCAATGAATTTCTCGTCAGACATCTTTCACAAAAGAAAAAAAAAATTCGGTCACTTGTGATCAAACAACTTCAGAAAATATATTTACGGATGAAAATGCGTAAATACGTCGAGGTCACCAATGTAAACGTAGAAGAATATGCTTTCTAGCGATTCGTAACGTTAAAGTCGAAGTTATTTATATCACAATATTTCTCGAATTTATTTTAACTTAATTATTCTTCCTTGAATATAATCTTTTAACTGGACTCAAATAAAACTGAATTCTCTCACTTTGTAGAATTTCGCACGGTTCTAACAAATCTTTTGTTAATTCCAATTTCTCTCTGCAGCACGTCTCTTTAAACTTTTATTTTCTTCTCGAACACTCAACTTTAAACACACTGTCTAAATTCTCAAAATTCATACCAAAAATAATAATTCTTATCTTAATATTAAAAATCCGGAAAAAGATATATATATATATATATATATATATATATATATATATATATATATATATATATATATATATATATATATATATATATAAATTTCTAGATAAAAAAATAATAAACACGCACACACGTACACACATACATATATACAAAAATATATATATATATATATATATATATATATATATATATATATATATATATATATATATATATATATATATATATATACATACATACATATATATATATATGACTCATTGTTTCGACATATCCAATCATAATAAAATGCACACATAATAAAATAAAATAAACAAATACTATGAAAATACGTAAGATGAATCATCTTCATCTTACAAACACTATCTTGTACTTCACTTAAACATAAGAAGTACTGCAGCTTATCGAGTGCAAGATTACAATGCGACCCTCAGACTATTAATTGGAAGCCACCATTAACCGGATTTGTTCAAACTTAGATACAAGACCAATAGCAGAAAATCTGCAGTAGTTTAAGACAAGAAAATAAAACAAATTTTAAAATGATATGCTTTACGTATAGATTAACATAACAATTATAGGTTAATTAAAATAAAATGGAAGGTTTATTAGTAAGTCTAAAGAATACATTATGAAAATAAAAAATGAAATTTTATTAGAAATAATAACTAGGGAAAAAAGTTTCGTAACAGCAAATCAATATCACAGTTTTCCTGACTGAAAAGCTATGGTGTCTAATCAAAATCCTAAACTGTTAATTTAACATTTAAACTGATGACATTACAGATGTAGATGAATGTCGTACTTTGAAGAATGCTTGCGAAACTGATAAATCTGAATGTTTCAACACAAACGGTTCCTACGGGTGTAAGTGCAAAGACGGCTTTACTTCCATATCGACCAACACATGCGTGGGTTAGTTTATTAATTTTACTTGAAATTAATAGTTTCGGAGAATTTTTCAACACTGCAATAGTCTGGTTATTCGAGAAAAAATTAATGATGAATTTAACAATAAAATTAAGTAATATAAAATAGCACAACTAACCCAATTTTAAAATTCATTAGTTCGTTATATACACCTATATTAAATTCACTGCTGGTCCTACTTTCCTGCTTGCTTGCTTGAAAGTTTGCAAACATTGAACAGTAAAGGCGTAAGTGTTTTGTGACGTGGCTGATCCAAAAACACTACAACAAATAATTTGAAAAAACGAAAAAACATCGTTTAATCACATTGGTTATAATTAGTTTAAAATGATACTCTGTAGTATAGAAATTGTATTGCGCAATGTCCATCACTAACTAATTGCTTCCAAATATGTTTAGTGAAAAGAAACGCATTGTGGCGTGAACGTTTTGTTTGCGGAAAAAGCTGTAAACATGGCATGAAAAGATTCATGAAAATATTACGAACATAATATTCAAAGATGTCTAGGTATACACAGAACAAATTGTAATCCAACGCGACTATTTATTGTACAGATATTGACGAATGCTTATCAAAGCCATGTGATAACGCAACATCAACATGTAGGAACATAGTCGGAGCTTACCTTTGCAGATGCAACGACGGTTATTACAACCCTCCTCAAGATAGTACTATTTGCATTGGTAAGAATAACTATTCCATCTTCCATTGTTAAAAATACAAAACTAAAATATGAGCTAGAAAAAAGTAAAAGACTTTTAAAAAAATATTAAGAAAGATTAAAGAGACGAAGCTAAAATAATCTGTTACAAATAGAGCTTGAAAGTTGAAGCTATAGCTTTTCTATAAAAAGAGCAGCAAAACAACTACCTATAACTAACTAAAAGATAGATCTAAAAAGTAGAGCTACAGAGAATCTAGCTAATTTTTAATTTAAAGAAAAGTTTAAGAAAAAAACATTAAAAAACCAAACTAAAAAATGGGCTAAAGAATAGAACTACAAAAAGAAGGTATAAAAAGCTAAAAGAAAAAAATAAAAAAGCCAGAAAAACAGCTAAAAAAGAAAAAAGGATGAACTGAAGAATAGAGCTAGGAAAATGAGCTTGATAGCACAATTGAAGCGCAAAACTACAGAGCGGGATTAAATCAGAGTTTGAAAGTAGAGCTAGCTAGAAAAACTAAAGCGAAAAGCTGGAGTGACGAGCTAGAGCAAGAAGATAGAGCAACAAGCTGGAACAAAAAACAAAAAAATTTTAAAAGTGCTAGTGGAAATCACTAGAGAATAAAACAAGAACTCACAGCTGAAAAAATATGAAAAACAAAACTGGAAAAGGAACTAAAGTTCGGAGCTAGTGAAAAATGCTAAAACATTAAGTTACAAGAAAGAGCTTATCAGATCAGTTAGAAGATGTAGTTAAAGTGCAGATCTAAAGAGAAACTATAAAACGGTGCAAGCGATTACTGTTTGAAAAAAACTAAAAATCAAAACTGGAAAATAAAGCTAAGAAACTGAACTAAAAAATAAAACTGAAGAAAACCCTAGAAACAAAAGTTTGAGATATGAGCAAGAGATAGCGAAAACTTAAAAGCTAAGCGAAAAAACCCTGAAAAAAAGAACTGGATAGAAAAATTAGTAACAAGTATAGGAAAAAACAAGTTTTTTAAGACAAACTTTGATTTCAAAGACACTCGATTTAGAAATACAAAAGATGTTCAAATTAAATTTTTTTGTTGAATCATGTATTGTCATCCAATATAAAGCAATGCTGAAAGTTTCAGCTTCCTATCCAGTCAAAAAGCTGGTTAAATTTTACTTGCAAAATTTGTGGACAGAGAAAGCCACACACACACACGCACACACACAAACAGAGATTGTATCCTAAATAAAAGTTTGTAAAAAAAGGCCAATGAAAAGAACTAGAACTAGGCTAACAATGAGATTTTAAGAAAGGAACCAAAGTGCGGATCTAGTAGATAAACTCCATAAATAAAAAAATGATCATAGATATCATCTATGATAGTGATGTTCCGTAGCGCCTTCTATGCAGTGCTACTGATCTTTGCAATTATTATACTGTCGTAATTAGAAAACGAGAAAAAACTAGATAAAAGAGCTGGATAGAAAGTCTAGTGAAAATAATTAAAGGGAAGATCAAGCAAAGAGCCAATGAAAAAAACTGGAAAAATAAGTTAGATATAATGGCTAGAAAACAGATTTTGAAAGAAGGTTAAATAGCGGATCTAGTAAACTAAAGAGTGGAACAAAAACGAAGAGCTAAACAAAAAATTTAAAACATTTGTCTAAAATACAAGTTAGAAAAAAAGAGTTAAGAAAATAAAAGATAAATTTGAAACACAAGCTAAATAGAGATCGAATTTTTATTGTTTTATATTGTTTTTCCATATTTCATGTAAACAAATACAACATACTTTACAACTTGCTCTATTAACATTTTATAAAAAAAATTAATTTCATAACTCAGTTGATGGGAAATTTAATGAAAAATACAAGAAACCAAAACAAAAGGATCCAAATTATATTCCAGTGCTAGTCGGTATGGTATCAGTTACCTTAGGAGGAATTGCTGTTGCAGTTTTGGTGGTATTCATACGTAAGTTAAGGATCTGTTATACGTTTATTGAGTTTTGCTAACGTGGCAATTAAGTACTTGTGGCAGTGTATAATTGTCTTGTTTTACTTTATAATAGAAATAAAAATATTGTCACCAACATTAAGAATAATTATTTAATTACTTTGAATAGTGGTAAAACATATAATATTTGAAGAGTGAAAAATAACTATTTAAAAAAATCCTGTATTTAAAATAAACAAATTTGGTATAGTTGAAATAAAAAAGAAGTATACACAAGTATCTGGAGAAATAAACACTACTGGACACGCTACTGAACAACCTATTAACAGCAATGACTTATAAAAAACCAGTATCTCCTGTCTGAACTTTCAGAAACTGTTGGATTAGTATTTTTTAATGTTAGTAACTTTTTGAATTCAAAAATATTGAAGTACAATATTGTTAATTAAAAAAACGTTTTTTGAAAAAGGAACAATAAAGTAATATAATTTGATTTCTTAAATTTTTAATTATAATGTTATGAATTTTATTTCTTAGACAAACAAACTTGAATCTGATGCTGCTCTTTCTGATGAATAATTGCAAGAAAACATGATGAACAACACAAAACTCAATGAAATCTAACAATTTTATTAATTTAATGTTTTATTTAAAAGAAACCTTTGCAAAATAACAAATCATTAAAAAATGCAACGATTTACATCATAAACTTTTTTTAATTTTTCTGAATAAATGTTTTAGTTTTTCATTTCAATTTTTTTAATTCCAATTATCTGTAAAAAAGAGTATCAATATAAATTTGTCAGTTTTGACACAAAAATCATAAATATGTATAACAAGCCAAATAAACATTCTATTGAACAGCGGACTAGAACTGCATGATACAAAAAAAGTGTTGCACAAAAAACAGCTAAAAACTAGTTCTTATATTTTAAATTTGTAGCATTCCTGTTCAAAAAATATTTACTGAAAACAGTCTTTTATCAACCCTTTATTTTTAGTTTTTTGAGAGACAGCTTTATGTCATCTCACAATATATGGTCCCGCGAATTTAATTTTAAAAAATGGTAAAAACAATTTTATAATTTTTAAATGGAATATAAATGTTAATTTTTAAATCCGTAATTTTTTTTTTTTTTTGAGTGGTAATTTTTATTCCATCCAACATTTGAGGTTTTGGAAACTAAATTATCGAAAATGGTGAAACGCGTGCCAAACTATTCTATTAGAACAATTCTATAATTCTATTTAAGTTTTAACCTGCGGGTTTACCCGGTGTTGCTCGGGGTTTTTAAAGTTTTAACTATTGTTTTTCTTTCTCTCTCTTGCTACTGTTTCCATCCCCGCTTGTTTTCCCACTTGCTTAAATACAATCGCAAATGCTAAAGCAATGCAGTCATGGTTCAAGAAAATTAGGATTGACAAGAGTTTCTTGACAGGACTTGCATTAACATGAATTAATTTCTAAATTTTCAATTGAACCACTGAAATAAAACCAAATGTTCAAGTTATTTAATAATGATTGTATGTTGTTTGACAAGAATTTTGGAATAGCACCAGCAAAACTAACAAGAATTGATTGAACATGTGCAACATGTGTGACATTAATTTTTTAAGTATTATTTATGTGATTAAATGTCAATACTGAAAACTACATGAATTTATTATATTATGTGTTTTTTAAATAGATTATTGATATTTATATTTCAACAACAAATCAATTTGTTTTATCATAAGCTAAAGTTTTTTACTGTTTCATTGCTGGAGAGCTTTTTGTTACTATGTTTAAGTTAGTTTATGTTAACAAGCTATTTTGTGAATATTTACTAAAGGTGTTCTAAAGTTCTTCAAATATTTTATTTTAGCTTCAAGATTGCAAATTTGAGACAAAGTTCAACTAATTCATAAGTTGATAAATCCTAGAAATCATCAGCTTAAACTTGAACAGCATCTACACTGACAGCCAGACACTTTAGTTTGACCAGCTTTCAATTTTAAACAATACCTCAACAAAACATCATATATAAAATTATATAGGAAGAGAGTTCCAGAGAAAGGGACCATAATAGGAAAAAGAACGTTTAGCAAATAAAATGCTTAACAGAAAAAATATGAAAGTGGTTAAGAGCAGACTTAAGAGGGATTTTAATTAAGTCAGTTAAGGTAGAGTGGAGAAGAGCAGTTTTTAATTTTAAACAGTAAGCAATTTTTAAACATCACCCTGTATATAAGAGGTAGCCAATGAAGAACAAGAGATGGAAAGTTATGAGAAAAGAAAGAGGTGCGAGAAACTAAGCGTGCAGCACAATTGAAGGCTTTAGAAAGAGGATGAAGTCAGATAGATCATAGTAGAGAGAATTGCAATAGTCAATTTGGGACAGAATTAGAGAAGAGACAAAATGTTGTAGAGAAAGATCACCGAGCAGTGGTAGAAGCTGTTTAATGCGTCGTATATGGAAGTAGCAAGATTTAGTAACAGATAATATTTGAGGAGTTAAAGACGAGTTGGAGTTAAAGAGAAAACCTAAATTACGAATAAGAGGAGAAAAAAATACAAAAAGAAGATGGTGGTGGCAGAACCAAAGAAAACATATATGATTTAACCCATGAGAGTGATTCACCAGTTATATTAAAAGATTTATCAGGTACATTCAATAACAGTGAGTGATCAACTGTATCAAATAAAAAATCAAGACAAAAAGGAAGAATAGAGAGGCCAAAATCAGAAAAAACAATCAAATCATTATACAGTTTAAGTAAAGCAGTTTCAGTAGAATGACCAGATCTAAAGCCAGATTAAGAAAGAAGAAAAATTGAGAAAGTTGTCAGATAAGCATTTATTTGCTCATATACAACTTTTCCCATAATTTTAGAGATAAAAGATAGATTAGAGAGAGACCTATAGCTAGATAGAGATGAAGGATCAAGAAATGCATTTTAATAGTAGGTATGATAAAGGAAGATTTATAAGTAATAAGTTTAGTAAGATAGTCAAGAAGTACAAGTTTCAGTCAAGCATTCAGAAAAAATGGAAGTTTGACTATTATTAGAAGGTTTAATGTTATTTATTTTGGCAGTTAGAGAGTTGTGATAGTCATCAGGAAAGAAAGAGGGAGGGGGAAAATTTTTATTGAACAGTTTAGACAGAGAAGACCCCTAGTTCTAGAATTTGAAAAAGTACAACAGATTTTTTTTAAAAAGAAGAACGCTCATCAAAGAGTAGCTAATGGTATTGTTTGAGATGGTATTGCCACTTGTACCAAGAAGCTTTAGAGAAATTAGAACAATAAGCTTGCTCAGTTTTACGGGCTGATTGTTTAAAGAGAACACAATCACGATCAAACCAATAAGCTTCAAAAGATGAGAATTTAATAGAAAAAATTAGAGAGACAGAGTAAAAAGACTTAAAAAGAAGGCAGATGCCACCATAGGAAAAATGTCGAGCAGACAAAGGATCAACAGAAGGTCTAGCCTAGCAGTTCATTTAATTTTTCTAATATAATTTAAATTAAAAATATTAAAAAAATAGATCTTACGTCAAACAGTACGGGTAGGCAGAGTAAAAGATTAAAAAAAACCTAACAAGAAAACCCTAGAGTACATTATGAGATAAAGAAAAGTTAAGAAAAAAAAAGCAAAGAAAGAAACTCACAGTTTCCGCGAAGAACAGAAAACAAATTGAATTCAATTTTGTTCAGACCGAAACTCCGTTACAGCGCTAAACCGGAAGCATCAAACAATGTAGTAGTCTTTCTTGCAACCAAAAAATTTAATAAAATCGTCTAACATTATGGAGTAAAACAATATTAAATAAAAAGTTTTTGTAATAAAAAGCCATGAAAACCTCCGTTGTAACAACATCGGCGATTGGACTAAAAGTGAATTTTTAGTTTATTTACATTCACAAATGATTACGTGGTTAAAGTAGTCAAACAAATAAGTCATCCAGAAAAAATAAGAAGCCTCTTATGTTAAACGTTTTGGTATGATCTGTGAAGCACAATTATTTTTGAGAGCCACTTACATAACAAACCAGCGGCCACTTTACAATGTTTGCAGCTTGCAGATAAGATCAGCCGCATATGCGGTGTTCACAGCGCCACTGGCAGCCCCGCATACTACTCGCTAGTTCCACAAGAGCACAGAGGACTTCAACTCTCAACCGAAGCTGGTACTCATTCATCGACTGCTAAAGGATGAAACGATGAGTTCAGGTGTGTTTCTTGGTTAAGGAAATTAAGTGCCCGTACGGGAATCGAACCCGGTACTTCTGGTATCCAAGCTGGTGTTTAAACCACTAGATCAGTGGTTCCCAACCTTTTTCGGGTTGCAACCCCTTTTTATAAAATTCGCGACCCCGAAACAATTAAAAAAGTTATTTTTAAAACACCAAAATAGTTTTGTAGTAATATTTTTTTTATATCAAATTTTTTTCAAATTATTGTTTGTTGAGACACAAAATGATTTTACAAAATATTTTAAAGTTTGCTTTTAATGGTTCGAAATTAAAAATTGATACAACAAAATATCGTCAACACAGCCTTCATAAAAAGTTGATTATTCTTGTTGTTTTAAAACACCTGGTGTAAAAGACTATAAGCTATAATAAAAAAAAAACTGTTTTTCTTCGTATTCGCACAATACAAAGTTTTATACTTTTTAGCGGCCATCCATTTATTATGTATGCAATAAACTACAGATTTTGACCACATCCCCCTGTTGCCCCTCGTACGTCTTCAGACCCCTCCCACCTTTTTTGCTGAAATGACGCTCCCGAAGTCCTGGATATTTTTCTTCGATTACATCAGAAACTAGAGATCTTGACAGCTGCCACGAGCAACAATTTTTTTTATCACATTTAGCACACGCCTTATCAAGACAAGTCTTGCTCAAACGCGAAAAAAGAGTCCTAGCAAAGACAGCCATTTATAGGTGCCTACCTCTTCGGCAACGCAAGTGAACGCCTTGCTTAAGAAAGTTACGCTGGTAAAGAAAACAGTTTTATAAAATTTTTGGAAAATGTACTTTCGACCGCCCCCACGGTCATTAGCTTTTTTTGAACTCAACAGTGAAACATTTAGTAAAAAGTATATTTCTAATGTTGTCGTGTTTGACAGCCCAGGAATTTTATTGTTTTTTTAGTTTATAAAAAAGTATTTAAAAAAAATTAAATATTTCTTCAAATTTGTTATGAAAATTCTCACTCGAAATGTTGAAATAAGTATGTGATTTAGTTTATTGACATTAAACAAACCTAAAAAATACAAAAAATGAGACGAAATGATTTCAGAAGGTATTTACAAAAGATTTACAAAAGGTAGGTATTTACCAGAGATTTACAAAAAGTAATTAAACGAGATTTACAAAAGGTATTTACCAGAGATTTACAAAAAGTATTTACAAGAGATTTACAAAAGGTATTTACCAGAGATTTAAAAAAAGTATTTACAAGAGATTTACAAAAGGTATTTACCAGAGATTTACAAAAAGTATTTACAAGAGATTTACAAAAGGTATTTACCAGAGATTTACAAAAAGTATTTACAAGAGATTTACAGAAGGTATTTACAAGAAATTTAAAGATAAAAATTCAGATCAGATTATAGTGCAGGGGTGGCCAACCTTTTTG